>VDFB02353493.1:140615067-140769613 GCA_007258455.2 Sequoia sempervirens | reverse complement strand
AGAGAGAGGAAACCTTTAGAAAATCATTTTTTTTCATAATGTGAGCATATTTTGAAGAAGTTGAGATATAGACATTTTGTATAGCAACCCAAAATGTGCTCACATTATAATGTGAGCGCATTTTGGATTGCTCTAAAAATTGTTAAAAAGTCAACATACCCATGATTTAGGCCCACATACTTCGATATTCTCCTAGTTATGTGTGTGTTTTGACAAAAAAAATATTTTTGATGTTGTTGGGAAGTGCACATGCAAAATTTTCGCATTCTACCACCTTTGAATGAAATTTCCACCACATTTTTATGGTTTTCAAACTTAGGAATGAGGAAATAACAAAGTTTTCACATCAAATTTGATATATATCAATTCAAGTATCAATTTTTGTAGTGTTGCAATATTAATTGTGATTGAATTGTAGGAATTTAACATTATATATTGGTTATTTGTATTGTTGTTAGTAATTAGATATTCAAGAGTGATATACAATTGAACGCTGAAAAAGAAACAAGCTTGTGAAAAACTCAAATTGTTGAGGAGTTTGATGTAAAAAGAAACAAAGACTACATAATTGGGTATAACTCCTCCATTTGAATCTCCATGTATTAGGTATATGAAGTCTTTACACATTTTATTTACATTTTCCTTAATTCTATTATGTTTATTTATCATCCCTTATCATACATGCTTAATACAATGCTTTGATTTTGTTATTATGCATATTCCATGCTCATCATGTTTGTTTGTCATTATAATGTTAGCCCCTCTTGGAAAATTTTAAACTACACAATTCTTTAAACTTGCCAATTACATTTTAAACCACATCTCTTTGAGGCATTTTTTTAAACCAATTTACCTACCTCATGTATGCTTCCACATTTTTCTACACATATATATGATAGTAGTTATAAGTATGTAATATAATACATCATTTCTCAATCCTTTTCTATGAATGTGCATACCCCTTTCCAAAGCTTCCATTTTGGTATAGTCATGGTGGATGTATCAAACAACATAAACAAGGTAATCAACTATTTGAAAAAATGCCTCAAAGAAATGTGGTCTCATGGTGATGTGCATCACCATGAGACCACATTTCTTTGAGTTATTTTTTCAAGCAGTTGATTGCCTTGTCTATGCTTCCAAATTTTCCATATACGTCTACCAAAACATTTTTTCCAAAAATCTCCCTTTCTTTCAATGATTTGATTGATGTCTGGATACCTTGTTCCCAAGGTAGGATGTTAAGAAAAAAGTTGTGGAATTTGGATTTATACTCTTGAGCCAATTGTATCTTCATAAAAGTTTTTAATATCTTTTAAAAAATCCATTTTGTGCTTATCTTAAAATCATGGAATTTCATGAGACCACATTGCATGTTTTGATAGATGTAATACCCCATTCCAAGTTCTCCATTACAAGCTAGTGAGCTCACTAGCTCACTAGCTTGTCAATGCAGTAGAATTCACAAGGTAGTGGGTTGTTTGAAAACATGCCTCATAGAATTGGGGTCTCATAGTAGCTACCACATTTTGTATACATGTCTACCAAAAAAAATTTCAAACAATTCACATGCCATGTCCATGCTTGTATGTTGTGCCTATATTGCAATCATGACATTCCAAAAGACCACATTTCTGTAAGGCATTCCATAAAAAAAATCATGTGATCTTTGAAAAGATAGTGAGCTCACTACCTTGTCAATTCTATCACATTAACAAGCTACCACATTTTGCATACATTTCTACCAAAAACAAAATTGTCAAACAATTCACATGCCTTGTCCATGCTTCCATTTTGTACCTATCTTGCAATCATGGCATTCTACAAGACCGCATTTCTTTAATTCATTCCATCTAAAAATTCAAGTGAGCTTTGTCTATGCTAGAAATACTCTTCTACAAGATGATTGTAATTATTTTGTATGAAGGGTTGAATTCCATATATTTCATTTATTTGTATGGACTTAGGAACTAATATTTGTCTCTTTATCATGCTACAAATAAAATTATTCATCATGCTGAGGAAATGATCAAGGATTAAACCAACACATGAATAGATAGAAGCTAAGAATGTAAAGAAAGTAGCATGGATGAGGGAACATCATGAGAAGAAGAAATTGGAAACGATTGATGAAGACATGCCAATTGAAGAGGAACCTCAACCATCAAGAAGAGAAATGGAATTGACGACACAAAGGGAACAAATGCAAAAGCATCGTGCTAAGAGAGATTTGAATACCATAGTTTGAGACACACCCTCTACTGCAAGTGAATATGGAGGGACACCATCTACAGATGTAAAATCAATCATCAAGTGGTGTAATGCTTTGATGGGTCCAAGTAATGAAGGTAAGTCTTCAGTTCATAGATTTTTTTGGTTGATAGATGATACTAACATTGTACCATATGAGGATTGCTGTACACTGATAGGATCAAGTGAGCTACACTCTTTCCTTAGCTCAAATACAGGTTCATGGAGTATCCATATGCGAAAGATGGCATTCTTTTGTTCTTCATGTACAATTCAAGCCTGGAATGAGTATGAGTCAAAGAAATGGGTTGATGAATGGTGGTTATCTTAGCCCACTTCACACGTATTGACCTCTAACGCCATTGGAACTGACACAAATGGAATCATCAATTGACTTTGACCACATATCAGATCTAGTTCAACTAGGTAATTGTTATGAAATAACTTGCACAATGGAAGAATATGATATGAAATGTGCTGCAAATACTTGATAATAACTGAGAATAACAAGCCACTTCGAGGGGGCAAACCTCCAAATATCTCTAATGAGAACACACTTCACAACTTGATGATGAAATAAGACTCACAACCTCCTATATATACCTATTTATGACAAGGATATCACCTAGGCCGACTTAGACACACCTATATATGACTTAGGCCGACCTAAACAACTAAATAACAATATACTAATGATAATATGACTTAATAGAGATTTAAGATAGCCACAAGCCGACTATTCATAACCCGATGTACAATAATATTAAGGGCGTAGCATGCCCCCCTTCTTCAAAGAAGCATTGTCCTCAATGCTAATCAAGTTTGGAAACTTTTGAATGAACTCCTCATCTTCCCATGTGGCATCTTCAATTGGTAAATTCTTCCATTGGATGAGATACTCAATGATAGTTCTATTCCTTAGCTTCTTTGTGCGTGTTTGACGAATGCACTCTAGTTCCAAAATGATTCTCCCTTCTTCATCCAGCTCAGGAAGTGTTGTTTGAGTGGGAATATTATGCCCAATTACCTTCTTCAAATAGGAAACATGAAAAACTGGATGTATCTTTGTTGTAGGTGGCAACTCAAGCTTGTAGGCAACACTACCAATCTTCTGCATGATTTGGTATGGACCATAATACTTTGGTGACAACTTATTATTCTTTCTTTGCTACTTTAGTGAGATTTGCTTATAAGGCTGCAATCGCAAGAAGACCCAATCCCCAACTTCAAAACTTCTTTCACTACGATGTTGGTCTGCCTGTTGTTTCATTCGATTTTGTGCCATGGCTAAATTCTCCTTGAGTCATGAAAGTACTTGTTGTTGATGATGAAGCAAGTGGTCTTCTACTTTACTTTGAACTCTTGGGGACACCTTAATTGATGATGTGATGGAAGGAGGATGATATCCATAAAAGTGCCATAAATGGAGACATTTTTTGATGAATTATGAAGGGAAGTGTTATACCACCATTCTGCTAGTGGCAGCCAATCTACCCATTGAGATTGTTTATCTGAAGTGAAACAACGTAGATATCTTTCCAAACACTTATTAACAACCTCAATTTGCCCATCAGATTGATGATGGTATGAAAAACTATGAGCCAATTGAGTACCCAAACATGAGAATAAATCTTTCCAAAGAGTGACTAGTGAAGATAGGATCACGATCATGCTGATAACTTTAGGTGTACCAGCATGTAGCTTTTGGATATTCTCCAAAAAAGCTCTAGCCACTGCACTTGCTGTAAAAGGATGTGCTAATGCAATGAAATGTGCATATTTAGTGAGCCTATCAACCACCACCATGATGACATTATGACCTTTAGATTTGGGAAGCCCTGTGATGAAGTCCATGTATATCTCTTCCCAACGCTGGCTAGGAATAGATAGGGGTTGCAAGAGACCTGGTGCCTTAATTGTCTCCCCTTTATGCCTTTGACACACCAAACATTCAGCCTAGAATTTTTGAACATCACCCTTTAGCCCTTCCCAAGAAATCTTGCTTGACTCGATTATATGTCTTCAAAAATCCTGAATGACCACCCATTGGAGACTCATGCAACTCTATGAGAATCTTGATTTTAAGGTTGGAATTCTTGCAGAGATACAAACACTCTTTATACCAAAGTGTATCTCCCTTCCAACAAAACTTATCTGAACTACTAGGATCACTTTTTAATTGCTCGATGAGATTACTAGTCGCAACATCATTTTGCCACTCTACTTTGGCTTCCTCCACCCAATTTGCTTGTAATATTGAAAGGGCACACAATAAGGCTTCATCTTTCTCATCCTTCCTTAACAGTGCATTTGCGACAATATTTTCTTTCCCTTTCTTATATACAATCTCCAAAGTCATATCCTAACATCTTAGTGACCCATTTTGTTGCTCTTAGGAAGATAATTAAGTTGTTCCAAAAAATATTTTAGGCTATCATGATGCAATGTAACCTTGGAAATGTCTACCCAATAGATAAAAGTGGCCATTGTTTCCTTTGCATGGAGTATTGCTAGCATTTCCTTATCATAAATAGGTTTAGTTGATTCTTACCTTTTAATTGATGACTCTGAAAACAAATTGGTCGACCTTCTTGCATGAGCACTACTCCTATCCCATTTCTAGAAGCATCACATTCCACAATTAATTCCTTGGTGAAGTCGAGTGGAAAGTACGAGTTGAACATAGCCTCCTTCAATCTCTCAAATCGCTTTGTGATGGCGGACTCATTCCAATGAAAAGAATCCTTCTTCAATAGAGGTGGTGAGGAATTACTGCTATACTACCATAATTCTTCACAAATATTCTATAGTACCTTGTCAATCCCAAGAAACCCCTTAGTTTGTTAATGGTTTTTGGAATAGGCCATTCCATGATAGCCTTAATTTTGTTAGGTTCCACCTTTACTCCTTCATGTGAAACTATTTCCCAAATACTCCACCTCTGTAAGACCAAAAGCACACTTGGATGGCTTAGCATAGAGTTTATGATCTTCAAGTATTTGTAATGCTTGGTCCACATGTTGCAAATGTTCTTCCCAAGTCTTGCTATAAATCAATATATCATCCAAGAATACTAATACAAACTTTCTCAAGAACTTCTTAAAAATGGAATTCATCAAACTTTGGAATGTAGATGGTGCATTGGTAAGACCAAATGGCATCACCAAAATTCATAATGACCCTTATGAGTCCAAAATTCTGTCTTACAAATATCCTCCTCCTTAATCAATTTGGTGATAATCAGATCTAAGATCTAACTTAGTAAAATACATGGCTCCATTCAATTCATCTACCAAATCATCAATGATTGGAATAGGAAACTTATCTTTAATGGTGTATATGTTGAGCACCCTATAATTTGGACACATCTTCAAAGTATCATCCTTCTTCGTACCATCACCACTTACCGTGGCGAGGTAACACTTTGGCTATGCCTAATGATTCCTGCCTCTAGCATCTCTTCAACAATTTTTCTATCTCACTCTTTTTTATGTGTGGATACTTGTAAGGTCTGATGTTCAATGGTTGGCTCCCTGGGACTAACTATATGGCATGATCATGATCCCTCTTAGGAGGAAGTCCTTTAGGCATATCTCCAAGAACAACTAAGTGACGATCAATTATAGCTTGCAAATCTGGATGAGTAGGAGTAATAGATTGAGAGACTTCTAATGAACATAGTTGGGCCACAAATCCATCCACTCCTTTCTTAAGCAACTTTTGCATTTGATGAGAGCTTACCATTTATGGAGATTTTTCCTTCAACCCCCTTCGCTCTACTAGCCTTCCTTCTGATTGAAATCTCATGAATAGTTCTTGGAAGTTCATCTCAATTGTTCTACAATGTAGTAGCCATTGTACCCAAAACAATATCTGCTTTGCACCCATGGATATCGCATACATTGGGGTATCAAGTTGATAATCTCCAATGGATAATTTAAAGCTATGACACTTCCCTGAACAACTAACTATACCCCATATGCAATCAAAACTTGAAACTCTGGAGCTGGATATATGAAACAATTTAGATGAGTAGCTAACTTTTTGTTTATGAAATTATGAGTACTACCTGAGTCGATCAACACTGTTACCTTCTGCTTCTTTAGGAACCCCACCACCTTGAGAGTTTGTGGAGCACTGAAACCTGAGAGTGCATGATCTTAAGAAATGATTGATTTGAGAATAAATGTGATTCCTCATTTGACCCCTTTCATCTTTAGTATGGGTTCCTCCTCTTCTTCCTCATTGGAGACCTTCAATATAAAACAATTTCTTTTCACTTCCATTTATGTCCCTCATTGTATTTTGCTATCACAATTGAAACACAAAGCCTTTTGCTCTTTTCTCATCAATTTGTTGTGGAGTCAACTTAGTAGGTTGTGTTGAATATCCCTTTCTCTCTTGTCATTAGCCCCTTGGCTGGCAGGAATCAAATATTTCTCCTCTACCACAGCGTGCTAAGATAAAGACTCATTTATGGAACTAGGGCTAAAACATGCGTACCTCATGTTGAATGTGATCCTTGAGACCCACCCAAGAATAAATCATTCAAGTTTTCCTCCTGTAATTGAATCCACCAATGGGATAGATTTTGGAATTATTTGAATATAATCCTTAACTGATCTGTTTGTTGAAGTTTAGCTAGTGAAGTTGTCTGTGACACTATTGCTATATTGTGCTTGGAGTTCCTCTGTAAAAATTGACCATGAGACGGTGAGCCCCTTTTACCTCGATGAGTGCAAAGCCAACAATACCAAAGGAATTGATCTGGTTCTAAATATAAGGAAGCCATCGTGACCTTTTGTCCATTTGGGATTTGGTGTACTTCAAAAAAATTCTCCATTTGGTTTATCCATGTTAGAGGATCCTTACCATCAAACTTGCGCATATCCACCTTGGGAAATAAATTCCTAGATCCCATAGGAGTACTAAAGCTTGTGTTAGTAGTGGCTGACCTAGAATTCTCACCTTGGTCGCTTGAGAACTCCTTTCTTGATTCCGCTATGTAGGTGCTTAACATGTTTTGCATGTCCGACATATCTCCTCGTAGGTCACACATATCCATCTTAATTGAGGAAATTTCTTCCTTGACCTTATTGTTAATTGAGGAAATTTCTTCCTTGACCTTATTGATTTCTTCATTATGAGTAATATCCTCGATTTTTTCACCATCCTTATCAGGAGTCTTCCCCGGAGTGACAACATTCTTTTTACCCCTTGTTGCAGGCCATGTCATGATGGAAACCACTAATGTTGAAATAAATCACACAAATAAAACTTAAATTCTCTCAAATTTTTACTGTAATATCCTTTAGTATATCTTCAAAAACCCAATAAAAATTAGACTCCAATTCAACAAGATGTATGAGATATGTAGATTCCAAAAATATAGTGTAGAAACCCTAATTCTGCAATAATTCGCTTAATTCTGCTCCAATTCTTCTAAAATATGTACTGTAGCTTCTTCAATATGTTCTTCAAAAACCCTTTAAAAATCAGAAAAAAATTCGACAAATTCTGAAAGATATGCTCTTCCCAAAATCGCCTCCAAAATTGAAAAAAACCTTCCCTCTATGGTGCCAAGATCATGCTCTGATACCACTTGTTATGAAATAACTTGCACAATGGAAGAATATGATATGAAATGTGCTGCAAATACTTGATAATAACTGAGAATAACAAGCCACTTCAAGGGGGAAAACCTCCAAATATCTCTAATGAGAACACACTTCACAACTTGATGATGAAATAAGACTCACAACCTCCTATATATACCTATTTATGCCAAGGATATCACCTAGGCCGACTTAGACACACCTATATAAGACTTAGGCCGACCTAAACAACTAAATAACAATATACTAATGATAATATGACTTAATAGAGAGTTAAGATAGCCACAAGCCGACTATTCATAACCCGATGTACAATAATATTAAGGGCGTAGTAGTAATATATAAACTTGCATAATTTTAGAAATTCCTATTGTTATCTTACTTTGTAGTGTATTTGTAATGTTGACTAATTTCATCTAATTTGTTGCACGTATCAATGTAGGGCATTCTTATGTAGTTATTGTAGATGAAGACAATGAAGAGGGAATATATTATTACTTGTGTTGTGTTGAGGCCAAAAAGAAATTAGAGGCCCCAGTTATAGATGGAGAAAACATAGAATACCCTATAGGATTAGTGGTTGTTATTGGAACGTGGCTTAGAAGGTACCCACATAAGAGTGTTAATGTTTATTTTTTTTAGGATTTGACATGCATCAAAAGATTCTTCATTACTCAAACCTTATCATGGTATCCAATGTTCATTTGATCAAATATGGGGGTAGACCTTTGAACAAGACCTTGTGGAAGGTGTGTGAGTCTAACCATGAGGCAATACTTGACACAATAAAGAGCAGAGAAGACTCAGATGATTCACTAGATTAATTTGTAAGTATGCACATTGGTTCTTATTAATTTGTAATTATGCACATCATTTTTTATTAAAATTTAGAGTGTGCACATCAAGATTAGTTGATAGTTAGACCTTTCGTTTCTATATTTCAAGTTTACATATGTTTTGGTTTCAAGTTTGTACATATGTTTGGTTCAAAGTTTACATGTGAATATTGGGAAGATTATATGTTTTGGTTCTAAGTTTTTAGATATGTTTGGTTCAAAGTTTACATATGAATATTGGGAAGATTATATGTTTTGGTTCCAAGTTTGTACATATGTTTTGGTTCAAAGTTTACATATGAATATTGGGTAGATTATATGTTTTGGTTCCAAGTTTGTACATATGTTTTCATTTGAATATTACATATTAATATTGTGTAGATTATATGTTTTGGTTCAATGCATAGCATAGACCAGGTAGTGAGCATTGACAACATCACTACATTGTCAATGCAGTAGCATTGACAATGTAGTGAAAAAATTCCTCCAATAGATAGGGTACATCACCATGAGACCCTATCTATTAGAGGCATTTTATCAAACCTTGTCAATGTTACCACATTAGCAAGGTAGTTAGTTGTTTGAGAAACTTCCTCAAGGAAATGGGGTCTCATGGTGATTGTAATCATCGTGAGACCCCATTTCTTTGAGGCATTTTCACAAACAACTCACTACCTTGATAAACCAAAAAGAGTCACACAACCCTCAAAGAGTGTGTACATATACACACAAATTCAACAAATGAAGCACACAAATTTCCAAACATTAGGTTTTGGGAAAAAATCAAAGCATATATGGTTTGAGTATCATATTTTACAAAATAAATAAAAAAATTCAATGTTGTAATGAGTGCTTTGACTCCATTAAAATATTGCCCTTCTATATATTAGGACAAATTTATCATAATTCTTACTTTAAACAACACTCTCTAATATATTAAAAATATGCAACAAACAAGAAGATTTATTTGGTAGATAGCAATCAAGGAAAAGGAAATCACAAGAATACTTTATGATATGCAAGATAGATTGGAAAAATATCATTGATTTTAGTCATACAAGTCCCTTAGGGAGAGATATTAAAAAAAACTCTCAAATGAGACTCTTCCCTTGGTTCTCAATGATTTTCCACAAATTTTATTTTTGTCTCAACTAACATCGTTCAATTTTGATCACACATTTATGATGGATAATATTCTATTCTTTAATCCATACATAGATCCATATGATTCCCTTAGGTATCAACACCAAATTATAATGAATGCGTTTATTATGTTCATAAGAAATGAAATATTATCAAAGGTTCTAACTATTCAAGTTGTACATGTTCAAAGTCAAATATAAAAAATAAAAAGCATAAGAAGATGTATGAATGATCTTCAATTCAATCATCAAACTTTGGGGATAAGCAAGTGTATTGATTTACAACAATTTTATTTTTGGCTTCTTCACATGTTTCAAGGAGTGATTAAGAGACCTAAAGAGGGGAGAGGTAGAGAGGAAGGGATATAACTAGAGAGCCATGAGAGATATAGAGGTACATGGAAATTCCATGGGAGACCAAATGGCTTCTAATTGGCGAATGGAAATTCCTTTACTAGGAATAAGCATCTTCTATAAAGAATAGAAAACATGTGACAAATACAAAGTACAAGGTTTCAACACCCCTTCTTTGGCCCCACTAGCTTGCCAATTTGGTGAAATTGACAAGGTAGTGGGTTGTTTGAAAAAATGGGTCCAAGAAATGGTACATCACCGTGAGACCCTATCTCTTGGACCCATTTTTTCAAACAACCCATTACCTTTCCAATTTCACCGAATTGGTAAGCTAGTGGGCCCACTAGCTTGCCAATTCGATGAAATTGGCAACGTAGTGGGTTGTTTGAAAAAAATGGGTCAAAGAAATGGAACATCACCATGAGACCCCATTTATTGGACCCTTTTTTTCAAACAACCCACTACCTTGTGAATTTCATTGAATTGGAAAGCTAGTGGGCCCACTAGCTTTCCAATTTGATGAAATTGGCAACCTAGTGGGAGATTTGAACAAATGGGGCCAAGAAATGGGGTCTCACGGTGAGATTGGGTCCAAGAAACGGAATCTCACGATGATGTACACCACCCTGAGACCCCATTTCTTAGACCATTTTTTTCAAAAGACCCACTACCTTGCCAATTTCATGGTGATGTATCAAATTGCTTCTAGTGTTGACTAAGCTATGTACCTTTCACTTGTTCCTTGTCAAATCTTGTGAATTTATGGTGACAAGTTATGCATGATCACAATCATAAAAGGGGCAGAAATCTCATGACAACCATGAGATTTTAAGAACAAGAGTTATAAGGGTATACTTGAAGGTGTTTGAAGATGGTCATTAATGGCATATTGCACAAAAGGTTGCACACCTTAGTTAAAGGGAGTACAATTACAAGAGGAAAGATAGTCCATAAGGATTCAAGAGGGTAGTCCTTAGATCTTAAAGGCAATGAGTTGCATATAAATATTATGGGATAGTCAATAGAAGGAAGCAAGGACACTTCATAGTACAATAAGGTCTAATATACTCACAAAGGGGTAGTCCTTTATCAAGTGAATAGGGACAAAAATTAATTTGAAGACCTCAAGAGTCATGTCTTTGAGGCATTTTCTCAACCACACAAATGCATGCAAGGAAAAAGTTGTTTATGAGGAGTTTTAAAAGATTTACAAATGGTGAACAATAAAAAGAAAAGGAAATGATTTTAATGGATAGAAATTATTTGTGTTGGTTTAGCATTTTTAAGCATTCATTTTAGTTATTTTTTCATTGTTATGCTTGTGCGAAGTGGTATGCGATCTGTAAAGAGAATTTCATTTCCTAAATCACCAAAACAATGCAAATATTAGTGATTATATAAGTTTTATTGCTATACAAATTCAAGAGGTATCATTTTTTTATAATTTGGAGGCAATACATACAATGCTTATATTAGAATTGGAATCCAAGGATATTCAAGTTCAAAAGCATGACAGTGGTTGTTGCTGACTTCAAAGAAGATTTTTCTATCTGATATTCAAGTTCAAAGGAAATTTTTCAAGGTTGATGTAGGTTCAAATGTGATATCAAGCGTCCTTAGGAACCTTTTAGGTTATGAGTTTGTAGCCCTTCATGCTGAATCACTCTGAGCTATGTTCAACTGGCTCAATCCCTTAAGAGTTCAAAGTGCAAAAGGGATGCAATCTTTAATGGGTTGGTACTAAAAAATCATGTCACTTATAAAATTTTCATCTAAGGATATAGGATGGCATTGGGACCCTCTATAATGATCTCTTTTGGTTTTTGCTATCTTGGAGCTATTTTCTCATGGTGGTGACTTTTTAGTTGAGGAAAAAGTTGTCAAATGCAATCAGTGTAAAGTTGCAAAGTGGTGCAATTTTCATTCTACAACTCATGCAACCAAACTTATTATTTCAACATGTTTAGATTGGTATGTTTATGCTAGACATGGTCCTCTTTTGCATCCAAACTTGCCGAATCACTTTGAGCTACGTTCAACCAACTTGATCCCTTAAAAGTCCAAAGTATAAAATAACTGCAATTTTTGATGGATTATTACTCAAAAATTGTGACGATTACAAAATTTTCATTTGAGACTATGGGATTGAGTTGGGCCCCTCTATAATAACCTCTCTCAATTTTTTCTATCTTGGAGGCATTTTCCTGTGGTGATGACTTTTCAGTTGGGTAAAAAGTTGTCAAATGCAAGCATCGTAAAGTTGCAAAGTGGTGCAAATTTTGTTTTGCTACTCGTACGACCAAATCGACTATTCTAACATGTCCAAATGGGTACTTTATGCTAGGAATGGTCCTCTTTTGCACCCAAACACGTTGAATCACTCTAAGCTACATTCAACTGACTTGATCCCTTAAGAGTCCAAAGTGCAAAATGACTACAATATTTAACGATCTATTAATCAAAAACCATGATGCTTAAAAATTTTTCATCTGAGGCTATGAGATTGCATTGGGCCCCTTCTACAATAATTTATTTGTTTTTTGCTATCTCAAAGGCATTTTCCCATGGTGATGACTTTTTAGTTGAGGAAAAAGTTGTCAAATGCAAGTAGTGTAAAGTTGTAATGCAGTGCAACTTTCGTTCTACAACTCGTACGAACAAATTGGCTATTCCAACAAGTTTATATGGGTATGTTTATGTTAGGCATGGTCCTCTTTCACACCCAAACACATCAAATTACTCCAAGCTACGTTCAATCGATTCGATCCCTTAAGATTCCAAAGTGCAAAATGCTTGCAATCTTTGATGAACTATTACTTGGAAACTATGATGCTTAAAAAAAATTCATCTAAGGCTATGAGATTCCATTGGGCCCTTCTACAATAATATTTCTTAGCTTTTTTTTTTTTTTTTATCTTGGAGGTGTTTTCCCATGGTGATGACTTTTGAGTTGAAGAAAAAGTTGTCAAATGCAAGTAGTGTAAAGTTGGAAAGTGGTGTAACTTTTGTTCTGCAACTCATGTGACCAAACTGATTGTTCCAACACATCTAGATGGGTAAATTTATGCTAGGAATGGTCCTCTTTTTCAGCCAAACATGTTGAATCACTCTGAGCTATGTTGTACTGTCTCAATCCCTTAAGAGTCCAAAGTGCAAAATGGTTGCAATCTTTGATAGACTATTACTCTAAAACCATGACACTTAATTTTTTTTTGTGTGAGGCTATGCAATCATGTTGAGCCCCTCTATAATAACCTCTCTTGATTTTGGATATCTTAGAGGTGTTTTCTCTTGGTGACAAATTTTTAGTTGAGGAAAAAGTTTTCAAATGCAAGCCGTGTAAAGCTGCAAAGTGGTGCAACTTTCATTTTGCAACTTGTACAAATAAACTAATTGTTCAACACATTCAAATGGGTATTTTTACACTAGGCATGGTCCTCTTTTGCACCCAAAAATGTCAAATCACTCCAAGCTATGTTCAATCGACTTGATCCCTTAAGATTCCAAAGTGCAAAATGGTTGCAATCTTTGACGAGCTATTACTTGGAAACCATGATGCTTACAAACTTTCCATCTAAGGCTACGAGATCGTGTTGGGCCCCTCTGCAATAACCTCTCTCAATTTTTGCTATCTCAAAGGAATTTTACCATGGTGATGACTTTTTAGTTGAGGAAAAAGTTGTCAAATGCAAGTAGTGTAAAGTTGCAAAGTGGTGCAACTTTTATTTTGCAACTTGTATGACCAAACTGACTATTCCAATATGTGTGTATGGTTACATTTATGCTAGGCATGGTACTCTTTCACAACCAAATGCGTCGAATCACTCCGAGCTATGTTCAACCAGCTCGATCCCTTATGATGGCTTGCAATACAAAGGAAAAGATAGATTCACATGACAGTTGACAAGTTTGAGTTTTCCACATCAAAAGCATATGATTACATTAAAGAGGTAAAACATCTAGGTGTCAAAATAGTTGAGGAAATCCTAAACCTTTTCATTTTCGAAGGGGTTATGATCTAATTACTATGTGGATCTCATACTTACATTGAATTGATTATTATTAATATTAGTATTTAGGTAACTTTCTTATTCCTATTATGGATCTAATAACAAATGAGAAGGCTACATAACTTTTAAAATATTCTATGATCATCTTTAAGTTTAGCAAGGGAAAGACATTTTTTAATTATCCTCCTTGCCATTACAACAATATGGTTGTTGTAAAGATAATTTTTTTAAGATTCTAGAAAAAAATTGAAAGATTTATAGCTAAACATAATCATAGGTCAATTGAAATATGAGCCCACATGGTGGCTTGTGACTAGCTAAAGAGAATAAAAAACAATGACGTAAATAAGTTCACACTAGAGCCTCAACCATAATTAGAAGCTAAAAATAGACCAAAGAAGAGGTATAAATATATGTTGATACATGAGATATTGCAACCCCTATTCCTACTCCTTCTCAATCATATTAAACATTCTAGAAGAAATTTGTTGCATATCACCTCGAATTGAAAAATGCATTCTTTGAAGAAGCTAGGTTGGAGTTAATATAGAATAAGTAATTGGTGAAAATATGGGTAAGAAGTTGGACACATGGTGGACAAACCAAGTCACTTTTCCTTGGGTAATAAATGTGATGACATATATGAGAAGGATCATTTCAACCCTACCTCTTCCTTCACTCCATAAAAGCCTCAAATCCAAGTAAGTGAAATAGTAATAATATCATTTGGTGATGAAAAGGAGTAAAAATCAAAACCTCCATGTTTCCAAACCAACTAGCTGATTACATAGGTATATTTGGTCCTAGAACAATTCACAATATGCATCTACTCAACCATATATTTCATTAAAAAGTATCTTGACCCTACTCCAATGAGTATTTCAAATAAAACAAAAGAAAAAATTAACTCTAGTTCTTATTGAAGAGGAATATACCTAAAATTCCCTACTGCAAAGAATGAGAGGTTCCATCTCCACAAAATTAACTATCAAATACATTGTACCTAGCCAAGAAATAATAAAATCAGCCAATACAACTAAGGGAAAAACTAATGACTCCTTTGAATCTTAGTAGGTGCCCACCACAAACTAGAGCTTATTTAAGAATACCACAAGTGGAGGTGAGGACCTAGAAGAGGACAAGGAAAAAAAATGAGAGAAGTGATGCTCCAACTATGAAAATGGGACATGAAACATAGAAAGCGAAATAGTAAAGCATACAAGAGCCATTAGAGGTTTGTATAGGGAAGGTACAATAGGTTACACTATAAATATCTATCTTCCCTCTCCTCTTAGCTTGATCTCTTTACAATTATTCCTTGGATTCAATATTGAATTAGCACATAATTAAATGATAAATTGTTGGTGAATCATTTTTAGAAATATTGAAGTTGTTTAGCATCAACTAATAAAGTTGTTTAGCATCAATTAATAAATATTCAAGACAAACCATGAAGGACAACAATGAGCAGTGCTAGGGCTAACCAATTAATAAGTATGCATGTGAATAAGTGAAGCATACATGTGAATAATTGAAGCATACATATCAATACAAAGTATACATGTAAATACAAAGTATATGCATGAATACAAGGTATGTACTTGGAAACAAGTAAGTCACAAAGTATACATTGGAATACATGTAAGTCACAAAGTATACATGTAAGTTGTAAAGTATACACTTGAATGCATGTAACTCATATCTATTGAAGCATGGATTTATAATGAAAATATGGACACTATCAATAAAAAATATTTGTATTAACCAAATAACCATGTAGGCATACATCAATATATGTCGATGTAAGTATAAAATATATACAAAATGGCCATATAGGCATACAATGTCAATTATATGGAATAAAAAATATGTCCAAAAATGCCATATATGCATACAACAAAGGACCCCACTCAAAAGTTATTTCCCTCAAGGTGAATGAAACAAACGGGTGACCTTTGGTGGTCGGGTGGATGGTGATGCATATGAAACTTGTTTACCCTAAACTTGAGGGTTTCTCCTCTTAGGGTTTAGTTCCTCATCAAGATTTAGTTGTTACAATAACAAGTAAAGACATTAATATATAGAAATCACATTATAAAAATGATATATTTAACAAAATAATCAATTACCACCACTAGACAATCTCTTTCCTCACATGGAAGATTTGCATGCTCATCTTGTGGCATGCCCAAGTCCTATAGAAACCATCCAAATAGAAATTAAACTACGAGTCAATAATCATTTGATTTTTCACTAACTAACAACTATAACAAGGAATGTAATTTGAAATTTACTAATTTTCCTCATACCCCTGTAAGAGGCTTTGAGATCTCTATTGCACAAGATACTCCTTGGTCCATTACCCTATCCACATCTAGAGGCGATTCTACTTGCAACATCTGAAAATAAAATAACAAATTATTCAATCATGAAAAGTAGAATAGTGATGCAGTTCATGGCTTATAATGTATGAGATAATCAACAAAATTTTGAGTACTTATTGAACTATATATTTCTTATTATTATGCTTACTATTTTCCCTATCCATAGCTTGTTCGAAAGCACTTGTTGTAGGTTTTTATCCATAATAGCGATGCAATGAACTATTTCATTAAATACTTTGGTAGACATGTACAAAAAATGTGGTAGCATAGAGAAGGTAATGGAATGTTCAAAAAAATTCCTCAAAGAAATGTGGTCTCATGGCAGGATGAAATTCCATAAAAAAATTGTTTTTCATGGAATTCCATCACCATGAGACCACATTTCTTTGAGGCATTTTTTTTCAATCATTTCATTTCCTTCTCTATGCTATTATGTTGGGATGGGGTGGATGGTATAGTGTGGTCTTGGTTATGAGATGGAGGGTGGTCATGAGATGAAGGGGGGTGGGTGTTTTGACCATGAGGGGAAGAGGAACATTAGATGGGGTGGAAGGTGTACTTTGAGACCACATTTTGGGAGTGATTATACAATGGAGTGGAAGAGGTACTTTGATCTAGACATGGAAGGATGCCATTAGATTAAGTGGGGGAGAGGGGGTTGTGAGAGGGGGGATGAAGGGATATCTTGCTCTTGAGATGGAATGGATATGTTGTTCTTGATTGGAAATGGGATCATGATATGGAAGGGATCATATGATAAAGGAGAAGGGTTTCCTTGATATTTATATGGAGGGGAATCTATGTTAGCATGCTTTGGATTAGGAGATGGACATAGTTCATTTGATATGCATGGTGTCATGAGGGAGGAAGGTTTTATAGACTAATCAAATTGGATAGATGGATTGATAGGGGATTCATTTAAGATTTAGGGTATGAGGGTTTATCTTGATTTGGGGGTGATGAAGGTGGATGCATGATATGGGAATATTGCACCACTTTGTTTTTGCATGGGGAAACAACCACCTTTGCAAATAGTCCCTAGAGGAGGTTATTATGAGAGACATGGGATGACTTTGCTTGCTAATAGTAGGGTGATGTGGATTTTAAGGATGTGGGATATGAAAGTGGAATAAGAGGTGAAATCTTCCATGTATTGGTAAATTGAGGATGAGGATAAGACCAAATTTCTTTGAGTATTTTTTTAAATAACTCACTACCTTATCTATGCTATTGCTTACTATTATGCTTTGATATATTATTTCCAAGCATCCATAGTTTTTTGGAAAGCGCGTATTTTAGGATTTTAGCCATAGCAGCAAGGAAGTGAATTGTTTGATAAAAAGCTTTGGTAGAAATGTATGGAAAATGTGGTAGTACAGACAAGGTGGTGAGTTGTTTGAAAAAATTCCTCAAAGAAATTGAGTCTCATGGTGGTGGACCTTTGAGGCAATTTTTCAAACAACTTATTGCTTTTTCTATGCTATTGCTTACTATTATGCTTTCATATATTTTTTCAAAGCATCCATGACATAGACAAGGTAGTGAATTATTTGAAAAAATGCCTCAATAAAATGTGGTCTCAATGAATTCCATGACAAGCAAACACAATTGGAAGCTGCTCCTAGATATTACTTATGCTATGTGAAGTAATTGCATCACTGCTTATGTTAACTTTCTAAAAAACTATATTATAATTGAAATTTTGTCATCTATAAAAATTTATTTATTATTTATGCAATGTGATGTAATGCTTTGAGTTTGAAAGATGTGAAATGCAATGTAATCAATGATATGAATATAAACTACACAAATCTATTACGTATAATTCATTAGTTAAACCCTTTATTCTATTACTTGTGTGAAGGTTTGTACTCCACTAGCACTAGAAGGTCATGAAACCTCCAATATTAACCTATTCAACATCCAAAATCAAATATTAGAATACCATTTATATAACAATGCTATTCACATGTAATATTTGTAATTGTTTACTAGTTACATACCTCAACAATAGATGCAGTGGAGTAAAAAACAAGTGGAGGGTCAATGTAAACAATATCAACACTATGACCCTGAAATTTTATTACAATCATTAAACTAAACTAGTTAATCTTGAATTTAAAAATTTAAATTAAATAAATTAAATTCAATGAACATGATAACATTTACCAGAGTATCAAGGCTGAAAGCCTCATTCAACATGGCATATGTTATCGCCAATTAGGTAGTTGCAGACGTATCTTGCACACCAGCCTTTTGACTATGTATGGGGTCATATGTATAGGTCAACTTGCAAACTTGATGAGAATGGGGTAGAACCCTACCCATCAAACTCTCCTCTAGCTAATGTTATACTATAAAACTAACATGTTGGATGATACTCTAGGTTGGAGAGCTAATAGACTGTATAGTTTCTACCTTAGCACTCTCCTTCACGACAAAAGGGATAGCAACATGCTCATAAGTCAGCCTAGTGAGTGCTCATCATATCCCTTTCCATTGAGGATCTTGATGTGCACTTGGTCTATCCTGTGCTGACCCACCACCTCTCCCTTGAAATTCCTGCATATCAAAATAGTTGGGGATTTTGTTGAAGACAAACTCACAGTATAGTTTACTCAAGAAATATTGGGTAACCTTGTTAGTGTTTCATGGTGGATGGTCAAAAACCATCCACCACCTCTTCCAAAAGTTCCTCTTAATCCCTTGGTGGTTGCACCAATGGATAGGAATTGTTGGAAGATTTTGTTGCTGTGGTTGTTCATCAGAATTTTGTTCATGTGCTTATTCATGAGGAGAAGGATTTTGAGGTTGATTTTCAACTCCTGTAAATTAAAGAAATGAACATCAAAAATAATATATATTTACCTATTTAACAACAAATTCACCAAAAAAAAATAATGCTTACTCATTTGACCTCCTTGTTGACATGGTGAAATCTTGGAAGAGAAATTGCAAAGATTCGATGAAGAAATTGTAGGATTTGACCTCTCCTGAACGTGAGTGCACAATCACAGGGTTTGCTGGTTGCAGGCTAAGAAAATGTGACAGTGAAATAAAATGAATTTGATTTGATTTTTTTGTTATAACAATCTATAACGTGCTCACGTTATAATGCAAGCACACTATAGGCTTAGTGTGATTACACCTTAGGCTTGATCACACCAAGCCATAACACGGATGTGTTATAATACACTCAGGTTATAGCCTTTCAATTTTTTTAAAAAAAATTGGTCAATTTTTGGCCCCCCAACTTTTTGCACCCACCCTAATGTGTATCAGTTTCTCAACAACACAATAGTCAAGGAAAATGAATCATTTAGATGTGTCCCATCATTCAAATTCTAGCACACAAATATTGTTGCTTTCTCCTCTTTTACCACCTACAACCACCAAAATACAATGTGTTAAGGCAACCAAAATCATGTGAGAAGAAAACAAGGATTGCACGCCATAAATAAATACAAAATCTACAATTGAAGGCATTAAAGCAAGTTTTCAAATTTGAAAAAGAAGGATATAAATTAAAGACTCCATACCAAACCAACATTGAACATATAAAGAGATTTGCAAATTCAAAATTACATTAATCAATCTTTTCCAATTTCCATTTACCACATCTCACTTCCATATTCATAACTACATTTTCCTAGGGACAGTGGAAGAAAGAGTGAAAGCAACAACAACATCACACTAAAAAGTTACAAGTATTCTATTGCTATTAATTATTTATGCTTGTGAATGTCAATCTATTGTATGCTATGCAAATGTTCTTCACAAAAATGTGACTCAATATTTGGGGTTTCAACCTCACATTGTTTACATTGGGTTTTCCATTTTAATCTGAGGGGAGTGTGGGCTATACTAATTTTATATTTTGGTTGCATTTTTTTACGCTACAGGCCATTAAAAATCAATTTGGATTGTATGTTGGTGGTGTCAAATGAGCTTTGAATATTCTATGGCATGCAAGACTGTGAATAATTATGTGTTTGGGACAATTATAAACCAATTATAAAAAATATATCAGTACTATAGACGTGAGGTTTTTAACCTCACTAAGGCTATACCATTATCTCCTGTCGGTTGTCACTTATTTTTTCATACTATTTATTTAATTTGTAATGGGTGTGTTGTGTTCCATAAGTTGAAGGTTATTTTTTTATCGATGATTTTGAATAGAATATTTAAAGTGTTATTTTGGTTTTTCATAGTTTTAAGGTTCTCTTGCTTTCTTGGTGCATCCACAATGTGCTCGATGAAGTATATGGCATCTAGGGTGTTTATGAACACTTCAAAATTTTGTGTTCTTAAATATAATCTCTTTTTTGAGGAGAAATATGGTTATGTTCAAACATTACTCTAACTTTAATGGGTTTAATTCTTATTTTTCTTTCATCTATTGGTTAGCCAAAATATATCTTCATTCAATTTTCAGGTCACATAGTTATATAAAAATTTATCTATCCACATATCCATCTATCTTTCAATATATCTATTTATCAAACTACATATCTATATTTCTATCTATTCCTATAAATCTAGATAAATATCAATCTATCTATCAACGTATGTATCTATACATCTATTTATTTGTATATATATTATGTATATGCATATGTGTACATACATATATATGTATATGCATATATGTACATATATGATTTTGTATATATGTACATGTCGTAAGGGGGGAATAAAGAAATAGGAAAACACAAAAATTGAATCAAACTAACTTAATTCAAACAATATTAGATCCCAAAATCCATACTCATGAAATGAAACTCTAAAATAATGAAATCAAACAATGTAAACCTAAGACAACATAAATTGAATTCAAAACTTTAAGAGCTATACCATCCCATGTTAGAGTTGTGTTTTTATTGACGTTTGGATATTAGATTACTCAATTCAATAAAAATCCATTGTTGTTGTCACAAAAGCTTCAAGAACATGCATAAATGGTGAACTAGAATATGAGGATAACAATTCTCAAGTGTGCTCAAGAATCAGTTGTGCACCATTTTGCTATGTAAATTTTAGATGATTTGTGAGAAGGTAGAGGTTTATTTTATAGAATTCTTGTTTCAAGATGAATGATCAATATTTTGCAGTAAAAATATCCTAATCAACAGTTGAGAACTGTTGAGAGAATTAGATTGGAAAGATTAGTGGATTTAGATTGCATAATTTGCATGATTGGGAAATTAGGTTGAGTGGTTAGTGGGATTGAAGAAATAGATTGGGAGGTTAATGGGATTGAAAATAAATAAGTTAGTGAATTGTTTAGAGTGAGAAATCAATGGTCGTGATTTTTTGAATCATAAAAGGGGTGAAGATAATTAATTAATTAGCATTTTGAGTTGAATGTGAAAGTCATGTTTGACTTTAACAAATAAAGTTATATTTTTTTGTTGACTATGTTGAATGATGTTGAATAATTAATTTAATTATTCAGGTTTCGAAAGGGGAAAGTGATTTAATTGAACTATTAAGTAATAGCAATTTAATTGATTTAGGAGAATAGGGTATATTAGCAACATAATTAAATAATTTGTGTTATTTAATTAATCAAGAAGAGTAAAGTTAGATAAATGGTGAAATAGTGAATTAATTAAACAATTTGAAAATTATTCAATTAATAGAGGAAAATAGGGCTCTTGATGTAAATGATGTGAAATGCAATGATATTAATGATACTAATGTCGATGATGAAAAAATTCCATTCAGGATGTGTGATGTGTGTTAGGTCATTTTTTACATGTGTACATTTTTCCCCTCTTTGGGAAAAAGTACTAGTTGCTTTGTTTCAAATAATTCGATGTTCAGATCATAATTGAAAAAAAAAATTATATGCCTCACTATGCCCGAACAATCAACAAAATGATAATACAATGCTAGGTTCCCCCTCAAAAGGTTGGCCAAAAAAATCATTTTTTGGTTCAGGCTCACAAAAAGGTTCAATTGTATTTTAGATGTGTAGAGGATGAAAATTTAGGCTAAAAACCTTCGTTTATGGGCCATATGTTCCAAGGTGCCCCAAATTTCAACTTAGGAGGGTTTTCAAGGTAAAAAATTACGGTTTGGGAGGGTTTAAATGGTAAATTAGGTTGAAATTAACCCTTATTTGCACTCCTTGATTTCAAAATTTCCTGCCTCTAGAGTTTTTGTGAGATTTTCTTCTGTAAATAGTGATTCATGATGCCTCAAGTTCTAGGAGTTCCACAGAGGGTGGAGGTAGTCCGAGTATACCAACGACTAGCTACTATAGGGGCTTCGATACCTATGTCTTTAATTTTTGCTTTCATCTTTTTTTGTACTTGTAATTAATGCTCAAATGCTTTTTTAGGCAATAGCGAAAATCTAAGAATTTTTTCACTATTGGCCCAATTTTCATGCTATTGATCTTGTAATATGGTTGCCTTTGTAAAAAATAGTCACGATTGAAAATATTAGTGCTATTGTTGAAACATGTGTGCTATTGCCAAATATTGGCGCTTTTGCAAAATATTAACGCTTATGCCAAATATTGGTGCTATTGAAAAAATTGAGCACTATTGCAAAATATTTGTAGTATTGCCAAAAATGTGAGCACCATTAACAAAAGTTCTCATTATTGCCTAGAAAAAGTTCACTTTTTCTCCAAAATTACTGATTAGTAATGTTTAGTTTTAGTTTGAATTTTTCAAAAAACTTGACACTGTGCGTTGACTGTTTGCAGGCTATCCTTAAGCCTTTGTCTATGTGAGAATGATGTCCTCAATTGATTGATGGGTTGATTGATTTTGATGATACATAGAGAGACTTCCTTGATGTCATAGGTTTGCGCTATATTTCTCATTTTCCATTGCTCAGGGCTTATTGATTTATGATGACCACTTTAGTGGAGAGGTGGCATTTTGAGACCTTTTCGTTTCATTTTCCTATTAGAAAGTGCATTGTGACTTTTGAGGATGTTTAGAGGATTCTTAGGATCCCCATTCATGAAGAGCTTGTTACATATGATGTTGGGCAGGGTACCTTAGTGATGCAGAGTCTACTAGGTGTGGAGTAGTTGTAGGTCATCAATTTTGAGATCGATTTGGGGTCTCTTTGTGATGGTGTCGATCTATTGGTTCCTGTCTTGGAAAGTATTATTATTGGACCTTTGATGCCTGATAGGAGGACTAAGAGGTTCCCTATTGGTTGGGGTATTGTTATCAAAAATATGATGTAGGAGCCCAAAGTGTATGCTTGGGTTCAGTGTGTGTTGGCCCACCTTTACATATATATGGACAAGGTTGTTTATAGAGCTGGTAGCAATATATCTATTAGGTCTAGTTTATTGCATTTTTGGGCTTGGGAGAGGATAGTGATTACTCGACCAAAGGGCATATGGGACATGGATGCTCATGACCCCTATGATTATCAGTATCACAACTATCTTCATTATACTTAGCCTGGTAGATTGTCTTAATGGAGGGAAGTTTTTGATGATGTGACAAACTTTATATGGCGGCCATACAAGGATTGTGTGACATGAATAGATGATCCGCAACAACTGGTCTACTATAGGTAGACCCATTTTTTGATCAATCATTCTGATCTCTTGCTCAAGAGATATTTACCAGATAGGGTGTTGAGATAGTTTGGCAAGTGCTAGACTCAACCCACCAATGATTATATTTCCATTTTTGGATATACTACATAGGAGCAGTCTGCTTAGGGGGCTCGTGCTGATTTTGGTATGGTAGTGGCAACCTTTAGAGCATTAGGAGCCTTTCCATGGGGTTGGATAGTTGGTCTTGCAGATCTTGGGACTACATGTGATTTTGATGGTTGGTGTGCCCACCATGGGCCACTGAGATTGACTATGCCTCATGGAGGTCTAGTTCTAGGAGTTCATAGAGGAGGTCATGTTGAGCACTGACAAGATTAACAATGCCTTAGGATCGCTCATGAGAAACTCCAACATGTACATGATCAACAAGAGTAGTAGCATGATAGGAAGAAATAGCAATAGCAAGGACCATAGGTTCCTTAGGGTCCTCCCCCGCAGGGGGATATGATAGCTCAGTTAGCTTAGATGACAATAAAGAGGGATGTAGTTAGAGTAGAGTAGGATGTTGAGATTATACAACAATAGGATAGTGAGGCATAGGTTTTGATCATAACTAGAGAGAGTGACACATTCAAAGTAGAGTGGGATACTCCCCATTAGGAGAGAGATTCATTGAGACAAGAGTTGGCTGTCGAGAGGCAACACAGACTTACAGTTGAGATATCTATAGCCTCTTTTATTCCCCTTGCTTAGTATCAGGATGAGGGGGATCAACTATTATAGAGATTTACATATTATTAGATGCTCTATGAGGCATTGACTCCTAGTGCTCAAAGACATCCATGATTTGGAGAGTCAAGTACCCAAATGGGTGTAGAGTCTAGTGATCAATCTGTCAGGAAGCTTGAGTAGCTTCTAGTTGTTCCACAACCTTCTTAGCATCATAGCCAATGTTATCCTAGGTCTCCACCATGGGATGACTAGTAGGGTTGATTACGTTTATGATCTTTCATATATATTGTATCAGAGACGTATGTAGACATATTTTTGTATGTATTCATCGACCCAGTTGAGGCCTTGTATATATGTATTTATTTTGATCTCCTTTGATGTTGTATTACGCATGACATTTGATGATGACATTATCCATTTTTGATGATATATGATATACCATGTTTCAATTCAGATTTATGATGTGTTATGAGATGCTTATGGATGATCATGGATATTTATATTTGCTCATGCTTTTGTTCTTTTTCTAATGTATGCATATGATATGGATGTATGATTTATATCTCTATGCGATGAATGATGATATATGATGGATGATGTTTTATAGATTTATTATGGTCATGATATGTATTGATGAATTTTATGGATGTAGGATGCATGTGGTACTAATGATTTTGTGATGCAGGATGAAGCTATTAGTTAGAAGAAGCGTTTGATGATTTAGAGATGGATGTAAATTTGATGTTGTTAGTTATTGATGAGTTTTGATTTTTCTTTCATAGAGTCTTCATATCTTTTAGTAAATCCTTTTTGATGTAGCAAACAAATATGATGCACCAGGGTATTAATAACCAAGGTGGCTTTATATCTATTGTGTTGACTTTGAGTCGGCACACAAAGAATATTCTTGCACATACTCGACATATAGAAATCCTATTAGAGTGTATGGTTAAGTTGTGTCAAAAACTTTTAGACTAGTTACATAGAGAGGTATGAAGTACCTAATATGCAACTGCTACACTAATTTCCTCTAAACAACTTCCATACATAAAACAAGGCAAGTATTCGCTATGGTAGTATCACAAAAAAATCTAACAAAATAAACAGAGCTTAATAGTTAATGCCCCCATACCTTTTTCTCTAAATCCTTATGGACATCCTTGAGAGATCCTAGGAATGTGGTATTAAGATAAACCAAAAATATAAGGCTTATAAAAATAATAAAAATTGTTGTAGTATCACTTTCCATATTTTTTTGATGTCTCATGATGAAATCCATTGATGATTTCTATTGTAGGAATGTTTTATCTATTATGACTCATGTTTTAGGATTGTTGATAATGATTTTTCAAATAGATATGGTAGTCTATACTTAGGCATTGTTTCAACTTGATAGTTATCTAATCATTTTGATCTTCACCTTAGAACTTTTTATTTTGATGTTTGTTTTTCTTGTTGATCTCTTTGTCAAAGGGCACTGAAGGTGATGATTTTTTATTGTGAATGGAAAGTTTATTATGGATAAGTGTAAATGGAGATAGGCCCTTTTGTAATTTTTTGATTATTTGATGTTTTTATTTTTTTTAGGAAATTTAGAAACAAACAGGGGGGCCTAGAGGGACTGACCTAGTGCTTGGGGGCTGATAAGAGATTGGCCTTGCCTATGTGATGAACATAGAGACATCGTAGTTCAACTGGTGTTGACTTAAAGCATAATTTTTTTTGGTATTTTGTGATTTTGTTTTGATTTTATTTGTTTTTTGGATGTTTTTGATTTTGATAGTTTTTGACTGCGATGGGATTTACACGGATCCAATCTGCTACCAATTTTGGGAAGTTGCCCCAAGTTCGAGATAAGGTTACCTTCATTAGGGGGGATGGATTTTGATAGTGAAACAAGGTTCAACACTGGATCAATCATCGAGCCATGGTTGGTTTGCATGCTTTATTATGGGATGAATGGGGTGGATGATTTAGATATTGCTAATAGATAAAGATGCAGGTCTTATTCAAACGTAGTGCATGTTTACCAGGTTTTCACTATGCTTCCTATCCTAGATGTTCCATAAAGTGGTTTTCACTTATAGAATGTTTTATTTCTCTTTACTTTTTTCTTTCTTTTTGATTCTTTTCTTTTTAGCTTCTTTTTTTCCTTGGGGTACTTTGATGCGTTCAAGTAAAAAACCTTTTGAGATGGCTGCTATTCAGAGGTTCGACTAAAGGTTCTCCTTCAAGAGTAGCAAAATGATAAGCTCCAAAGCCATAGCTTGCCATGATGATGAAATGACCTAACTAGTTTGGCTCAAACTCCCCCTTCTCATCCTAATTTAGTTGGATCTTTTGATTCTCTTTTAGTACTAGGTCCCCAACTTGAAAGCTTATGTTTTTTATATTTTTGTTGTGTCTTTGTTTGAGACAATTATGGTAAACCTAGAGATGGTTTAACGTGCTCAAACACCTTTCATCTAGGAGTTCCAACTCATTCATTCTAGACACTTGATATTCCTTAGTGTTGACCATGCCTTTCAGAGATACTCATAGTGAGGGGATTTCAAATTCAATAGGTAAGACTAGTTCAAATCCATAGACCAAGGAAAAAGGTGTGGCACTTGGAGGTGTACAAATTTTGGTTTGGTAAGCCCATAGGGATAGGTTTAATTGTAAATTCCAATCATAACTGGTGTCATTAACAATCTTTTTTAGTATTTTTAGAACAACTTTATTGGATGCTTTAGCCTAACCATTTCCTTAGGGATAGTAGGGCGTGGAGAATCTATGTTGGATAGAAAAATTTGAACAAAGATCACAAAAATCTTGATTTTTGAATGGGGTTACGTTGTCCATTATGTTAGTTTGGGGAATTCCATATCAATAGATCAGATAATTCAAGATGAACTTGGATATTTGCTTCTCTATGATGTAAGCTAATGAAATTGCTTCTATCCACTTTATGAAGTATTCACTTGTAGTGATAATGAGCTTGTGCCTATTGGATGAAGTGGGATATATCTTACCTATCAAATCTAGTCCCTACAAGGAGAAAGGCCGTTGTGTTGTTATAGGTCTCAATTCATGTGTGAGTGCATGAACAAGATCACTGTGTTGTTGACATTTTTGGCATCTTCTTGAGAAATGTATGGATTATTGCTCCATTGAGGGACAATAATACCTTGTTCTTAGCAATTTTTGTACTAGATTAGGTCTGCTAGAGTGAGACCCATAAATACCTTCATGTAATTCCTATAAAGCAATTTGTGCTTCTTCCACATTGAGAAATCGAAGTAATGTTCTATCTAGATTTCATTTGTATAGGATGTCTCCTAAGATGGTTAATTGGGATGTTCTATGGACAAAGGTTTTCTTTTTGTTTTTCGTTAAGTCAGGAGGTATGATACCATGTTGGATATTGAATACCGACATAAGGAGTTGCTCCACAAGGAATTTGTAATTAGGAATGTTTTGTGGAATTCCAAGGAGTGAATCTATTGTCACCATAGTGCTGGTTGCTTTGTTGTTGATCCTAGGAACTTGTTCAAAGGTGATGATGATAAAATACTATTTGAAACTATCCACCATTCTTTTATATGGCATTAGCTTGTCATCATTTTTTTGATATTATCATTTATCATTTACTTTCCTAATGACTAGTTAGGAGTCTCCACAAACCCGTAGTTCCTTTTTCTGCCATTCTATGGCCATATTCAGTCCCATGATTAAATTTTCATATTTAGAAATGTTATTGGTACACAAAAAAGAAATCTTGTAATTCTTAAGTATACTCTCCATGTAGTGTGAGAAATGAGATACCTACTCCTAAGCTATGTTGAGTGTGAGACCTGTCCCATCAAAGTACAAGGTCCAACAACTAGATTGATCAGTTAGAAGTATGTTTTCATCTAAAAATTCTATTGTTAAAGGCTGATGATCTTGCATTGATGCATCTACTAATTGATCTGTTATGATTTGTCTTTTGATAGCTTTTCTATCAATGTACTCTATGTCAAACTTGTTGAGTATCATTTATTGAATATGACAACTAAGAGGGGGGTGAATCAATTGTCACAAATTTTAACCTTTAATTCAATCATTGAAATTAATACTTAAAACTACTTAAATGATTAATCATCAAATGCCAATGCAAAAAATCAAATCCAACACATAAACACAATAACACCAAATTTACATGGAAAACCAAATGGGGGAAAAACCACGGTGAGGATTAACTCACACTATAGAGAATATCAAAATGGATTGTAAAAAGGCTCACTGCCTGAATCAAGGCTCACTGCCTGAAATAAGGACTCACTATCTAGAACAAGGACTCACTATCCAACAAGGCTACAACCCAGAGGGCTCACAACCATAGAGATACAAAGAAGACTTGTTATAGAGAGAATAAAATACCAATGCAACAAAGGATTCCACCACAGTCACTTGATCAACTTGCATGAATGATAGAGTTTTCCTTTTTCTCATTGCATCCAAAAACTAGGCATTAAGCTTTGCACTAATCTTTCCACACACAAGTCACACACACTTTATGAATAACATCAATGCTGCATCTACTATTTCACTTATCTTCCTTCTTTGCTCTTGTATATTTTTTATTACTAGCTCATCCTATATTTATACTATCTCCAACCTTGAAAAAGATCCAAAGTCTTCCATCCAAATTCAAATTCAAATTAGGTTGGTGCCAAAACATCCTAGGATGGAATTAGAATGAGGGCGACCCAAACACACACTTCACCAAGACCCAAAATAGATCCAACATGCTTCATCAACTTCAAAGATAGTGCTTAACACAAGGTCGGCCAAACTAGTGTAAAACACATAGAACAATTAAGCTCAAAACTCCCAAAAACCAAAAATATCTTCAATGCAATCAAAACATCATAATTCTAGAACCACAAGTCAAAAGACTTCATCAAAGAGAAATCTGGACCAACAACTTTTCTCCTAGACCTCAACCAGAACATAGGAAAACATAGTTCACAAGTGGTGAACACAACTCAAACTTCACAACAAACCAACAACCAAAAATATGGATATAGCAACCTTCAACAACCATGACCAACATATCTGAACCACATGAACATAGGGGAAAATACTGGATCATCACCCAGAGCAGCAACTGAATACATCTAAACTTTCTTTAATACAATTTTCTCAATATCCTCAACATATGCAACCAATAACCTGTAACCATGATACTAATGACAACAAAAATCAGTAGATAACTAATTAAATGGTTGACATAAATGACTACACTTTCATTCCTTTCTCCATTCTTGTAAAATCGTTACCCACTTAGCGATCCTCCTTGGTAGAGCCGCTTTTGCTAATAGATAATTTAGGGGATCTACTTTTGATATCAACTTTACTTGTCTATTTAAGATGTAGTTTCATAACTTATTTTTTGCAAAGATGACAGATATAAATAGTCTTTCTATGGGTGAATTGTTCAATTCATAGACCACCAGTGTTCGACTAATAGAATTGACTGTCATTTCCTTGTTATTGTCATCTAGTTGTGCTAATAGAGCTCCTAATGCTTTCAGTGTTGTAGATACATATAGGATCATTGCCTTATCTTGAATTGGTGGCATTAATACTAAAGGAGTGAGTAAATAATCCTTGACCTGTTGGAATTCCTGATCACATCTATCATCCCATTTGAATGCTATGTCTTTGTGTAGAAAATGGGTGAATGGATGGCACTTGTCTACCAATTGTGCAATGAATCTCTTGATGGAATAGAGTTTACCTTATAGACTTCTTAGCTACTTCAATGTTCTTGGGGGAGGCATTTCTAATATGGCTTTTACCTTGGTGGGATCAACCTCAATGCCTCTTCTTGATACTATGTAATCCAACAATTTTCTAGAAGTCACGTTGAATACACACTTCTTTGGGTTGAGACGCAAGTTGTATTAGTCTAGCCTATCAAATACCTTTGCTAGGCTGGACAAATGATTTTCTCTTTTGATGAATTTTGATATTATGCCATCCACATAATCCTCCATAGTAGTATGCAACATATCATTGAATATGGTGGTCACTTCTCATTGATGGGTTACCCCTACATTATTTAGACCAAATGACATGGTGTTCCAATAAAAGGTTCCCCATGCACAACTGAAATTTGTTCTATGTTGGTCCTCAGGGGATATTTTGATCTGATTGTATCCGAAGAAACCATCCATTAGTGATAGCATTTCATTCCCTATGGTTAGATCTACAATCATTTTAATGTTGGGTAGAGGGAAGTCATCCTTCAGGAAAGCCTTGTTTAGATCCCAAAATTCTATGTAGATCCTTATGCCCCAAGTGGGATTTGATATTGGTATGATATTAGATACCCATTCAAGATAGTCAATGGGTTTGATGAAGCTCACATCTAATATTTTCTAAAGTTCTACTTTTACCAAAAGTGCTATCTATGGATGCATCTTCCATATGTTTTGTTTGACAAGTTTAGCTCTAGGGAATATTGCTAGGTGATGTACAACCAATGTTGGATCTAGCCTTGGCATGTCTACATATGTCCATGCAAAGTTGATTTTTCTTTCATTGATAAATGTTGAGTTCATCTTTTCATCGAGATCAAGTGATGTTGCATGGTATGCTATTTTTTATATTTGTATTGTGCCAACATTGATGGGTTCAAACTCTTCAACTTAGAGTGTTGAATTCTTTTGGTATTCTATGGTGGGAAGATTGAATTCTCCATATTTGGGTGCCTTAGAGAGGTTTTCACTCTTAGATGTGTCCTTTTTTTTTTCTCCTTTTGAGATTTGATAAAGCCACATTGTGGTTTTCCTTAGGGGACCTCTTTTTTATTTTTAAAATTTTTAGTTTATTTTTGCAATTGGAGGATGCAATCTCCTCCCCCCAAAATATGCTCCTTGATCTAGTTCCATTATAAAACCTACTTATGATCTCCTTGGGGTATATCCATTTGAAGCCCCATGAACTTCACAATAGCCTCATCATTTTGGAATGAGTCAAAAACTAGTGTATGATGTTGTTGGTCCCAATCTATCAACTATGGATAATGCAAGGATAAGTTGTCATGGGTATCTATAAAGCTTATTGAAGTCATGGCTAGGTTAGGGAATTTTTTTTTTCAATGATCCATAAGGTATCTAAGTTATATTCACTAGTCATAGGAATCCCATTCGTATTCATTATTGAATATACAGGTAGTCATCTAGACATTCACAAGTATCAAATGCCTCAACTGTGGTAGAAGTAGCTCCTTCCTCATGAGAGGTGTTTTTAGTATTTGGGGTAATCACGGTAGATGCACCATAACCTAGTCCAAGATTATTTATGCGTTATTCTATAATGATTAGTTCTCTTCTAATTTGTCCATGTAGATGAAGGCCACCTTGTCTAGTGAATCCCATGTTTCTTACTATTTGATACCCTTTGTTTTTTTCATTAATAGGAAGGGGAGGTAGTGGCTATTTTTTTCCTTCTTTATATATCCAAAAAGATAGATCCTCTTCACACACTTCTTCATCTTGCATGTCTCCCCACTTGGTGAAAATAGTGGGTTTGACTACCATTGTCTTTGGTGTTGGGGTAAACATCCCACTGTAAAAGGATTGACTGAAGTGATATTCCTTGCATCCAAATGATTTTGAGGGCTTAGTTGATAAAGGTGTAGTGTGATGCAGAGAAGGGGTGGAAAACTCCAAACAATCCTCAAACAATCAAACTTTCAATCTCTAAGCATTCAAATGGTGGTTTTTCATTCACTAGCCCTCATTCTCCTTGTAGCCTTTCCAAGCTGGTTTTTGGTGTAGGGGCACCCAAGCTCCTTGAGGATCATTTGAAAATTCAAGAGGTTGCAAGGGTCAAGAAGACCTATCAATTGCATCAGAGCATCAACTATAACCTTTTGAAGCCTATTATGGCTTTTGGAATGGATAAACACATTAGAGGAATCAAAAGTCTTGAGGGTCCTGATAAGGACCCTAGGACCAAATTGACTTGTAAATGGAACAATGATGTTCTAGGAGGTTAGATAGGAGTATAATGTTTTAATTGAGTCAAGTATGGTTGAATAATGAAATGCAATAATATTTAGGACGCTTTAGTTGATAGAAGTTAATAAATTGCAATGTTGGAAATTCAAATTTTTGAAATCCAACTTTAGGCGGGAAAGTAGTTTTAGTGGTTTTAACAACTTTAATGTAAAAAAATCAATCCCAATCAGTTGGGACAGTTGGGGAAATGGTTTTTAAGGTTGGAGGATTCATTTGTACAGATTGTTGGTTGATATTGCAAGCACTGTATGGACTGCTACAGGAAATCAACAAAACTTCAATCTTTTTTGCATTTTCTTGAGTTTCTCTGATGAACTATTGATTGTTGTTGAAGATATGTTCCATTGGATGATCTAAGGACTTGTATTTACATGTATTCAAACCTTTTTGTGTACTGATAAACGTTAATAGCTAGTTTCTTGCATTATATAGCTGACTATCCTCAGGAAAGTGCAAATTTTCATTGTTTTTGGTGGTTTTCATGGATGTTTGATCCATCTCATGGAGGAATTTTTCTGTAACCTATGATATGGATCCATTCTAACATGTATTATAAAAAAATAACAAGCTAATGTGCAGGTAAGGAAGAATACTAGGGTGTACACTGTAATTTGATAGTGGAAAGAGCATGAAAGTGGGGTCTAAGGTATAGCAGTAGGAGATCTGCCTTAATAAGGGGTATATTTTTGAGTTGAATGTGTTTACATGTGTTGATATAATGGTGAAAATTTTTATGGTTCTGGAAGTGTTGGGAAAGCTAATTTTCAAGAGGCCCTAGTTTTGAAGCAATTTAGTGAGGGTTTTGTATTTGAGGGCGTCAAGGGTGTCATAGGCACCTAAAAACTTGAAAATCCTTGGATTGGAAACATTTTGAGACATTGTTGAAAGTATCTTAGTCAGGGGATAAGATTTGAGAGGGGTTGCTTTGAAAAAGAGGGCTAATTAGGCCTTAAATTTGAGGAAACAATAGGTTTTGGGGAGTCTGATCCAAAATAAGTGCCAACAAGGTTTTGGTATGTTGTGTAGCATCACAAAATACATATGAATTAGTCATTAGATTGAGGATTCCTTTAGGAAAGTTGAGTGAAAAGAAAAAAAACCATCGCTAGAGGCCTAGTTGGGCTAGAAGCCTAGTCAAGGTGCAAAAAGTGAGTTTTGTTTAAGACAGAGGTTTGGGGCTTTGTAAATGTTCAAGACAAGATTTTTTGTGTCCCTTAAGAGAATTCTTAGGGTTTGAATCCATAGGAGAAGGATTTGTGTCATAAGTAAGCCATTTAGGCATTATCTCCACAGGGGTGTCTAGAAGAGAGTTGAGAGTGCATCATTGCAATCCTTGAAATCTTTGAGTTTTCCTAAAGTCCCATCCCCTCTATATCAGAGTGGTATCAGAGTAGTGAGTAGGTCCTTTAGGGATTGAAGAATCAGCAATTGCACCTAAAAATCAACTAGCAAGAGAGTTGGAGGAGTTAAGGGAAACCTTGGAAAGGGAAAGAAGAGAACAAGAAGCAACAAGAGAGCAGGCCAGAGCAAGGGAAGAAATGAAATGGAGAAGGGAGAGAGAGACTATGCAAGAAAGGATAAACAACCTTGAGATAAATACGATAGAAGAACAAGAAAACCAAGAAGATAATGATGAAGATGAAGAGTGTGTGAGGGAAAATCAGGAACAACCTGCAAGTGAGGTAGAAGGCCCTGAGGAAAGGAGGTTAGTAGGATTGTTGAAAGCAGTACAAGGTCATGGAGGAAAGAGTCACATAGATTTTCCTATCTATCAAGGGAAGATGGATAGTGAGGAGGTGTTAGGATGGCTTGACGCCTTAGAGAACTACTTTGAATTTGAAGAGATGGATGAAGAAAGGAAGGTTAAGTTTGCCAAAACAAAGTTGAGAGGTACGACATTGACATGGTGGACTAGTTTTCAGAATGATAGGATGGCTAGGGGATTGGAAAAAGTTTCTACATGGGCAAGGATGAATAGTTTCGTTAAGGAAAAATTCCTACCATCTGATTATACATTCATGTGAAGAGGATGAGGCAGAATTTAAGACAAAAGGACATGGATGTGATGTCCTATACTAAGCAATTTCACAAGCTTGGTATCAGAGGAGGAATGAGGAAGAAGATGAGAAAGTAGCCAAGTATATTAATGGCTTGGGGTATAACTTACAAGATGAGATTGGTTTTCAGATGCTAAGGACAATAGGAGAATGCTTTCAATTGGCCATTAGAGCAGAAGAAAAGGTGAAGAGGAAGCAAGAAAGATCAAGCAATGGTGGAAGAGGAGGTAGTTCAAATAGAGGCAGAGGTAATAGAGAACAATGGCAAGGTAGTAATGATAAGAGCAACAATGACAAGGGCAAAGAGGTGGTTTTAGATCAAAGAGGTGGATACACTCCTAGAGGAGGAGGTAGATTTGGACAAGGTAGAGGCCCATTCATAGGTAGGTGTTTCAATTTCAATGAACTAGGGCATCCTTCCTTCAAGTGTCCTAAATGGGAACAATCAGATAAGGGCGGAGATAGAAGGGAAAACTTGGTACAAGAAGAAGAGGACAAAAAGGAAGAATTAAGGACACTGATGGTAGGCCCTGTAATTTATGGTGAGTTCCTTATGGTCAAGCAAGGAGAAAGACTACTTCAAGATCCAAAGGTAAGTATTTTCAAGACCAATTGTCTCAGTCATGGTAAGATATGTAGATTACTCATAGATTTAGGATCACATAGCAATTTAGTTTCATCTGATATGGTAGCCAAGTTGGGAATTGACACATTTGATCATCCTACTCCCTACAAGGCCACCTGGGTAACTCAAATGCAACATGTAGAGATTTGTAAGAGGGATTTTGTGGATTTTTCAATTGGTGCATATTAGGACAGGGTTCTTTGTGATGTCATTCCAATGACTTGTGGTCATATCATCTTAGGAAGACCATGGCAGTATACTAGGCATACATTGCATGATGGATACCATAACACATATTTGGTGCACAAAGGAGGTAATAGATATAAGTTGGTACCTTTTCCTTTGGAGCAGTCTAATGAAAGTTTTGTGATATGTTTTGAGAAGAGTTTGTAGGTGAATATGCAAGGTAGGATAGGGGAAGATACTAGTTGGAAGAGGAATGATGAGTTGCACTAGAGATATGAAGAATACAGTCCCAAAAATCAGGATTTGTGGGACTTGGAAAGTATCAAGGTTGGAGGCATTGAATGCCCTATATTTGAGGGTGATAGAAGTGGTGTCCTTTCACAAAGGAGTCAGTGGAATGAGGGAAGAAATAAGGCACAAGGACATAATGGTCTCAAACAACAAAGAGGACAAACACAACACTGTTTTGATTCTAACATATTGAGTGACATGAGGGCAGGTTGGTAGAAGAGGAAGAAGGTGACTTTAGGTGATTTCTTCGTCTATCCTCAGAAGGTACAAACATCCAAGAGCAGGGAGTATTGTGGTGGCAACAAGTTGGATGCTTCTTGGGGAAAGAAACTTTTCTTTCTTGGGGAGAATGGTGCAGGGGCACCCAAGCTCCTTGAGGATCATTTGAAGAGTCAGGAGGTTGCAAGGGTCAAGAAGACCTATCAATCACATCAGAGCATCAACTATAACCTTTTGAAGCCTATTATGGCTTTTGGAATGGATAAACACATTAGAGGAATCAAAAGTCCCGAGGGTCCTGATAAGGACCCTAGGACCAAATTGACTTGTAAATGGAACAATGATGTTCTAGGAGGTTAGATAGGAGTATAATGTTTTAATTGAGTTAAGTATGGTTGAATAATGAAATGCAATAAGATTTAGGAGTCTTTAGTTGATAGAAGTTAATAAATTGCAATGTTGGAAATTTAAATTTTTGAAATCCAACTTAGGCGAGAAAGTTTTAGTGGTTTTAAAAACTATAATGTAAAAAAATCAATCCCAATCAGTTGGGACAGTTGGGGAAAGGGTTTTTAAGGTTGGAGGATTCATTTGTACAGACTGTTGGTTGATATTGCAAGCACTATATGGACTACTACAGGAAATCAACAAAATTTCAATCTTTTTTGCATTTTCTTGAGTTTTTCTGATGAACTATTGATTGTTGTTGAAGATATGTTCCATTGGATGATCTGAGGACTTGCATTTACATGTATTCAAACCTTTTGTGTGTACTGATAAACGTTAATAGCCAGTTTCTTGCATTATATAGCTAACTGTTCTCAGGAAAGTGCAAATTTTCATTGTTTTTGGTGGTTTTCATGGATGTTTGATCCATCTCATGGAGGAATGTTGCTGTAACCTATGATATGGATCCATTCTAACATGTATTATACAAAAATAACAAGCTAATGTGCAGGTAAGGAAGAATATTGGGGTGTACACCGTAATTTGACAATGGAAAGAGCATGAAAGTGGGGTCTAAGGTATAGTAGTAGGAGATCTACCTTAGTAAGGGGTATATTTTTTAGTTTAATGTGTTTACATGTGTTGATATAATGGTGAAAAGTTAAAGATAAGGTTCTAGAAGTGTTGGGAAAACTAATTTTCAAGAGGCCTTAGTTTTTAAGCAATTTAGTGAGGGTATTGTATTTGAGGGTGTCAAGGGTGTCATAGGCACCTAAAAACTTGAAAATCCTTGGATTGAAATTTTTTTGAGACATTGTTGAAAGTATCTTAGTTAGGGGATAAGATTTGAGAGGGGTTGTTTTGAAAAAGAGGGCTAATTAGGTCTTAAATTTGAGGAAACAACAAGTTTTGGGGAGTCTGATCCAAAATAAGTGCCAACAAGGTTTTGGTATGTGTAGCATCACAAAATACATCTGAATTAGTCATTAGATTGAGGATTCCTTTAGGAAAGTTGAGTGAAAAGACAAAAAAAACCATCGCTAGAGGCCTAGTTGGGCTAGAAGCCTAGTTAAGGTGCAAAAAGTGAGTTTTGTCTAAGACAGAGGTTTGGGGCTTTGTAAATGTTCAAGACAAGCTTGTTTGTGTCCCTTAAGAGAATTCTTAGGGTTTTAATCCATAGGAGAAGGATTTGTGTCATAAGCGAGCCATTTAGGCATTATCTCCACAGGGGTGTCCAGAAGAGAGTTGAGAGTGCATCATTGCAATCCTTGAAATCTTTGAGTTTTGCCTAAAGTCCCATCCCCTCTGCATCAGTTTTTCCTTCATAACTTGTAGGGTAAGCATGAAATTAAAATTTTAAAGACATTTTCAAATACAGATAGGACTCCTTTGTATGGAAGGGATCAAAATTTAACTATCCCCTTTCCTACTAGGCTTAAAAGAGTAGAAAACCAACCTTTTTGGTCATAAATTTTGATGAAAAACTGATATTCAAAATGTAAGGCTAGTTTGGGATACCCATTTTTTGCTTACAACACATCTAAAAATGGGGTAGGGTTGTTTTGGAACATTGAGGTCAAAAATGGACTATCCTACTTGTGATTAGGCCTAAAAGAGCAATTTGGGCTTGGTTCCAACTAGGGTCTAATTGAAAAATGCATTGAAAAATACACACCAATAACTCCTTGGCTTAGAAAATTTCCCCACACATCTACCAGCACCCTCCACCTACCATCCAAGCCTTCCTTGTCTTCCTTAATGCAAATTTATAAATTTTCATGGGTTCTTTAGCCTAATACATGAGAATATCAGGCAATCATTGCACCATAGCATGTACCAACACATTCCTCTACTCCTAAAACTTTATGAAAATAAAAACTACTTAATCCTATCAATTCCATCAAGTTTGAGGCCTTTTCACTAGTGGAATGGTGAGATATGCATTTTTTCCTCTCAAGGCCAACCCTATTTAGGGTTTCAGGTTACCTTGGGTAAAATGGCTCTAACTTACTTGAAACATAATGAATTTGAGTGATACAAAAAGGAAAATGAAGAAGATTCATAGCACCAAAAATTCCAACAAATTTCAAGCCATGGTGAGGCCATACAAGTCCATACTATTCACTAGATCAGGGAAGAAGCATTACAAAAATGCAAAAAAAAAGAGATTTCTATTGCTTATTCTTTAAAGAAACTTCAACCAACCCTTTGGGTTGATGATACAAGGTTTTAAAATATTTCCATTCATCTCCCAATGGTTAATAACTAATTTTCCATCTTCCAACATTTCAACTTCCACTTGACAACAAAAATGCAAAGTTGCTTTGTGCAACTTGACAACACTGACACTTTTTTTGCATTTACATACTAATTCACCCCCTAATGAATCAAACCTACCCAAACACCTATGAAATGGTATTATAAGAACTTATTACATGAAATGGAATTCAAGTAAAAAAAATCAACATTTGACCCCTCTTGGGAAATGAAAGCCTGGGTGCCCCTACACCACAGTGGAGGATGGAGGTACTGATGTTGGGTCAACACATGAAAAGGAGTGGAAGGATATATCATTGTTGGGTATTTGGAGAATCTTTTTATATTTCTCTTCCAACTTGGTATAGTAATGAATGGGTTGAGGATCAACATATATGGTAACTTCCTTATTGTCATAAGGAAATTTTAGGCATTGATGGAATGTAGATGGGACTGCTTTCAAAGCATGGATCCATTGTCGACCTAAGAGAAGTTTGTATGGAAGCTTGAGATCTAGTGCTTGAAATGTAGTTTCTATTATTGTTGGTCCTATCTAAATAGGTAGCTCGATAGTTCCTTCTAAATTTTTCTCCATGTCATCATAATCTTTGGTGGTTATGCTCTTGTTTTTATCTATGAAATCATTAGAGTACCCCAATTGTTTCACAAATTTTAAGGTACAATTTTTTAGACCTACACCATTATCTATGAGTACTCTCTTGAATTGGTGTTTGTGGACACATAGTTCTAAATAAAGAGCTTGATTGTGGAATGATTTTTGTGGAATGTCTTTTTCAGAAAAGACTAGATGATGGGTGGATGTGATATGGCTAACCATGGCTTGAAACTGATTAGCATCTAGGTTGTTTGGGACTAATGTTTTGATAAGAGCTTTGTCTAATATTTCCTTATGTGTTACAAATAGTTTTAAGAGTCAAGGATGAGATTAGGGTGGGAGTTTTCTTAAATTGGTCCATAATGCTATAGTAACTTGATGGCTTACTTGTGGTTTTTACTTAGGTTGGTGCGGGCAGACATTGTCCCTTTGTCACTACCTTTGAAACAATAAATAAAAGTTAAGTAGAAGTCAAGAATTCCAAAGGTACATGTGGGTCCACCCCTGCAGACTTCTGCATGTGGGCAGTGCTAGCCTATTTGCCATTCTGAATGACCATCTAATTTTGACATCTTGCCCTGTGGGTCCCGCAAGGTTCATGCCTCCCAAACCTACCAAAATGTTGAAGTCTTGAGTCCTTTGCGGGCCATTCTTAGTGGGATTTCGTCACCTCTACGCCGCCATTCCCAATGACAATTATGAACGGCGAGGCTCTCGCTTCCTCCTACACCGTGGATCCTGCTCTTCCTAGTGGCACCTCCAATTCACCTAAAGAAATGCCAAGTCCTTATTCCCTTTTGTAGACCATCCATTGCGGTGGTGCGTCTACGAACTGCCCCTCCTTTGCTATTTGTAAGCGGCTACTAGCTCACGCTTGTCTTCCTTACGGACCCTGACCTTGTGATTCCCCACCCCCTGTGCTTTTATTAAAAAATGGCCAAGTAAACTGACCTGTATGCTATTCTTTACGGGTCGCCGCCTACAGCACACCATCATGAGATTTCCATTTGCAAACAATCATGCCTCACTGTCCATCCACATAGCAAAGCACGATCCCTTTGTTGTTGTCCAAGTTCGTATTGATAAACGACCAATGCTAGAGCCCTCTGCATACCTACCTACATGGGTTTCTCTCATGCTTGCAATTTATAAACAACCATCCTCTGATGACATTCCACATTTTCCTGCCCGCAATTCTGTAAGTGACCAAGCCTTGAGGAGAAATCCTAACTTGTTGGAATTTCCAGTGGGTCATACCATGTGGGATTTTTTTTGTGGGTTTCCCCCTCTTGAACGCCATTTCTAAACAGAAAAGCCACAAATGGCCTTGATGAGGCCTTCCTCCGCATGCCTTATGCCCGCATAGCCAAAATAATCAAATAGATGCTTTCAAGAGACTTCATGACTGAATGCCTAATGCTCCAAATGCCTAAATTCCTTGACCAACCCTTAGAGTCTAAGTGCAGAAAGTTGGATGCAGATGGCCACTTACGGGTTAGCGTGCCCCCAACATCGTTCTATTCCAAGTTGCTTTTGATGGCTACTAGCCCAGGAAAACCCCCACCCTTAGGCCCACATTCCCTTAATTGGTCCAAATGAGTCTTAAAAGATGAATTTTAATGAATTTTGTGAACTCTAGAAGATGAATTATCAAGTCTAACCTCCATTTCGTAGGATTTCACTTACATTTCCTCAGGTTTTATATGAATGTGCGCACTTTGCCTTTGTCTATAGGATTTATGGAATTTGCTGCAGGACCCTTGGGAGAGTCTATAGAAAAGGAAAAGGGAAAGAAAACTGCCAAAGCATGAAGTGGAAAAGAGGAAAAGGGCCAGATGAAATATTAGTTCTGTAGACACCTAAAAATGGTCTGGAGAATCTAATTAATTGAATATGATTTATTTGATTAATTAATCTTAAATTCTTCTACTTAGTAAATAAATAGAAATATTTATTTATATTAAGTTCATTTATTAATTCTTCTATTTTCTTTCCTAATTAAATAAACAAAATTAAAAACTTTGTTTTATTTAATTATTATCATTTTCATCATATTGTTCCTCTCTTAATTAAATAAACGAAATTAAAAACTTTATTTTATTTAATTATTATTATTATCACTTCTTTTATAAATTAAATACACAACTTAAATAAATTGTGTTATTTAATTACCTCATCACATTTCTTCTTAATTAAATAAAGATATTCTAAAAATCTTTTATTTAATTATCACTTTCCAAATATTTTAATTTGATAAACAAACCCTATAGTTTGATTTATTAAATTATTTATTCCTCCTTTTGCTAAATTGAAATAAATTAAAAATGTTTAAATTTATGCATAAAATTTATGCACTATTCACTCACCAATAAAATTAATTTCTCAAAATTCAAACTAATGCAACTTCCATTCACGGGAAGAGCTTCAGGGACAAACTTGCAGGAAGTCCTCTCAATCTTCTTCCATCAATCCTCCCTCTCTTCTTGCCTAGTGTTTTCATGGGGAGAAACCATTCTCCATGATCAGCTCCATCTTCTCATCCCATGCCTTTGGATTCTCCAGATGGAATCACAGCCCCTCATCCCATATTCCTGTGCAATTGTGCTACCGTGAAAGCTATAAATACAGCTCTTGGGCTACAAGAAAAGGACCCCGACTTATGCAATCTTACTCTGCAGGTTTCCAAAGCATTCAAGCATCCAAGCCATCCAGCATTTCAAACATTCATCCAGCATCCATCAAGCAACAATCAAGCATCCAACATTTGCAGTCATGGCTGCCATTAGAATAGAATTTGCATATTTAAATCATATTAGAGTAGAATAGTTCATTTCTCATTCTCTAAGTGTCATTTTAATAGTTTAATTAGCTTACAAATCTGAGAGCTAAGTAAATTAGAGAAATCTTTAGAGTTAGAGAGCAATAGGATAGATTTCTGAAGCTTCTTAGTTTAAATTAGTTTAAATTCATTAAGTTTTAGATTCAATATCTTATTTAGAAGCGTAGATGCATTGTTTAGTTTGTTTTTCCCCTTCTACCGCATACAAATTGGCGCCCACCGTGGGGCTTTACCCCATATTTTACTAAAATTTTGAAAATTATGTCCTACAGGTATCGGCGTGAAAGTTTTCGCGAAATCGTGAGTTTTTGCAGTGCGCCGGTGGTCTGTTTCAGCGCGCCAGGTTACTGTTCCAGCATGCCCGGCTACTGTTCCAGCACGTCCGGTTACTGTTCCAGCGCACTGGGTTCCTGTTCCAGCGCGCCACCTTTTTATCTTTAAAGTCATTTCTTTTATTTGGATCTGACACCTCCGCGGCCAAATTCTATTTGTCTTTTTGTTTGATTAAAATTTACCAATCCTAGGATAGAAATGGTTAAAATTTACCAATCCTAGGATAGAAATGGTTAAAATTTATCAATCCTAGGATAGAAATGGATAAAAATTGATCAATCCTAGGATAGAAACGTCACATTTATTTTGTGGTTTAAAAATTGAACATCATGCTTATTATGGAGCAATATCTCCATATAGAGTAAATCACTTGTATTTTGGGTTTTAAAAAGAACAACATTTTTGCTGTGATTGGGTGATAGGTTTATGCTCTCCCCTTAACTGGGTGCATCAAAATACCAGACTCACCATTTACTTTATGCAATTTTAAGCTTTCTTAAAACCTTTAGACAGGCCTGCCGTAGTGGGAAAAAGTACTCACCCTACAGGAACGACCTGAGTGGGGACAGCCAAAAGCCATGGTATTCCAACCCACTTAAAAATTTATGTGAATTTGGGGAAACCCTCTTTCAATGAAAGTGTGCAGGATAACCATCCCCAAAATATTTGTTTTAAAGATTGGGAGGTCTCTCGAGGGAGTTTATCCATTTGCCGCTCCGAACGGAAACCCTATCTAAGAACCTAGAAATAGAAGCATGCCTGTCAGTTTCTAAACATTGTAATACTCGGTGGTGTAGGGGCGGGGAAGAATCTACCCTCAAGCACTCACCATATAATTGCCAAGGACTGTTTGCTCAGGGGATCCGGTATCCACTTCCGTCACTCTGAGTACGCACCTGGAAAAGACAAAAACACGGGCGCCCTCTAGGGGGTGACATGGCTATGTGAATCGACGCAATTCCAAGCTGTGGGCCATTTGAGTATATAACGATGACCTTTTATCTCTAGGAGTGAGTCTATCTGAAGTGTTTTATCTTGTTATCAAACCAATGAAAACCAAGAAGAATCATTGATTCTTGAGAACATACACTATTTGTTTAGATTCTAGGATTTTTAAAAGACAACCATTCTATTCTTGATTGCTGTGTTTTCTATCATTAAACTCAGATAAGATCATCACAAAAGAAAATCCTTAAAATCAAAGCACTTGTGGATTTCTCATGATTCGAGATTGGGTATCCACCAAGTTTTTCAAGAAATCTCTTGCCAAACGAATCCGAAAACCAAAGAAAACACTTGCATACAAACAACTCCTAAGAAAACAACGATTTCTGTATCAAAGCAGGAAAGTTCTACTCCAACATAGGACTTTTATTCATAGGTATCATGATTTCTCTAGAGGTTATACAGACGACTACGCTATAGCTCCCTTAGATTCACAAGCATATTTCCAAAGAAGAGCTCTTAGGCAACACCACAATCACAGTCAGAGAATTCGTCCAGAATACATCCCACAACTAGCCATCCAATATGATACCAGACCAAGTGAGTTTCATAGAATAAGATAGTTTTTTCTGTCTTAAACACCTTAAGTCTCTGTTTTAGCGTGCTTGGTCTCTGTTTCAACGTGCCTAGTCTCTGTTTCAATGCGTCTGGTCTCTATTTCAACGCTTTGTAGCTCTATTTCAGCGCGCCCGGTCTCTGTTTCAGTGCGCCCGGTCTCTGTTTTAGCGCACCATAAAACTAGAAAAACAGAGAGTTAATAGGATATTTTGTCGGTTTACCCATATCGATAACAAGGTTTTCATCAGTCCAGAACATTTTTTTTCACAGTCCAGAACACTTAAGTCACACAAAAGGAAAGCTTTACCCCTACACCTAGATCTTGCAGCATCTTGCATAGTGTCATTATCACCAAAATCTGAGATTTTCTGTCAAAGTTTCCCTATCAAGGATTTTATCATCCTTCCATCATGAAACTAGATAATACTAAATCAGATTTTAAATCAACAACCTTGACACTTATCCAATCAAATCCAAGATCAAATTCTAGAGTAAAACTTTAAATGTTTGTATGCCTATTTTCACACGAGCAGCATATCAAAAACAACAAGAACAAGAAAATGAAAGAATAGCAGCCATGGCTGAAGAAAACCCTTGGGGACGATATAGAAACACTGATCCTCTTATTAACTCACATGAGAAAGAAATAACTACAGAGGAAATCGAGAAAGTTCAACAAGACCCTCATTTCCATAAATTTATGGAAAAGATGCTAGAGCAAGACATGGAAAAGTACCTTCTACTATTAGCTGACAAAGGTTCTAAGCTTCCTAAAGACTTTGATGTCAATCAACTCAAGGAAACAACCACACCTAACTCAACTAGTATATAAAATCCAAATCAAATAGATGCTTTGACAAAACAAATCCAACAGTTACAATTAGAGTTCCAAAATATCCAACAAGGGCCAACAAAGAGATATCTATTACAAGACATTTTCCCTTATCCATTTGACTCAAGCATTAACATGATACCATTTCCAAGGTATTGTGAGTACCCAACATACAACAAATACAATGGGAGAACTGATCCGTTTGACCACGTACGGGAATTTCGAGCTATGAGCATAGAGTTCGCACACGAGGACTCTTACTTACTACGATTATTTCCAAGAAGCTTAGGGAACACTTGCATGGAGTGATTTTCTAAATTAGAACCTGGGATTCAATCCTTTGAGGAACTAATCAATAGGTTCATAACACACTTCTCATTCAACATCCAACATGGGGTAACCTTAAAAGAACTCTACAACACCAAACAAGCAAAGGGTGAAAAGTTTCTTTCCTTTCTCCAACGATGGAGAAGGCTATTTGCTAAATACCCTAGATCTATTCCTGAAGAGGAGAAGATAGAGATGTTCATTGATAACTTAGTAGATGACATGAATTACAGATTGGACTTACAATGTCCATCCACATTTGAACAAGTTATCGAAAAGGGGCTCAAAATTGAAGAGGCTCTAATCAAAAGAGGAACAATCAAACATTTCACTGAAGGTTCAAACAATAACCATTCCTCTAACAACAACAACGAAAAGCCAAGATTTTGGCAAAAGAACAAGAATACTGATACCATGATCGATACACATGCACCTAAACCAGTATTCACCTTGACACCAACCACTACAAACAAACAAAACAATGGTTTTAATGTCAAACAAAGTAGTGATCAAGGAAATAATCAAAACAGTGGAGAAACAAAAGCCCAATCATTCCAACGACCCTCCAATAAACGAAAATTCACACCGTTAGGACAATCATTGGAATCAGTCCTCAAAGAACTTTTAAACGAAAAACTCATTCAAGTGCAAGAGGCTAGAAATTGGGACCCTCAAGTCAAACCATCATGGTGGAATGACTTACATTACTGTCATTATCATCAAAATAAAGGTCACATGACTGAAAATTGTTGGCAATTAAAACATGCAGTACAAGATCTCATAGATCAAAAGAAAGTATTTGTAGAGGGCCCTCAAACAAACAAAGATCATACAACATTCAAAAATCCTCTACCCAATTATCAGAAGGGAGAATCTTCTTCCGCAAACACCAAAGGTAAAAATGTTGGTTATGTTTATGACGCAACAATCCTTTGTTTTTTTGTTGCCAAGGAGGATGAAGAGTTATACAACCAAATCAATCAGAACAATGACATTACATCTACCAATTTGGTACAACATATGGACAAATCCGAAAACCAAATCAATGTAGTCACACTCAAAGGGAAACAAGAGTACCAACCGGTTAATGCCACAACAAGGGCACAATCCAAAGTTATATTGAAAGGAGCATCAATATCATCCCCATCAGTGGATCCTCCCTCCAATCAATATAATCTCATCAATCAATTGCAGAAAATACCGGCACAAATATCAATCTTGGAACTTTTGAAGATTTCCCCATCACACAAAGAGGTTCTTGAACAAGCTCTTGTATCAACTACAGTACCTAACAATCTGATGTGTGTCAATTCCAAGCTATGGTGGGACATCTATCTACACCTCATTGCCTTTCATTTTCCAAACATGATGATGTATCACTCACCCATCCGCATAATTCCGCCCTTCACATTGAAGTCCTTATCCATAAACATCGTGTAAAGCGTGTCCTGATAGATGGAGGGGCTGGTTTAAATATTTGTACCTTAAAGCTGATTCGTGCACTAGGATACTCAGATGAAGCCATTGATACAAGAAGAAAAATCACAATCAAAGCATATGATGAAGAAGAAAGGTCCTCTAAAGGGTTGATCATATTACCCATTCAAGTTGGGCCTATTGTCCAAAAAGTGGTTTGCCAAGTTTTAGATAGAGAACTAACATACAACATACTGTTGGGATGCCCTTGGATCCATGATATGCAAGCAGTACCTTCTACCTATCATCAATGCCTGAAATTTCCCATCAATGGACAGGAGGTAACAATCACAGCAGACTACAATGACACCCAAGCTTGTCATACATTGAAGACATCTTAGGATACATTCATACCTAACAATAGAGAAGTTGGCACATCAGATAGTGAGCAACAACAGAGCTTTATTTTAAAGTGGCTTCCAAAACAAGAAAAATCACAAGAGATAAGGGTGGCGCAATCTAACCTTTCAAATGTTGAAGAACAATTGGCTCCACTCTCACATCAATTCACCAAGGAAGTACAGATAAGTGACAAAGGAATAAGTGAATATGGTGTTGGACACTCATTTCATCTATCACAAATGTTACCCTCCTTACAAACATATGGACAACCATCTACAAACACCCACACTTCAGAACAATCTACAACAGCATTAGATGGCAGATTTATAAAAGCTGGGAGCTTAGATGAAGAATCAGAAGATAAGGCCATACTAAATTGGCTTTATAAGGATGAGGAGACCTCTACTTCTACAAGTAACATCATAGAGACAAATCAATATGGAAAAGGAAAAACTATTCTGGAGAAGATGGGATATTCAGGATAGGGACCCCTCGGGTTAAGGAAACAAGGCATAACAGAACCAATCCAGCCTCTTATGCTCCAACATAAAGATAAAATGGACTAGGATATGTAGCAGAACAAGGATCTCTTGATCGAGGGAAACAAAGTGTGATAGAACCAATCCAAGTCCTCACAATTCAGCAGAATGGCAAAACTGGACTAGGATACACAGAAAAAACAAGAGCAGAAATCACCAATAAAACTGTGGAGCGTATTCTTCAAATAAGAGATAACTCTGAAACGGATTCAAATGAGTATGAGTGGGACAACTTATCAGATGTTTCCTATGAAGATATTCAGATTGACATTATCAAAAAGTATACCCCCAAACACGAGGAGGGTCAAAGCTCAAGCTTTAATCCTATTGTCTATGAAACACAAAATTTCGATGACTCAAGTGAAGATGAACGGACATTGATTGAGATAAATGATGTGGAAGAAAATACCTTTGTAGGCCTCGAAATAACCACAAACAACCTAGATGACATTTCCGTCTGAGCTTTCACAATCGCTGACCTCAACCCATCTAATGATTCGTTGCCTTTACTACATCCCGAGCTTATCGAATGGGAACCCCAACACCCTATTGACCTCCCTGTTTTTGACAATGATTCCGCCATTATCAACTACCTTTGCTGTGAGGAATCCGATACTTGTTCTACCAATACTTCTTTTAACGATGCTTTTAGGCAGGAGGATGTCAAGCCTTCCAGTTGCAAAAATATGAAAGAAAAAAATGGATCTGATGGTGAAAACCATTCTATGGTAGTATTTGATCCTAAAATAGTAAAAACAAAGAACGCATCCGATGGCGAAAACCTCATTGAGGCACCAAAGGATGGAAGGTTTGACATCCTCCCGCAACATTACCATGAAAGATCATCAGTATTGATAGAACCCACACAGTCTATTAATATTGGCACAGCAGAGAAAGCAAGAATCCTACACCTGGCCGCATCCATGACAGATACAGAAAAGCCAGATTTTATCAAATTCTTTGAAGAACGATGCATCAATTTTGCTTGGTCATACTCTGACATGCCAGGCTTGGACACAGATCTCATTATGCATCACTTATCCTTACCAGCTGGCACTAAACCAGTAAAACAGAAGCTGAGAAAAATGCATCCACATGTTGCATTATTAGTAAAAAATGATTTGAAGAAACTACTAGATGCTGGATTCATCAGATCTATTGATTATGCAGAATGGATATCCAACATTGTACCTGTTTCAAAGCCAGATAACACCATTAGAATATGTACTGATTTCCAGGATTTAAATAAGGCATGTCCAAAGGATGATTTTCCTTTACCAAACATAGACATGATTGTAGATCTCACAGCCGGCCATCAAATGCTATCACTCATGGATGGATTTTCAGGATACAATCAAATCAAGATAGCTCCTGAAGACCAAGAGAAGACAACATTTACATGTCCATGGGGCACCTTTTGCTGGAACGTCATGCCTTTTGGGTTAAAGAATGCAGGAGCTACATACCAGCGAGCTATGACAACAATCTTCCATGACATGATGCACACCTTCATGGAGGACTATGTGGACAACATCTTAGCCAAGTCTTACACCAGGGAAGGACATCTAGAGATATTGGCCAAAATATTTGATAGCTTGGAAAGATTCAAAGTCAGATTGAATCCTAAGAAATGTGCCTTTGGAGTAACATCAGCAAAACTCCTAGGATACATAGTTTCTACAAACGGAATTGAAGTAGATCCAGCAAAAGTCAAAGCCATCATAGAAATGCCACCTCCTAAGAATATCAGTACATTAAGATCTCTACAAGGCCGACTACAGTCCATCAGAAGATTCATCTCTCAACTAGCAGATCGGTGTCATCCATTCAACCATCTTTTGCATAAAAATGTGCCTTTTAAATGGGATGAACAGTGTGAGAGTACTTTCAATCAAATCAAGCATTATCTGATGACACCACCAATCTTGGTACCACCCAGTGAAGACAAGCCATTGTTGCTATATATCGCAACAACGGATATTTCTTTAGGAGCCTTGCTAGCACAAGAGGATAAAGAAGGAAAGGAACAGGCAATATACTATATCAGCAGGACACTCAATGGACATGAAGTAAACTACACCTTCATTGAAAAATCATGCTTAGCAGTAGTATTTGCAACACAAAAATTGCGACATTATATGCTCACTCACACTATCAAGCTTGTTGCAAAAATTGATCCTCTCAAGTATTTACTGAGCAAAGCAACTTTAACAGGAAGGTTGGCAAAGTGGGTCATGCTCCTTAGTGAGTTTGATATTCAGTATATTGAAAGGCGAGCTATCAAAGGACAAGTCATCGTCGATCAATTAGTAGAAGCTCCATTATCAGACAGTCATCCTATGACTATGGAATTTCCTGATGCAGATATCCTCAACATTACAACACAACCATGGCAACTCTACTTCGATGGATCCTACACACAACATGGATCAGGAGCAGGAATTCTATTTGTCACACCTCTTGGGCACACAATCCTGCGATCATATAGGCTTACCTTCTGTTGCACTAACAATGTGGCAGAATATGAAGCTTTGATCCTTGGAATTAAAGTGGCTATTGAATGGAAAATCACAGAACTACAGGTGTATGGAGACTCCCAGTTAATCATCTACCAAGTCAACAATGATTACCAAACTAAGGATGACACACTGATTTTATACAAGAGGCTAGTGGATGACCTATGAAAATACTTCATAGAAATCAAATTTGAATAGATACCAAGATCAGAGAACAAAGCAGCAGATGCCATGGCCACAATAGCATCTCTTCTAAAAATGCCTGAAATGCAAGATCATTATCGATTTATTGTAGAACAAGTATCAAATCCTGCATACGCAAATCCCAAATCCCAAACTATAAGCCTTTTGGATAGTGCCCAATCTTCCATTTATGGAGACATTTATATTTATCTGAAAGATAATATATTACCGCCAGATCTTTCTCACAACCAAAAGCGCAACTTCATACGCCAATCCGCCAAACATACCATTATTGCTGACACCCTTTACCGTCGAAGCCTAGATGGTACTCTTTTACGTTGTTTAGAACATTGCGAATCCGCTTCCGCTTTACATGAGGTCCATGAAGGAATTTGTGGTACACATTCAAGTGGATTATCTTTAGCCAAGAAACTCCTTTGTTTGGGGTATTACTGGCCACACATGGAGCAAGAATCTTATCAGTTTGTCAAAATATGTTCAAAATGCCAAATCCATGGCAATCTTATACATGCACCAGCACAGGAGCTACATCCATTTGCAACTACATGGCCTTTCTGTCAATGGGGATTAGACCTGGTAGGGAAAATTCACCCATCTTTATCTAATGGACACAAGTTCATTATCACAGCAACCGAATATTTTACAAAATGGGTGGAGGCGGTTCCCTTAACCACAATCACTGGAAAGCAAATATCATCTTTCATACTTAATTATCTCATTTGTAGATATGGGATACCCCAGTCAATCATTACAGATAATGGTAGGCCTTTCAAAAACCAAGACGTCCAAGAGCTGTGTGAAAAGTTCCACATCCAACATCGCTTTTCAACCCCATATTACCCTCAAGGTAATGGACAGGCAAAAGCTTCAAACAAAACAATCCTAAAGATTCTCAAGAAGACTGTAAATGAAGTGGGACGTGATTGGCACGTTCAGCTTAACCCCGCTCTTTGGGCTTACAGGACTAGCATCATAACACCAACAGGAGCTACACCATATGCTCTTGTTTATGGATCAGAGGAAATATTACCTATTGAGGTAGAAATTCCATCCCTTCGAGTTTCACTGAAGGGACTCATTTCAGATGAAGATTATAGGATCTCTAGACATCAAGAATTAAAGCTACTAGATGAACATCGACAACAAGCTGTCAATCATTTGACAGCCTATCAACAAAGAATGTCTAGGAACTATAATCATAGGGTTAAGCCTAGAGTCTTCCAGATCGGAGACTTGGTCCTACGGGAAAACCCTAGAAATCAAGCAGATAGAGAAAAGAAGGGAAAGTTTGAACCTAACTGGATAGGACCTTATGTCATCATATTAGTCTATGGATCAGGAGCATACCGACTGTCTACACCAGAAGGAGACATGTTGGAGGAACCCATGAACAACATTCATCTCAGGTGATTCTACACTTAAGGATATCTAGTGCATGGTCAATAAAGTTGTCTTGATGAAAACCTGGCAAACAGGCGTCATGATGACAGAAAAGAGAAAAATAAACAAAAAAAAAAGAGAAAAAATAATAAAAATGCAAAGGAAAAGGAAAGAGGACACAATAAAAACAAGTGATGAAAACCTGGCAAACAGGCATTACTTGTGATTTTCACCAAACTCCTCTATCTACTGGGTACAGTGTTGTTACGATTGTTTCCTTTCATATCATTTCCATCTATCATTTGAGATAATCATTATCACTATACATATCATAGCGGAGATACCATGTTTTACCCTGGCTCAGGGGCAACATCCTAGTGTTATCTGGTACAAGTAGACTTTCAGCTTACATGGAAAGGCAGCCAAACATGACAACATCAAGTGGCAATCCACCAAAATCCAAAAAACATCCGAAAATCCAAAATCCAAAAACATCAGAAAATCCAAAATCCAAAAACATCAGAAAATCCAAAATCCAAAAAACATTAGAAAATCCAAAATCCAAAAACATCAGAAAATAAAAAACACAAAAATAGAGTCTACATCAGTCAAAAGTGGAGTCTATGTCAGTCGAACTACGTGGTCTCTGCGTGTATAACGTAGGCAAGACTAATCTTTGATCAGTCCCCGAGACCCCTAGGATAGGTCTTTTAGGTCACATCATTTAGTTAAACATTTGGGAATATCATGCACACATCAGCACACACATCTCAACACTGATGATCTAATTTGAATAATGATTTGAAAATACATTAAGAAGAGTTTGAATTATTGTGCTTTTCATTTTATCATTTGACTATCATTTCTTTGGAGCGACTCAATGATGTATTGAACTAGAGAAGTAAGGAAGAAGAATGATACCTTTTCTTTGTTTGTTGTTTGTGAGTTAGTCATTCTTATTTTGTGAATTGTCAGGGGAAGTGCTCTACCAAGTATCATGGATGACATTCAAATTCACTTAAGAAAATGATTAATCCTTGTTTGTTTACACAAGAAATGCTCAGGTCATCATTGGTCTATCTCATACCATGATGCTTGTGTTCGCTTGCAATATCAAATATCATAAAAGAAATACTCAGGTCATCATTGGTCTATCTCATATCATTGATGCTTGTATTCACTTTCAACATTTTAAAAGCTCAGTGATGATACAAAGCAAAATAAAAAGATTGTTGAAATGACACTTAGAATTGCATGGTTAAAATAGATTGCATCCATATTAGTCTTGCATATGCATTTATATATTTGTTTCAAAAGCTACCAAATTTTAATCTCAAAAGCTACATGTATTCCCTTTCTACATCATATCACTATCTCTTCAATATTTCTTAGGATATCATCTCCTTCTGAATCATTTTCTTTCATTTCAGTCATCTCAAATTCCATACAATCTTAATCTAGTAATTCTAGCACAAATCATTTAATCACATCCTTGGTTTTGTTCCCAACCTTGTTACAAGCCTTTATCCAATCATCATCATCATCATCATTGGGATGTATCCTTCCCTATCATTTTGTGTTGTTTCGGGATAAATCCTTCCCTCATCAACAATACTCTTATCATCATCATCAATCAATCTTGGCTTGCAACTTGACTGGGGCAGCATCATCTTTATCCTTGAATCTATTTGTGCTTACTTAATTTTCATCTTCTCCTTTCATTATCTCTTCCTCATCCCATCCCCTATTCTATTCATCATTTTGCATCATCAAGTCCCAGTACATTAATCGATCTTATACTGGGGCATATCAATCAATCAGTGAAGTCAAATCACAAATAAACAATCTTATCAAATCAATCAACATCAATCAATAAGTCTATCAATGAATCAAATCTAATTAGCTTTGATCAAATCTTGTGAACATCTATCATTGATCCTCACCTATCATGAGGTCAATTATCAATCAATCATTGATCCTCTCCTATCATGAGGTCAATCATCAATCAATCATTGAATCTCACCTATCATGAGATCAATAATCTTCTAAGCTATCAGGATCATCAATCATCATCATAATCAACTGGAGGAATCAGTATTTCTTTATCGGGAGATAAATTGTTTCATCATTGTTTCTTCATCAAATCATCATCAAATCATCAAATCATCATAAAAATTCAAAATTCTTGAAAAATCATAAAAAAAATTCAAAATTCATCAATTTATCTCCCGAGGGGGCATATATCGCTATCATTTTGAAATTCATTTTCTGAGGCAAGTCTGGGACATATTTTAAACTTTTCATCAAAACACTGGCAGTTGAGGCAAAATCATTCTTTGAAGCAATGCGTAAACACATCACTTCAAAGAGGGGCAAAATGTAGACACCTAAAAATGGTCTGGAGAATCTAATTAATTGAATACGATTTATTTGATTAATTAATCTTAAATTCTTCTACTTAGTAAATAAATAGAAATATTTATTTATATTAAGTTCATTTATTAATTCTTCTATTTTCTTTCCTAATTAAATAAACAAAATTAAAAACTTTGTTTTATTTAATTATTATCATTTTCATCATATTGTTCCTCTTAATTAAATAAACGAAATTAAAAACTTTGTTTTATTTAATTATTATTATTATCACTTCTTTTATAAATTAAATACACAACTTAAATAAATTGTGTTATTTAATTACCTCATCACATTTCTTCTTAATTAAATAAAGATATTCTAAAAATCTTTTATTTAATTATCACTTTCCAAATATTTTAATTTGATAAACAAACCTTATAGTTTGATTTATTAAATTATTTATTCCTCCTTTTGCTAAATTGAAATAAATTAAAAATATTTAAATTTATGCATAAAATTTATGCACTATTCACTCACCAATAAAATTAATTTCTCAAAATTCAAATTAATGCAACTTCCATTCACGGGAAGAGCTTCAGGGACAAACTTGCAGGAAGTCCTCTCAATCTTCTTCCATCAATCCTCCCTCTCTTCTTGCCTGGTGTTTTCATGGGGAGAAACCATTCTCCATGATCAGCTCCATCTTCTCATCCCATGCCTTTGGATTCTCCAAATGGAATCACAGCCCCTCATCCCATATTCTTGTGCAATTGTGCTGCCGTGAAAGCTATAAATACAACTCTTGGGCTACAAGAAAAGGACCCTGACTTATGCAATCTTACTCTGCAGGTTTCCAAAGCATTCAAGCATCCAAGCCATCCAGCATTTCAAGCATTCATCCAGCATCCATCAAGCAGCAATCAAGCATCCAACATTTGCAGTCATGGCTGCCATTAGAATAGAATTTGCATATTTAAATCATATTAGAGTAGAATAGTTCATTTCTCATTCTCTAAGTGTCATTTTAATAGTTTAATTAGCTTACAAATCTGAGAGCTAAGTAAATTAGAGAAATCTTTAGAGTTAGAGAGCAATAGGATAGATTTCTGAAGCTTCTTAGTTTAAATTAGTTTAAATTCATTAAGTTTTAGATGCAATATCTTATTTAGAAGCGTAGATGCATTGTTTAGTTTGTTTTTCCCCTTCTACCGCATACAAGTTCCACGGGGTGGAAATCACCTCCAAGATCACTTCAATGTGGGATTTGATATCAAACACCAATTTGGGACACATAGACATAGAAAAATTCCAACAAAGACTCACAACCAACCCCATCATTGAGAATGTAAGAAAGATTCAAAAGAGTGGCCTGGCCAAGGCAAATGACTTCCCACCTGCACTTGTGGCTCTAGAACTACTGATGGCATGCAAGGAGGCCTACCGCAGTAGCAACAAGAAGATTATCAATCACAAAGGCAGGGTGATGGTGAACTTGTTTGCTCAGTTCATAGGAGATACCTTACATATCCCAACATTCAATCGTATGGAGGAAACTGAGAAAGAGTATTCAAAGAACACAAGGAAGGCTAATCTCCTAGCATGCAAAAAGATAATCAACCAATATTGGTTGAAAGAGAAGATGGGGAGTGCCACTAAGGTACCATAGGAGATTTTCATAAGTGACTTCAATGAAGAGTACCATGATTTGGTTACTCTATTAATCAGAGTAATGGGTCTCCTTGGTGAAACATTCTTCCAGGAGTGGATATTCTATTTTATAAAGGAAATTATTCATGGAAAAGAAAAATTCAACAAGGTGAAGATTATCAGTGAGAACTTGCATGCATAGTTCATGGTCGTGAAGAACAATTCATAGTTTTACATGACATCCTACTTGGTGTACCTCCTAGTGCAACCTTTCCCATACAAGGGCCTCTTTGTCACACCAAATCCAAATATAGGAAAGGAACTCAAGGTATATGACCGATACCCATAGCTACAATACAAGAAGTTCAAAGGGGAATAGCAAAGGGTGAATGATGCCTTCATTAGGCATATTATCAGACTCCTTGGAGAGCACTTTCATAGGAGGGTCTCACATAGTGCCCTCACTTTCATCCAAAGGTTTGGATTCTTGTTTATTCACTTTACCAAATTAACTTACATCAAAATGAAGGGTTTCTCTAAGAGACCATACAAGTTTCCCCGGTACCCTAATGACTAGATGATTCTACTAGAGGTATCCTGATAGCTGTAAAATGCTCACACTCTATTGAGTGATAAACACTAAGTGGGGATTCCATACCCTCTCACATTTGGACAAGGAATGTACTCTATCCTCCCAACCCTGTGTACAAAATATTTAGATAAGAAGATAATAGAGTAAAACTTGGATCGCTACACAGCTCAGCCAGGGTTCGATCCATATGGAAAATTGAAGAGTATGGTTGGGAAGCATTTTACTCGTCGACCTCACATCGAAGACTTTTGGGCCAATTGTGTTGACAAAAAAGAAGTGTGCATGAGGCATTATATGTGGATCACTGCCCAATTTTTCAAGTCAATCAAGCTTTTCTAGGTACCAGATCAAATCATGGAAGAGAAGGACACCCTCATGGATCCCAAATTTGATGTAGTTGCTAACTTTCTGCTTCCCTTGATAGACTAGAGTGAAGAAGAGGTCAATGACCTTGACATTATGATGAAACCAATTGAGAGCAAGACAAGACAATGGGTTGATGCCCAATTTGCTTAGCTTAAGCTACAGGGATCTATATTGACATATGGTGAGCTCAAAGATAAGCTCAAGAGTGAGACAAATAGTGGGGCTACTGCTACCTAAACCGAAGAAGCCCCCAAATCTCCTCCAACCACAAGGTTAAGAAAGATAAAAGAGGTATCTAAGCACCAACCTAAGCATAAGGTTTATACACGAAAGGCCTTAAAAGGTGAGACCTCAAAGAAGGAAAATAAATCAAGAGGATTTAGTGAAATTCCAACAATTGAGGAGGATCCCTAACATGAAGGGGAAGAAGAGGCTAAGCAAAAAAAGTCACCACCTACCTCTGCTTTGGCCATGATTGTCATTGTTGCAACTCCCCCACCCCCTGTCTCTTAGGCATTGCCAGTTTCCTCTCCACCTGTCATGGAAATATTTGTCCACCTCAATTTCACCTCTTCAATGACCCCCATTATGGTGCTAGATTCTTCTTCAGCCATGACATCCCCATTTTTGTCAACCTTACTTCCACTACCATTTCCTACACTTTCCATTGTGGTATCCTCCATTTCCATGAACACTATGCCTCCTCTTACCTTGCCTGATGCCTTCGCTAAATATATGTAAGGAGTACCTATAGAGCTCTCGGGAGTAATATTGAATCCCACTATCCAAGCCCTGATGGCTCAGATCATTGTTGGCCTACCTATTCCTCCACTGCCCATGAAGCCACCAAGGATGGAGGCAACCATGAAAATATCAAAAGAAATGGAGAACTTATAGAGGGAAACTACTAAGGGGATAATGGAAGGACTTGAAGATCCTTTTAAGGATGACTAATTCAAACACCCTAAGGGTAGAGTAGGCCTACGTGTGGACAAGGTGGTAACTAATGAAGAAGGGTCACAATATTCATAAGAGGATACTGAAGCTCTTAATGAAAGATACATCATAGAGACTTCTTATTAGGATATTGATGAAGAGATTTCCCAACATCTCAAGGATGTGGGAGAAGAAGTTGAATTTGAGTGGAAACATCTTGAAGAGAAAGGGAGAGATACTAAAGTTAATGTGGAGGTACTCAAAGGGCCTCCACTAATTGGGCAAGACCAAGGCCCTATTCAAGAAGAGGAAGCACTTCCTAAGAAAGAGGAAAAGGAAGAAGAAGAAGAAGAAGCCGAAAGAGAAGCTAAAATAAAGCAAAGTCTCAAGATAGAGCCTCACATGGAGCTCAAATAGGAAATGATGGAGGTACCATAGATAAAAGGTGTCACTGTGAAGAACTTTGCTCCCACTAAGTTGGATAAGGAGAAGGCTATACTAATTCAGGACTCAGATGAGGAAGAAGAGAAAACAACCTTGGGTCATGAGGAAAAGCAGCCCCAATATGAACAAAGGGAGGAAGGTGACCATGAGTCACCAAAAGGGAAAGCTCAAATGCCTAATTGGCTAGAGAAGCAATTACAAAAGAGGACCCCAGTCCTCACCAATCCAAAGTCCAAGCTCAAAGCTAAACTTGCCAAGGCATAAACAAAGACACCAAAAGAAAAGAAGTCAAGGGTATGTTCCCACATCATAGCTGATGCATTAGGATTGAGGACTGTTTAGATAGCCACCCCAATGATAGATAAAGGAGAGGGTGTTAGATATAATGTTTCTACTATCAACTTGGGCACTGCTACACAGGAGTAGAAGATTAATGAATTTCAGAGATCAGTGGCTACAATTATCCAATAGATGAGCAAAGATCAATCTTCCAAGGATAAGTTAAAGGCACAAGTGGCAGACCTCATCGCCTACATTCAGTAATGGATGTCAACTTAGGAAGCCCTGAATGCATCTTTTGTGCCCCAACTTCTCTCTCAAAATGAGCTCTCCAAGATGGAGAGGATGAAGAATTGGTCCAAGGCTACCACAAACTGGTTCTGGCGGGTGTTATACAGTAGTGATATGGGCATCCAACATGTTTCTTGGATGATAAACAAGTTATGAGATCTAAAAAATTAGCTTACAGATAGAAAAAAGATGTGTCATGGGTTCACTGAGCTTTATAGGATTACATATCCTAAGATTGATAGCATCCTTAAACTGCCAGAAGGGATATGGGAAAAAGAATTGGCACTTGTTAAAGATGACCACTGGCTCATAGAGATTTGGAAAATGGGCCTCGATCATCGAAAGGAGTTATTGAAGGGAGTCTTGAAGGATGTTGAGCTCTACCTCCAATGGGTTACAAAGCATCAGATTGATAATGAAGACTATCACAAGATGCTTACTGACTATGACATGCCTACCCTAGAATTAGATCCTGAGAAGATCAAGCCACTCCTCTACGTGAAGATGGAACAAGGGGTAGTCTATGTATTGTCATCGAACTTCATGGATTTTTCTATGAGGGCATTTGTTTGATTGGAATAGGTCATTAGGGACACACCTAAATACATGAAGCATTGGGAGAAAATTACAGAGAGGTTCAAGAAACTTAACTTTCAGAATCTTCAATTTGATATCCTTGAATGGGAAAAGCTCTAGGCATTGATTGGAAAATTTTTGGAGTACACCACTCTCCAAAATGATGTAGGGAAACCTATAATAGAAGATGAATTCCTTACAATATAATTGCAGCCAAAGGGTAGGCCACTACAAGAAAAAAGTTCTACAGTGTCAGGCCAGTACAAGACAAAATAGGAAAAATGACAAAGAACACATTTTATATTAATAAATTTTGTTGGTAGGTGAATCCCTAACTTGTAGTGAATCTGAGACACACAATGTAAATCAATCCTAGCCATTCATTTTACTTTTTGAAAACTATAAATAGGGAGTCTCTCATTTTCAAAGAGAGAGTTGAGTTGTAATGACATGTTGCAGAAATTTTAATAGAAATTCATTGCTTTTGGTGGATTCTTTAGTTTCTCTCGTGTTGCATGATACTTCTCAAATGTGATAGATTTAGATTACTTTAGTTTGTTGTTCTAGCTCTTTTCAAGTAGTTTTAGTAGCTTAGGTGATATTGTTCACTAATTTTGAAGAATGCTATTATGTTGATGCTTTCCATGTTCATGCTTTTTGTTGGTTATTAGTGGTAAACAACAATGCAAAGCTAGTTTGAACATAAATTCATTGTTGCACTTAAGTTTCATCTTTCATTTATGCTTTGTGGTGAATGAATAGTTGAAAAATATGTAGACCTTAGAAGATAGCACTAGTTTCATGATATTGTGTGTTTTGGTTAAGTGGAACTTAGTTATAGGAAGGCTGTCCACTATAGCACCCTCCATTATCACTGTTCATCAGTAGTTTCAGGTATAGGAACTTCCTTCTCCCTTTTCCCTTTTGACCTTTCTTTGAAATAGTAGTTTAGGAAAAGTTCCAACATCACTAAAAGATCAAATTTGATGTTGCATATGGAGTTGAGACTACAATTCTGAACTTGTAGCAATTGCATATCACTCTTGAAATCTTAGAGACTCCATTTGAAGGTCCAATCTCCTTCCAACTTACCAATACATAGGTTTTCCCTGCGATTACCAACAAATCACATTAAGCAGCTGAGACATTCCAAGCATTGTCATGTCCTAACCCCTGAGAGACCTTGGGATAGTTTTCTGCAACTTGTTTGTAGGAATTTTTCTTTCAAGTGAGGTAGTGCACTTATGCATTGCCTGTGTTGAGAAGTGTAGAAACACCCATAACTTGAACTAACACTAGAAGGAGGGCCCTTTTTTTGTTAAGCTGGATTGAATTGGTTCCTCCTCCCTTGAAAGGTTCCAAAGAGTATTAAGATCAACACCCAAAAAAGGGGAATTCCAAGAGCTACCACCCCATACCAAGGCTAAGAGGGCCAAAGAAGGGGAAGCTTCCATTTCAGCCTCATCTGCCCAGCCCACTTCACCTTCATCCATACCCACCTCTTCCATCCATCCACCCCATATCTCTCCTTCCTTTCTGATAGCTCTTCTTTTCTAGCTACTCCAAACAACCTTCCAACCCTTCCTTTCTCACAACCAAGGTGTTACCCTCACCCCAACTTTCCACTTTCAAGGTGTAGCCCCAACCTCTGCCACCTCTTTACTGTCCCAAGAAATTGTAGCATAGCCAACATAGCCCCAACCTCCCTACATGTATTGGCTAGGAAACAATCCTTCTCCCTTGGCCTTCAATGACTATCATGAGATGCCAAAGAATCCAAGAGACTTTTGTTCAAGGTTTTATCCTCACAATCCACATAGGACAACAGAGGCGGACATTAAGATTTTCTAAACAACATTGAAGGACATGCAAATAGAACATGAAGATGTGGCATGTAGGCTCTTTCCTTACTCCTTGGGGAAGAGGCCTTCTGTTGGTATATACACTTTCCCACTAGATCCATCACCACTTGGGATCAACTCAAAGATGCCTTCTTGCAAAAATTCAAGATTTTGGTCAGACCTTCTGAGTTATACCAATAATTCATGTCCATCCTATGGGAAGTCAATGAACCTATCAACTCCTTTAATGTATGTTTCCATTAGGCTTACATGAATTTGTATCTACCTTATGTGGTTGAGGATGCCTCAGCAAGGTTGGTATACTATGTTGCCCTAGACAATTTAACATTTGCACTTGTAAAAAGGATGCGCCCTCCAATTGCTAGGCTTGTGGATGCATATGTAGAGGTTGTAACAACAAGTATAGATTTGGGACAACACATTGTAGGTCCTTTTCCATCCTTGGGGATAATTACTCATCCAACACAAATTCAAGGGCTCACCCATTCCTTGGCACATCAAATGTTGATTATGAATCCCACAATTACCAATAGTGCCTCATCCAAAGCAACCATTGAACCACATTACTTGCAACCCCAGTATTAGAAAACCTACTTGCAACAATCTCAAGTGCCTTCACACTCATTGAGTTTAGAGTTTTCGCTCACTCAACAAAACCAACCTGTAGTTCAGCCAATATTCATTCAAAATCAAACATCACAACCAAACACCATTAATAAGGATCATATTGATGAGTTGACAGAGTTAGTGAAGAAGATGTCAACTGAAATGACACATTTAAGGAATTAGAACAATCAATTACAAGCTTCTTAGAGAAGTATCCAAGACAATCTCAATCGAGATAGTCATGACAGCCACAATGCAAATGCTCCCCCTAGACATAGTAATGAGAAAGGTTAGAATTCAAATTAGAATTGTGTGAGAAGGCCCTCCCAGAGACAAAACAAGACATGGAACACAAGGCCAAGTAATAGAGGCATTCCTACACCTCTGGATCAACCAGTCAATGCTGATAAAATAATGAGTGGGGTATACCTAGCAAAGGCAACCTTGTTAGGATGGTGCCACATTCACAAAAAAAGTAGACATTTAGAGTTGGACTGCCTGGAGTTTCAAATAGTAGCATAAATCTTCCAAATAGAAGTCCAAAATGTGGTGGATGGTGTTGGTTATTGAGATATAGTTCTATTTGAGCCTTATGATTCCTTTATGCTAGTGGTTAACTAGGCTCCTTTCCCGTGAAGTGAGAGCAATGCACCCAAGAAGGAGACTGTTGTGACAAAGGATGAAGAAGTGAAAGAGGTGAGTAATGAAATTCCCTTATCACAACTCTTTGATTTAGTAGATAATGGTCCATTAGATGAGGAAGAGTCACATGAGGATGAGGTACAAATGTTCCACCAAAGGACAACACCTTATTACTTGAGAAACATACAGGTGGGTGGGGGTCCTTTTACCACTTCTCCTCCACTCAATAACTTTAGCACTTCGCCTAACCCAAATTCTAGTAATAATCTAGGTTACCCTCATGTTCCCACTCAATATTTCAACAAGAATAGGCAACAAAACCATAATCAAAATCAGCCTACTAGTTCCTCTTAGGATAAACCTTTTGGAGAAGAAGTAGAGAAAATGGGTGAATATGTAGCTGAGAGAAGGTGAAATTCAGCTTGTCAACCTTTGAATTGCTAATGGTTCCAATAGTTAGAAATTTCTTCTTCATGATGATTAATGGGATTGCCCCATCCAAAACCATGCAAGAGGCACCTACCAAGAGGGTCTTCTTTGAGGATTTACACAACAAGCCTATAATTATGGAAATTCCAGGGAGGAAAGCAGATCAACAACCAACTCAACAAAAAAAAAGCAACAAGTCAAGGAGAAAAATTAGGTGCAAACACAAGATAAAACTGATGAAAAATGCAAGGCTCAAGTAGTCTAGATGGATGCACCCATGGGTTTGTTCCAAGGGAAGATGGAAACTCCTCCCTTCCTGACCACTATCAGAATATTTGGGAAGAATTTGCACAATTTCCTGCTCAATTCAGGAGCTTCAACTAATGTCATGCCTCTTATTGTATGCAAGGCCTTGGGAATAATTTTGACTTCCTCTAGACGAAAGGTAACTGAATTTGATAATACCAAGATCGACATAGTCGGAAAGATCAACATGATACCTATGAAAATTGTTGTTGATCCAAGGGTGCAACAGACCATTGAAATCCAAGTTGTTGATATCCCAGACACCTATGGTATAATTCTAGGGAGAGACTTCACTAGGGCATTGAATGGATATGCTATGATATAATTTTGTCACTTATGGCTACCATGGAAGGGGTTGTCAAACTAGATCCACACCAATTGAGAACCCCACATGAAATTCATGATCATAGAGTATAACAACACCAATGAGGTCCAATTTTCTGAAAAGGATTTGGGTAACTACCACCCAATTTCCTATGAAGATGAATCAATATTCTAGGAAGAGGAGCTAGCCGACATAGTCCTTCTCATTCTATGTAGCCCTCTTACCAAACTCACCTACACCCCTTTGAGTATGAAAGTATTGATTGAATCTTATGAGGATGGAAATATTGGACTGATGGAGGACTTCCAATAATTTATGGAGAGGTTTGTGCAAGATCAACTCAACTTGGGAGTAAGAATGGACTTTCGAGATCTCCTGTTACTCAGTTGGTGCAAGGTGCATAACACTGCTCACTCAGAATTTGAGTGTTGTGCTTTTCAAACAAAAATCAAACATATCAAGGGGTAGGTTACCATGAAAGAAGAACTCCAAACCATGTAGATAGATCAAAGCAACACACAATTTGGTTTACCACTTGGAGTTGCCAAGGGAAGTGAGGCATCGAGGGATGAAGCAAGCTCCACAGATCCCAAGGTCAAATAATCATCTAAGTTTTGGACATTGTGCTTCAATGGGTCTAAGTCCAAGCAAGGAGTAGGAGTTGGGATTTGAACTTATTAGCCCCATAGGTAAGACATACTTTGCTGCTCATAAGCTCTAGCTTCATTGCACAAATAATGTAGAAGAGTATGAAGCCTTAGTCCATAGTCTTTCAATGGCTCTAAGAAAGAAAGTTAAAATGTTGCAAGCCTTTGGTGACTTAGAATTAGTAGTGAAGCAAGTCAGAAAGATGTATTCCTGCCATGATAGAAGGCTAGAAAATTATAGGCATAGAGTCTAGGATCTTTTAGAGAGTTTAGATGCATTCAATATTCAATTGATCCCTCAAAGTAAGAATCATACCGTTGATGCCCTAGCTCAAGAAGCTAGTACCCTCCAACCTTTGTCATTGTCTGGCCTCAAAAATTTCATTGTTGAGCTCACTTCCACTCTATCAATGCTAGAAAACATCACCAAATTTCAAGTGTTCAGTGATGACAAGAATATATTGGATTTCATTACAAGTTCTGACATATTTGCAACACAAATCATTGATGAAGCAGAGCCTGAAGTGGCCGAATTAGATATGGAAAAAGTAAACAATCTTAAGATGAACATAATTCTATGAGGCATGGTTTAGCTTGAAAGAATATTTGATTTGGATCAGGATCAGCTAGTCAGGAAGGCTTCTATTGATAATCAGTGTGATGCCCACAGCCTAGGGGCTGACGAAGAAGTCAAAAATGTGTTCATTGGTAAAGTATGCATGCTAGAAAAAAAGAAAGGAATCATTGATGCTTTGTGTAAGTACCATGATGTGGTTGCATGGAGCTACAAGGAATTTAAGTAGTATGACAACTCCATCATCACTCACACCATCCCTTTCAAGCCAGATATGAGGCCTTTTTGACAACACCAACGCTCGATCAATGCACTGCTGGAGCATATTATCTACAAAGAAGTCCAAAAATCGTTGTCCACAAGGATCATATTCTCGGTTAGACATTCCACATGGGTGGAAAACTTGGTTCTAGTTATAAAAAAGAATGGAGAAATCAAACTATGTGTGGAATTCCACAACCTAAACAAAACTTCAGAAAAGGATAGCTACCTAGTCCCTTCATTGGATGACATGTTGTAGATAGTTAATGGATCTCAGATGATGTCCTTTTTAGATGGATACTCCAGGTATAATTAGTTGATGGTGTAGTATGAAGACTAACATAAGACAATGTTCACCACTAAGTGGGAACCTTTGCATACAAGAGAATTCCCTTTGGACTCATCAATGGTGGTGCCACATTCCAGTGTGTGATGGATATTGTCTTCAAGGACCTAATCAAAAAATGCATAATCATCTACATGGATTATTTGACCATGTTTTCAAAAGAAAGAGTCGATCATGTTTTTTATTTGTGCAAAGTCTTCTAGAAGTGCAGAGAATTTGGTATATCTTTGAATCTAAAGAAGTGCATCTTTGTAGTTATAAATGGAAAGATATTTGGGCATGTGATTTAAAAGAAAGGTATCTTGATAGATCCTAAACGCATCTAGGAAATTTTGAAAATTTAGCTTCCAATTAGCAAGAAAGAACTAAAGTCTTTCTTGGAAAGAAAAATTTTGTCAGAAAATTCATCACTAGCTTCGTTGAGATAGTCAAGCCACTCAATGCCATGCTGAAGCAGGATGCCAAAGTCAAATGGACACCAAAAGCTAAGTGGAATTTTGAGTAAATCAAGAGGGAAATTGTTGATGCACCCATGCTAGTTAGCCAAAATTACCTAAAGTTGTTTTACATGCACTCCTCTGCTTCAAACCACTCTTGTGCCAACATATTAACCTAGAAAGACAACGAAGGGAGTGAGCACCTGATTACTTTCATGAGTGCTCAACTGAAATATGTTGAGTTCAGATATCATAACATCAAAAAATAAAGCATACACCTTAGTCAAAGTAGTTAATAAGTTTAGACATTACATCTTGTAGAACAAGGTGTTTGCCATTGTGCCTGATTTGGTGGTAAAGACATTACTAATGCATAACAAGCTTGGAGAAAGAAGAAAAAAATGGGTCATGTTGCTACAAGAATATGAAATGGAGATTCAGCCCATGAAGTTGGTCCAAGGTCACTCCCTCACTCGAATGATAGTCGAAACAATCATTGAAGTGGGACCCAAGCTTACAGTGCAACAATACCAATTGGAAGATGTTTCTCCTAGGAAGTGGTATGATGACATCGCTTACTACCTACTGAATAACAAGTGTCTGCCCCAACTATAGGGATTACAAAAGTGTTCTCTCTAACTAAAGAGTAGCAACTACATGTTATAGGGGTCCATATTATACAAGAGGAATCATGAGGGTATTTACCTCATATGCCTTGGGAAAAAAGAAGCACCATGAGTATTGAAAGAATTTCATGATAAATTTTTCACTGGTCGCAAATCCGACCCTTCAACCACTCACCAGGTCTTATAGGCTAGGTACTATTGGCTGATGGTGTTTAACGATGTACACATTCATGTTTGAACTTGTCATGTGTGCCAAAATTTTGCAACCAAAGAACACAATGCTGCTATCTCACTACAACCTATCCTGGAGGTAAGGTTGTTTGCTTAGTGGGGTCTCAACTTCATCAGTCTAGTAAGCCCACCATCCTCTACAACTCATAGGTATATTCTAACCACATCTAATTACTGTACTAGATTGACAAAAGAAATAACATGTAGATAGTGTACAACTGAAGTAGTTAATTTCCTTGAAAGCTTTATTTTGAATCATTTTAGCTGCCCCTATGCTATCATGTGTGATAATGGCCTCACTATCTCCTTGCTTAAATTTTCTAGTTGGGCATTCAATTATGGAATTTCCCTCACATTCTCGTCCAACTATTATCCCCAAGGTAATGGCCTATCTAAATCCACAAACAAAAATCTGATCACTATGATTAAAAAGATTCTCGATAGAAACCCTAAAGACTGGCACACCCAGTTGCATTTTCACTATGGGTAGATCATACATGCCATAAAGCCTCCCTAGGTGATTCCCCATTTCATCTTGTCATGGCTTGGATCCTTTCTTTCCCATTCACCTAAAGATCCCTACCCTCTAGTTTATCAATACATATTATGAGGATGGAGATTGTCGAGAAGCTCATCTAGCTAGGTTGCTCCACTTAGAAGAAGTCTGTGAGCAATCCATTGTAAATTTCACCAAACATCAAGGTGTAGTTAAAAGGTGGTTCGAACATCAAGCCAAAGTTAAGGCCTTTAGGATTGTTGATTTAGTCCTTTGCTGAGACAAGGCCCATGAAAAGAAAGGGGGACATGACAAATTTGACAAGCTCTGACTTGGCCCCTTTCAAATCTCTGAGATTCTAGGAGATAATGCCTTTCACCTCAAGAAACTCACTGGAGAGGATGTCTCGTTGCCTAAGCTCTCTAAGCTCATCATTTTTATATAGTTGTATATATGTTAGAATAGGTCTCTTTACTTCATTGCTATGACATTGCTTTTCTTTTGCTTGCCTCCTTGACTACTTTTGTCTTGTTGGGAGTGTTCCCCCATGCTTGATGTGGTGGTCGTGCTTGGTTTGACGAACAGTTCACTTTGTTGCCTACTCTTATGTGCTCTCTAGATAAATCTTCACTCTTAACTATTGGTTTCTAATTGCTTTCGTGGAGTGGTTTCCTTATTTAAACTCTGACTTGACCTAGAAAAAGATCCTTGGTTGAAACCTTTCACACTTGCCTCATATTACACATGAAATGCACATTAAATTATTTCTAAAGGATCATACACCAGCTGTTTTGAGGGCTAGTTAAGTGAAAAATATTAACTCTACTCCAGTGACCACTGTGATTCCAAACCCACAGTAAGCTTTGATGCTAACAAGGTTGAGTGAAAAGAAATAGCAATAAAAGATATCATAAAAGAGAAAAAGAAAATAAAGTGTTAGAATTACACAACTATGTGGGTGTGCGAACAACTCTATCGAGGCTATGGATGCCCGGTTGGTAATAGAGCAATGTTCGTCAGGTCACAGAAACAACTTCTTAGGGCTATGGATGTTTGACTGGTAGCGAAGCAATGTCTAAGTTACTTTTGGGGTTAGGCAACTTACGTAGCTTTTTTTTCCTAATGAACAGTTGTCCGTTATGATTTCTGATGAAAGGGAATGAAATCACCATGCACACACTTCTAAGATATCCCTATGATCTAATTCAGCTATGAATCTTGTCCTTCAAGTCTCTTAGTTCACCTGATGGAAACTAGCTTTTGGTCTATAAAATCAAGGATTCTAGGTTCTCAATGAGTATTTATCCTTAGAATGCTTTAGAGCATTCTCCTAGTAGATTAGCCATTGATTTTTCCTATAACACACACACCCCATTTGGAACGGGGACCCCCTCTTCCTCGTCTTCACCGAGCCACTTTTTTTCCTTTTCCTTTTTGCGTGTTCCCTGTTCTAAGTCCAAGTGGTTAAGGAGTTCTAAAGTCATCATATTGAGTTGACCAAATTCACCATCCAAGAAATTTGTATGTCTTTTACCTTTGCGGACCTCCATTGGAAGTTTTCCCTTTACTTTTTAGGCAAGCGTCCTTCTCTTGTTGTGGGTCTACCCTTGCAGGTTTCCCCAAGCAGGATTTCATTTCACCTTCATCATTTCACCAATGATCGACCTAGGACATTGAATTGCATGGCAGACCCTGCATCCTCCTTCGTCGCCACCTCTGTTGACCTACCAAAAGACAATCATCTGGCTCCTTGCCGCACTATGAGATTGGACCTTCCCACCACTGACGCTTTTGAAAACCACACCTAGCTACCCCACCACCCACTATACGAGTAGTTAATGTGGACAATTAATGCCAAAATTCCTATAAACGGGTCTTTCAACCTGCCATTTTCATCCCTTTGGTCAAAAAATTGTTAGAGCTCCTGCCTACCATTGTCGCCCTTGCACCTGTGCTACCTTCCGACCGACTTCAAGTGTTTCCTCCATCAAGTTCTTTGGGATCACCAGGTAATTTTTCCACCACCCTAGTTGTGTTCCTTCAAGTTCATTTTCTAGGAGATTTACAAAATATTAAAGGAGGAAACTCAAATCCCTTAGGTTGCCATTTAAACATTAGAATTCTCACAAACCCACCTTGAGAAACCTTCAAAAATCACTTAAAGTCGGCTATTTAAAGCCATGCAGAACATGACCTTTTGGTCATTATTCTTCACCAGGGATTTGTGCCCTTGTGGCCCACAAACCACTCTTCACCGTTGAGCTAGTAGTTTAAACTTATAAGTTAGAACCTAGGCTTTCACCTTTGGCAGGTTTGCACATGCAAGCAAACATTGTCCCTTCGCCGCTAGCTTTGAAACAACAAAGAGAAGTAGAAGTTAAGAATTCTAAAGGCACATGCAGGTCTGCCCCTACAGAATTCTACATTTGGGTAGTGCCATCTTGTCTACCATTTTGAACAACCATCCGATGTCAGCAACTTGCCCTGCGGGCCCCACAAGGGTCATGCCTCCCAAACCTACCAAAATGCTAAAGTCTAAAGTCCTTTACGAGCCATTCTCTATGCCTTTTGTCACCTCTTTGTCATCATTCCCAATGACAATTATGAATGGCGGGGCTATCACTTCCTCCTGCACCATGGATCCCATGCTTCCTAATGTCGCCTATAGCCTCCAATTCACCTAAAGAAACACCAAGTCCTTATTCCCTTTTGCGGACCATCCATTGCAGGGGTCTGTCTATGGACTGCCCCTCCTTCTCCACTGTGTGTAAATGGCCACTAGCCCATGTCCGTCCACCTTACGGACCTTGACCTTGTGATTTCCCTACCCCTACCCTGAGCTTTTATAAAAAATGACCAAGTAAACCAACCTGCAGGCTGTTCTTTGTCGGTTGTCACTTGTGGCCCACTGTCATGAGATTATCATTTATGAAAATTCATGCCCCATTGTCCATCTGCATAGCGGAGCCCAATCCCTTTGTTGTTGTCTGAGTTCCTGCTAATAAATGACCAATTATAGAGCTCTCTCTTGACTTGCCTACATGGGTTGCCTATTGCGGGACACCATCTTGTGTCCATCATTTATAAATGGCCATCCTCTGATGGCATTTTGCAGCTTCCTGCTAGAAATTCCTTGAGTAACCAAGCCATGAGGAGTGATCTTGAGCCGTCAAAATCTCCTATGGGTCCTACCATGCAGGATTCCCTTTGTGGGTTTCCTCCTCCTAAATGTCATTTCTGAATGGCAAGGCCATACACGACCTTGATGATGCCTACCTTCACATGCCTTATGCTCACATAGCCAAAATGATCAAATAGATGCTTTCAAGAGACTTGATGATTGAATGTCCAATGCTCCAAATGCCTAAATTCCTTGACTGAACCCTAGAGTCTAAGGGCAGAAAGTTGGATGCGAGTGGCCACCTACAGGTCATCATGCCTCTGACACCATTGCATTCTAAGCTACTTTTGATGGCTTCTAGCCCAAGGAAACCCCCTTCCCTAGGACTGCATTCCCTTAATTGGTACAAATGAGCGTTAGAATATGAATTTTAATGAATTTCATGAACTCTGGAAGATTAATTATTGAGTCTAACCTCCATTTCGCAGGATTTCACTAACATTTCCTTAGGTTTTATATGAATTTGCTCACTTCACCTTTGTCTGCAGAATTTATGGAATTTTTTGTAGGACCCTTGAGAGATTCTGCAGAAAAGGAAAAAGGAAAGAAAAATTCCAAAGCACCAAGAGGAAAAAAGGAAAAGGACTAGATGAAATATTAGTTCCACAGGGTGGAAATCACCTCCAAGATCACTTCAATGTGGGATTTGATATCAGATACTGTAGACACATAAAATGTATTGATTGACATTGGACACTTGATCCTGACCACTAACATCGCTTCATCTCGAATCATCCTTCGGTCTAACCATTTAATCAAATGCCTTTATTTGATTAAATTCATTAATATGCCCCTCTTAATTAAATAAATTAGTTATCTAATTAAGTCACCCTCTCTCGATAATTAAATTAACCAATCTGATCTAATTATCCCTATTTAATTAAATAATTAATTTTATTTGATTAAATCTCTAAAGTATATCCATTAAATTAAATAAATTAAAACATTATTCAGTTTAATCTAACATCATCTCTTTTAATTAAATAGATCAAAAGTCCTTATTTAATTAATCCTTTATCATATTCTTCTCATATTTAATTTAAATAAATCCACAAATTTAAGTCAAATAGGTCGCATCATTTAATCCCTTCATTAAATTAATTAACCTTGATTAATTTAATCTCTTCTCATGTCCCATCCTCCATCTTTTGCCACTTGCACATGAAAATAGAGTTATTTGATTTATTAAATCTCTATTTTCTTCAACAAGACATCTTTTAAGGAATATTCCTCAAATTTGAATTCAAAATCCAAGTGGACTTTGTCCTTCCAACAAGGCATTTACTCCACCTACAAAGTCCTTTTTCCTTGAGCCAAGTGGCATTCAATGAACCTTCTTTCCCTCTTACATGTCATTTCAACAATTTCAAAATTCAAATATATGCATTTATTGCCACATTCTTCAAAACTTGCACATCCTCCATCCATTCACACTTGGACAAGTGGCACTTTGCCATTGGATGAAATTTAGTCCCACATTGCTCTATTTTTGGCATTCTTTCAACTTGACATTCTATAAATAAGAGGCTAATCTCCTCATTTTATCATCCACAATTTGAGTAAACTTATTGTACTCAAATATTTAGTAATCTTCATCTATACTTTCGAATTTATATCTAGGTTATGCAGATTTTTATCTTGGAGTATTCATCACTCTTCATCAAAGTGGATCAACTTTCATCATCAAATCATCATTGCACCATTGGAGTTGGGAAAGGGCCAATTTTCACATCAAATTGGCACCAATTCCCTCAAGAGATTGAGAATTTACTTTGCTTTAGAATAGGATTTGATATGTTTTAAGTTTTTGTTGTATTCTTCATTTCATTTCCTTTTTCTTTTGCAATTTAAATGAATTTCTTGAGGAATCTACATTCTAGCTTGCATTCAAATCTATTTTTTTGTTTGTTTATTGTGTTATTGCAGGTTTAGGATCTAGGTTCATACAGATACCAATTTGGGACACGTGGACATAGAGGAATTCTGACAAAGACTCACAAGCAACCCCATCGCCAGGAATCCAAGAAAGATTCGAAAGAGTTGCCTGGCCAAGGTAGCCGACTTCCCACCTACACTTGTGGCTCCAGAACTAGTGATAGCATGTAGGGAGGCCTACCACAAAGGTAGGGTGTTGGTGGACTTGTCTACTTGGTCCATAGGAGATACCTTCCATATCCCAACATTCAATCCTACCATATCCCAACATTCAATCCTATGGAGGAAACTGAGAAAGAGTATGCATAAAACACATGGAAGGCCAATCCCCTAGCATGCAAAAAGCTAATCAACCAATATTGGTTGTAAGAGAAGAGGGGGAGTGCTACTAAGGTACCATAGGAGCTTTTCAGAAGTGACTTCCATGAAGAGTACCATGATTTGGTTACTCTATTGATCAAAGTAATGGGCCTCCCTGGTGCAAAATTCTTCCAGGACTAGACGTTCTATTTTATAGAGGAAATTATTCATGGAAAATAAAAATTCCATTGGGCCAAGATTATCAGTGAGAACTTGCATGCATAGTTCATGGTCATGAAGAAGACTTCATAGTTTTACATGACCTCCTACTTGGTGTACCTCCTAGCGAAGCCTTTCCTATACAAGGGCCTCTTTGTCGCAACAAATCCAAATCTAGGAAGGGAACTCAAGGCATATGATTGGTACCCATAGCTACAATATAGGAACTTCAAAGGGGAATATCAAAGTGTGAATGATGCCTTCATTGGACATATTATCAAACTCCTTGGAGGGGACTTTCATAGGACCCGGTCTCACATAGTGCCCTCACTTTCATTCAAAGGTTCAAATTCTTGTTTATTCAGTTTCCCAAATTCAATTACATCAAAATGGAGGGTTTCTTTGAAAGACCATACAAGTTGTCCCAGTACCCTAATGACCGGATGATTCTATTGGAGGTCTCCTGGCAGCTAGAAAATGCTCACACTCCATTGAGTGATAAACACCGAGAGGGGATTCCATACCCTCTCACATTTGGGCAAGGAATGTACTCTATCCCCACATCCTAGTGCATAGAATATTCTAAGAAGGAGATAATAGAGTACAATTTGGATCACTACACAGCTTAGCCATGGTTAGATCCATATGGAAAATTGAAGATGGTTGGAAAACATTTTACTCACTGACCCCACATCAAAGTCTTCTAAGCCAATTGTGTTGACAAAAAATAAGTGTGCATGTAGCACTATATGTGGATGACTGCCCATTTTTTCAAGCTAGCAGGATTTTCCATCATACTAGATCAAATTGTGGAAGAGGAGGACACCCTCATGGATCCTAGATTCAATGTAGTTGCTAACTTGCCACTTCCCCTGATAGACTACAATGAAGAAGAGGTCAATAACCTTGACATTGTGATGAAACCAATTGAGAGTAGGACAAGACAATGGGTTGATTCCTAAATTGCTCAGCTTAAGCTACAGGGAGCCGTATTGACATATGGTGAGCTCAAGAGTGAGATAGATAGCGGAGTTGCTACTGCCCCAATTGAAGAAGCCCCCAAATCTCCTCCAACCACAAAGTCAAGAAATAGAAAAGAGGTATCTAAACACTAGCATAAGCATAAGGTTTATACACAGAAGGCCTCAGATGGAAAGACCTTGAAGAAGGTGAAGAAATTGGGAGGAATAAGTGAAATGCCAACAATTGAGGAGGATCCCTAGCATGAAGGGGAAGAAGAGGTTGAGCAACCAAAGTCACCACCTACCTTTGCTTTGGCCATGACCATCGTCATTACCACTCCCACACCCCCTATCTCTTAGGCATTTCCAATTTTGTCTCTACCTATTGTGGACATATCCATCCACCTCACTTCTGCCTCTCTTACAACCCCCATTATGGTGCTATATTCTTCCTCAACCATAACATCCCTATTATCATCAATCTTTCTGCTGTCACCATTGCCTCCCCTTTCCACTGCAGTATCCTCCATTACCATGACCACTATGCCTCCTCATACCTTGCCTTATGTGTTCGCTAAATATATGGAAATAGTACCTGTGGAGCTCTCAGGAGTAATTTTGAATTCCACTGTCCAAGCCCTGATGGCCCAGATCATTGCTGGCCTACATATTTCTCCACCACCCATAGAGCCACCAAGGATGGAGGAAACCATGCAAATATTAGAAGAAATTGAGAAGCGATAGAGAGAAGCTGCTAAGGGGATAATGGAATATCCTGAAAATCCTTTCAACAATGACTACTTTAAACACCCCGAGGGAAGAGTAGGCCTAAGTATGGACAAGGTGGCAACTGATGAAGAAAGGTCACAATATTTGGAAGAGGATAATGAAGCTCTTAATGAAAGATACATCATAGAGACTATTGATTAGGGACTTGATGAAGATATTTCCCAAAATCTCAAGGATGTGGGAGAAGAAGTTGAATCTGAGGGGTAACCTCTTGAAGAGAAAGGGATAGATACAAAAGCTAATGTGGAGGTACTCGAGGGGTATCCACTAATTGGGCAATACCAAGGCCCTATTCAAGAAGAGGAAGTACTTCTTGAGAAAGAAGAAAAGGAAGAAAAAGAAGATGAAGCTAGAAGAGAAGATGAAACAAAGTAGAGTCCCAGGAAAGAACCTCACATGGAGCTTGAATAGGAAATGAGGGAGGCACCACAAATAGAAGGTGTCATTGTAGAGAATGTTTCTCACACTAAGTTGAATAAGGAGAAGGTTATATTAATTCAGTACTTAGATGAGGAAGAAGAGAAACAACCTTGGGTCATGAGGAAAAGTAGCCCGAATATGAGCAAAGGGAGGAAGGTGACCATGAGTCACCCAAAGGGGAAGCTAAAATGTCTGATTGGCTAGAGAAGCAATTACAAAAGAGGACCCTAGTCCTCACCAATCCAAAGTCTCGACTAGAAGCTATACTTGCTAGGGCACAAACAAAGACACCAAAAGAAAAGAAGCCAAGGTTACATTCCTGCATCATAGTTTAGGGATCAGGTTCGAGGACTATGTAGATAGCCCCTCTAGTGATAGATAAGGGAGAGGGTGTTAGCTATAATGTCTCTACCATCAACTTGGGTACTACTACATGGGAGCAAAAGATTGATGAATTTCAGGGATCAGTGGCTACAGTTGTCCAATAGATGAGTAAAGATCAATCTTCCAAGGAAGAGTTAAAGGAACAAGTGGTAGACCTCATTGCCTACTTTCAATAATGTATGTTAGGTGAGAAAGCCTCAACTACATCTTCTATGCCCCAATTTCTCTCTCAAGATGAGCTCTTCAAGATGGAGAGGATGAAGAATTGTTCCAAGGCTACCATAGGTTGGTTCTGGCAGGTGTTATACAATGGTGACATGGGAATCTGATATGATTCCTAGATGATAAACAAGTTTTGTGATTTATAGAAGCATCTTACAGACACAAAAAAGATGTGCCATAGGTTCATTGAGTTGTATAGGATTACATATACTAAGATCAAGAGCATCCTTACTCTACCAGAAGGGACATAGGAAAAAGAATTGGTGCTTGTTAAAGATGACCATTGACTTGTAGAGATTTGGAAAATGGGCCTAGATCATCGAAAGGAGGTATTAAAGGGAGTCTTACAGGATGTTGAGCTCAACTTCCAATGGGTTACAAAGCATTAGATCAATAATGAAGACTATCTCAAGATGTTGACTGAATATGGCATGCTTGCCTTGGAATTAGACCCTAAGAAGATCAAAACACTCTTCCACAAGAATATGGAATAAGGGGTAGTCAATGTATTATCACCAGACTTCATGGATTTTTCTACAATGGCATTCATTTGATTGGAACAGGTCATCAGGGACATGCCTAAATACATGAAGCATTGGGAGAAGATTATAGAGAGGTTCAAGAAACTTAACTTTTAGAATCTCCAATCTAATATCCTTGAATGGGACAAGCTCCAGGCATTGATTGGAAAATTTGTGGAGTGTGCCACTCTCGAAAAGGATGCAAGGAAACTTGTAATAGAAGAAGAATTCTTGACAATATAGTTGTAGCCAAAGGGCAGACCACTACAAGACAAAAGTGCTATAGTGTTAGGCCACTACAAGACAAAATAGTGAAAATGACAGAATATATTTTATATTAGTAAATTTTGGGGGTAGATGAAACTCTAACTTGTAATGAATATGAGCCACACAATGTGAATCAATCCTATCCATTCATTTCACTTTTTGAAAACTATAAATAGGGGGTCTCCTCTCATTTTCAAAGAGAGAGTTAAGTTGTTGTAATGACATGATTGAAAATTTTTAATAGAACTTCATTGATTTTGGTGGATTCTTTAGTTTCTCTCATGTTGCATGATTATTCTCCTCAAATATGATAGATTTAGATTGCTTTCATTTGTTGTTCTAGCTCTTTTCAAGTAGTTTTAGTTTCTTAGATGATGTTGTTCACTAATTTTGAAGAGTGCTATTGTGTTGATGCTTTCCATGTTCATGTGTTTTGCTTGTTATTAGTGGTAAACAACAATCCAAAGCTAGTCTGAACATAAATTCATTCCTTCACTTAAGTTTTATCTTTCATTTATGCTTTGTGGTGAATGAACAGTTGAAAAATCTCCAGACCTTAGAAGATAGCACTAGTTTCGTGATACTGTGTGTTTTGGTTAAGTGGAACTCAATTATAGGAAGGTTGTCCATTGTAGCATCCTCCATTATCACTCTTCATCAGTAGTTGCAGGTATAGGAACTTCCTTCTCCCTTTTCCCTTTTTACCTTTCTTTGAAATAGTAGTTTAGGTAAAGTTCCAACATCACTAAAAGATCAAATCTGATGTTACATATGGATTTGAGACTATTGTTCTCAACTTTTAGTAATTGCATGTCACTCTTGAAATATTAGAGACTCCATTTTAAGGTCCAATCTCCTTCCAACTTAGCAATATGTAAGGTTTCCTTGTGATTACTAGTAAATCACACTAACCAAATAAGACATTCCAAGCATTGTCATGAAATGACACCTAAGAGACCTTGGGATAATTTTCTGCAACTTGTTTGTAGGAAGTTGTCTTTCAAGAGAGGTATTGCACTTATGCATTGCCTATGTTGAGAAGTGTAGAAACACCCATTAACATTTCTCAATGACAACCTCTGTATGAAATCCATACTGATCACCTACCATTTATACTCAGGTATGTCATGAAGATACAATAGCATAGTTGGGTGTGTATGGTCAGCCTTGAATCACTGGCACTCTAAGCATCTAGCTATGTACTCACTACATCCTTCTTGATCTTAGGCCATAAGTACAAATTTTTCAATTTTGTGATCATCTTGGATACTCTGGGGTGTTCTGAATAAGGTGCATTATTAACCCCCTCTAAGAACACCTTCCTCAGCTTTCTAGAGTCTAGAATTTACATCCTTCTCTAGTATCTCAAAATTCTATCCGGTTCAATCTCATACCCCTCGAACTGATGATGTGGTGGGTTATTTGCTAGGGCGCTCTTCACTCTGTCATAGTGCTCATCCCTTGGCAGATGTTGTATCACCTATTGTCTCAAGTTAGACCTTGTCGAGACCATGGTTGTCAGATGTCTTCATCTACTAAGAGCATTGGCCACTCTATTCTCTTTTTCATTTATGTACTCAATTTTGAAGTCGTACTCACTAAGGAATTCAACCACCTTCTCTACCATGCATTAAGGTTTGTTTGAGTAAAAATATATTCCAATCCCAAATGGTCCATCTTAAGTTCAAATGGCTTCCCCAAGAGATAATGTCTCCACATCTATAAGGCATGAACTATTGCAGCTAATTCCAAATCATGTGGTGTGTAGTTTTCCTCATGTTGCTTAAGCTTCCTTGATTCATATGCTACCACTTGTCCATCTTGCATTAATACTGCTCCCAATCCTTCTTTTGAAGCATCTATGATTACTGTGAATCTTCCAAATGTATGATGAAGAATGGTCAGCATTAGTGCTATTGTGTGCCTCTCCTTTAGAAGTTGGAACACTTGATCACATTTCTCGGTCCATTCAAACCAGATTCCCTTTCTTTGGAGTGTTGTACTGGGAGACATAATCTGGGAAGACCCTTACACAAACTTCCTATAATATCCTATGAAGCCAATGAAGCTAAAAAACTTCTAACACACTCTGAGGCAATAGACATTCCATGATTGCCTTGATATTTTTAGGGTCTACAAAGACTCCTTTAGCTGAAATAATATGGCCTAAATAGTGCACCTTGTCTTGATAGAATGAACACTTGGACAACTTTGCAAAGAGTTTTTGTTCCCTCAACCGTTGTAGGACTATCCTCAAGTTCCTATTATGCTCTTCAATGTACTTTGAGTAGACTAAGATATTTTCAATGAATATCAACATAAAATCATCCAAGTAGTCTCTGAATACACTATTCATGAGGTTCATAAAAGCTACTAGTGCATTAATCAATCCAAAAGGTACCACTGTGAACTTGTAATGTCCATACCAATTTTGGAAAGTGGTCTTCAAAATATATTCTTCCTTAATTCTCTGTTGATGGTACCCCAACCTGAGATCGATTTTGGAGAACACTGTCTATCCCTTCATCTGATCAAATAACTCATCAATCCTTAAGAGTGGATACTAGTTATTGATGGTTTCCTTGTTCAACATCCAATAGTCTATACATAGATGTAAGGTTCCATCTTTCTTTTTCACAAATATGACTGGTGATCCCCAAGGAGACACACTGGGTATAATGAGCCCTCTATTTTAAAATTCCATTAACTAAGCTTTCAACTCATAGAGCTCGGTGGTGTTCATCTAATAAGGTGCTTTAGATTGAGGTTCAACTCTTGGTACAAGGTCAACGAGAATTCAAACTCCCACTTTTGAGGCAACCTTGTGAGTTCATTGGGGAATACTTCTTGGAACTCCTTGAGAATAAGATAGTCATCTAAATATGGTTCCTTATTGTCAAGGTTACTTATATGCACCACATAGATTGCACACCCCTTTTGATGAGCCTTATTGAGCTACATAGTAGAAATTTGTCTAATTTCTAAGGGTCTTTGCACTCCACAAATATCGACTGGGTTTCCATAATCATCCAGACAATTGACTACCTTATCCTCATAGTTCACTATAGCCTTATGCTTGGTTAACCAATTTATTCTCAAAATTACATCATATGATCCTAAAGGTTCCACATATAGGTTGATCTAGGTTTGGAAGGTTGGAAGTTCTAACTCGCTACAAAAGAGATAGGTATCTACTCTCCACTCTGTTTGATTATCATACTAGACTGTCCATGATTTTTCCATGTATCTAGGTCTAATTGGTATCTTGGAAATTACTCTATGATCTAAAAAACATTTAGTAGCTCTAGTATCAATTAAAATAGAGATAGTTTGGCCATAGAGCTTACCCGTCAGCTGAATTGGTGAGCCCTAATACTTTATTTGTTTGTTATCCACTGCAATGTGGGTTTGGTGATGCTAAGTTTGCTAATAGTTCCCTTTCTTTCACGTCTTCAACCATTGAGGAAAATTTGAGGCATAATGATTTCCTCCACAAATATAGCATCCATCAGGAGGCCCTTTGCAACCTCCTGGCTTGTCCTCTTTAAATCCCTTCTACATTTAAAAATAATATACATGATATTAAGTGATTATACAATCACATTTAAAGTTTCAAAGTAGGAAAACATACACATTTAACAAACAAAATATATAGAATATTGATTTTGATACATAAAGATATAGAGTATATGTGTATTTATATGTATACAAATTTGTAAAAAATGTTTAATTGTGTAAGTATGTATGTACATATATGTCATCTCAAAACAATGTTTACAAAATTTGGCTATGTCATCTCAAGAACATCTAAAACTTGTGCTTAGAATGTAGTAGGTGTTCATGCCACTTGATATCAAAATGGTACAAACAATATCAATGAAATCATCAAAGCATATATATTTTAATTTATATAAACCTATTTATATGTACACAATTCAAGTACCTATATTTTAAAGTATTCCACACATGTGTGTAGGTTGAATCTGCATCCTCTCCTTTTTGTTTCAAAGTAGGAGATGAATGTGATGATGGATTAAGGATACAAAAAAGGATAATAAATCAATTTTAACTATGAATGTACAAGAAATATCAATATATAATCAAAACAAGTATTTAAATATAATTTAGCTAATAATTACCTATTTTTACCAAGTATTCAATGTTGTCTAGGTTGAATCTACATAGACTCTCCTTTTTTGTCTCAAAGTATGTGATAAATTTGTGATGATGGCTTAAGGATATAAAAAGACAATTTAAATCAATTTCAACTAATAACAACTTGAGAAATATAAAAACATGTATTTAATCTATTTAAAAGGACAATATAAAACTAAAACTATATTTACATGTATTTATTTATTCCATTGTACCATCTGCATCCTCTCTTTTTTGCAACACGTCTATGATTGTATCATGATCTTACATAGAAGTTATCCATAACACTTTATTTGTAGGTCTTCCATGATATTGATCTAGTTTTATATTTTTTGCCACCACCAAATGTGAGTAGTGTATAATCTTCTTATGTGTTTCATAATCTTTGAATGTAGGCAGACCATTCTTCCTTATCAAGTATTTTTGTAGCCAAGTGCTAACAACCACCACCAATACTAGTGGATAACATGATAGAAATCATCAAAGAAGTTCTCAAAATTTTCTTAAGGGGATCGAAGAAGTTTAAAAAAATTTCTTTAGGGGATCAAAAACTTGTTATCAAAATTTTCCTAAGGGGATGTCTTAAGGGGATCACTGTACTTGTTGGATAATGATAGTCATCATCATCTTTTCGAGGTGTTATTAACATGTTTAGTATCCACACAACGAGCCAGCCAATATTTCATTTCCTCTTCATTCCCCTTAGGTGCAACAATAGCATACACATGTCTTGCAAACAAAATTTTATTTAATAACTTGCGCATGTCTGTATAATTTGACCAATCTACATACATCCATTCATATGTATATAAATAAATAATTTATTATTAAAAAATAGTAATAAAAGTGAAATAATTTGAATTAAATTACCTTCTTGTACAAGGTCTGAAACATGGTCATAGTCTTCTGATGCAAACACTTGATCATTTTCTTCAATTGTTGTTTCATATTGATCATGTGCTTGTACAAGTGTCAATGATATTTTATTCCAATCTTTAACCCATTCTATATTTTCACATTCTTCCCAATCTCCTAAGATACAAAACTGAAAAAAACATGCAAGCTCCCTTGTCTAAATAGTCCATGTGCTTGCATTAAAACTCTTAAATGAATGCCATTTAGTAGATCCACTGATTGTCTAACAATCAAGTCTAGGTACAATGTTCTCTTCTTCAACCAACCAAAAGAATCGACAAACTGTAGAATACTTTCTCAAACCAAGTGTAGATAATCTTTTATTGCACCAATCCACAATCACACGTGCATGTTGAAACTTTATTGCATCCTCAAATTTCAATTGCTCTCTAGCAAAAATTCTTTTAACACACACACCAACTCAATCATGTTCTCCTTTACCATGCCCAACTTCAAAAAAATCCACATATGTTGGACATTAAGTTCCTTCTGAACCCTACTTAACCAATAGAACACTCAAGCATTCTTGAACTGCCTCGTACAATTATCTAACCATATGAGGTGTTATGTCATTTGGATTCCTCTTTCTCTTAAATATCTATAAAATATATTGAAACAATATTGAACAAACTCTGACGAGTGTAACCGGTTGTCACTCGAATAGAAATTATACTTCCTCAAAACTTTTCTATCATCCTCTATGTTATCATCTACATCTCTATAAACAATATGAACAGACATAGCCACTTGCACTGAATTATAATAATGTGATTGAATTTCCTCTTGTGGAGCTAGAGTATAGTTTTTTGCAAAATAAACCACTGATAGTATACTACCTGTAATGCCAAGTAAAAGATTTTGCACAATAGACAACAAAGAAGATCATTAGAAGCACACATGCATACAATACTAAAATCTAAAATGCAAATTCATTCGTTAAGCAACAAAGAACATGGGAAAGTAAAAACGTAATTAAAACTAGAACAATCTCACCAATTTTCAAATGTATTTCCATGATTCATCTCAATTGCCCTTCTCCATTTTGCTTGTGTAGTATAATTGCCCTCAGATTTTCAAGTTCGTGCAAGTATAGCCTAAGATAGCGATTAGAAAAATATCGAAGATTCAAGACAAAGTGCTCTCAAAAGTCATAAGATTTCGCGAGAGAGATTTCGAGAGAGATTTCGTTAGAGATTGGAATGAAGAATGACAAATCAATTTATAGAAAATTGATTATTCGAACGATAGGCCAAGATCGAAAGATCAACGGATGGTTGAGATTGACTGATTAGACATGCATTCTGATAACTGACAGTGATGACATGAGTGACCCAAATTAGAAATAGAATTAAAGATTAAATAAATGATTTAATCTTCGGTTCGACATTCGAAAACATAAGAAATATCTTTGCATGACAAAGATGAAGATTGATTATAACGACTCTTTGTTTGAATGCACACACAACACTTAATTAATTAAATAATAATATTTAATTAATATGCATGTGCACGCAAATGAGTTAGAACTGGACGATTGCATGATTTGACGAAGAGATTACTTAAGAATGCCACTCAGACATTAAATCAAAGATTAACTGAACGATTAAAATAGATGTCGAGTCGAGTAAAAATGAATACTTAGATAACTCACATAATTATCTAAAATATAGAGGAATGTATTAAAATATAATTAATGAATTAAATAATTCATTTAATTCAAGACTCAATATTTGAAGAATAATTAAATAAATAAGATTTAATTAATTAAATGATGAAGGGATTTAAACGAATAATTAAATAAATAATTTATTTAATTATAGTTGAAATATGATAAAGAGTAATTAGTAACATAATTAAATAATTAGCGTTTATTTAATTAATCAGATAGAATAAAGAAAAGTGTAAATTAATTAAATAATTAAGATTATTTAATTAATAGAAGAAATAAAAGAAGATGAATTAATTAAATAATTAAGAATATTTAATCAATAGAAGAAATGAAGACTATAGAGAATAATTAAATAATTGACATTATTTAATCATGACCATGAAGAATACGAATTATGAAGAATATGGAAGTCGCAGGCCTGAACCAGATTTCGGTGTCTAAATTTGCCCCTCTTTGATACAATTTTGTTTTGGCATTGTGTCAAAGAAAATTGATAAGAAATATGGCCCAGTCATGCCCCAGTGTAAAACAGGTGAAGGTATGCCCCCTCGGGAGGAAAGGCGGGTTCAAAGAACATGAGTGTGCTCTTGAAATTGATGAGAGAACTAGAAGATGAAAGAAAAAAGGATGGAGGAAAATAGATAAGGGTGGTGAAGATGTAGAAAAGAAAAAAAATGTTAGTGCAAAAAGAAAGATTGAGAAAGAACGAAAGACAGGAGATAGATGTTAGTATTAGCAATCTTCGATGTTTCGCTATATCACAAAAGGTACTGCACTTTATCATCATTGGATGGGACTAATACAAATGGAGAAAAACACCATGATATGACATAAATCAAGGTGTGCAAGGTCATCCACTTGCTAATAACAGACAGTCGCAGACAAGGATTGTCATTAACTCACACTAAGGGCACAAGTTTCCCCAGTCTTTTTGTTAGGACAAACCACAGACAACAAACAAAGTAAAAGACGGGTCATGATACGTCATTGCTCCTCTAAATCCTTCATGGGACATCCTTGAGGAAACTAGTAACATGACAACAAATCAAATTTAAAAGACAGTCGACAAACATCAGTCAAAGAAAATAGAATTCTGATACATTGTTGCTTCTCTAAATCCTTCATGGGACATCCTTGAGAAAGCTAGTAATGTGAATCCCAGTCATCAATACAAGATAAATGATAAGATAAACAAGCCATAAAGTCAATAAGCCAATAAAATAGTTTCCAAAACATGATTTTTTTGTTTGATTTGTTGATTGATAGAGCCTGATTACAGGAGATACACATACCAGATAAGACTGTGAGTATGGTTTCGATGTTATGACTATCTGTATAAGGCATGACAAAGCCTGGTTTCAGAAAGACATGTATCATATAAGATGTTGAGTCAGATGCCATTGATGTGATAACCTGTATAAGGCTATGTTTTACCTTATCGATTATGTAGGAAGGACTCATCCTGTATAAGACATAGGTTGATTGTTTTGATAACGTATATTTCCAAGAAGGACACATCTTGTAGCAGACTATTGGTTGATCTATTTTGAATTGTTTTGTTTGGCCAGTTGTTTGATTTGACTTAGAGACATTGTTGACTTGTTCACCAGATTGAGGCATGACTTGAGACGATGCGTGGACAATTGGCTGTGTGTGATGACAAACCCTAAAGGACTAACCTAGTGTGGCCTCGGGGTCTTATCGATTGATGGCCTTGCCTACGTTATACACACAGAGACCTCGTAGTTCGACTTGACTTGACCAACAAGACTGACTACAAATAAAAGATGTGTGTGAGAGTGAATGCGATGAACCCTAATGGACTGACCTAGTGTGGCCTCGAGGGCTCATCGATTGATGGCCTTGCCTATGTTATACATGCAGAGACCTCGTAGTTTGACACAACCAATGACCTTGTCATATAGACATATGGATTGACTCATGACTTTATACAGACAAACCTAAACGGACTGACCTAATGCCTCGGGGGCACATCGACAGATGGCCTTTCCTACGTCCAATTACAGAGGCAACGTAGTTCAAAAAATGACAAAGACTGACAAGTGTGATTGACTCTGACTCTATTTTTGGATTTTTGAAATGTTTTGATTTTTTTGTCCTTTTGAAGTTTTCTGATGTTTTTGTGTTTTCTTAGGTCATTTTGCAATGTTTTTTGGATTTTTACATGGTTTTACGTCTTCAACACAACCAATGTAAGAACCAATATGACACATGTCAAGTGTTTGCCCCCAGTCGAGTATAAGACCAATTGACTATGAATAGGATAAAATGAGGGATATGAAATGCACTCAATGTCAATCGTTCCAGGTCATGGGAAAGACTACCACTTATTACGGATGGTATATACAAGTGATGGACACGAAAGATATGGGATACGTATAAGGATAGGTAGTATGTACAAGGATAAGGACTATGTACAGGGTAGTGGACTATGTACAGGGAAGTGGTCTATGTATAGGATAACAGACTATGTACAGGGTAGATTAGAATAATAGTAGACAAAGGAGCAGAGTTGAGTACACATGGCACCTGTTTGCCAGGTTTTCACCATGGTACCTATCCAAAGCGCCATCAAAGTGGTTTTCACTATTGGACAAATGATTTGTCTTTACTATTTTCCAGATTATCTAATTTTTTTGGTGTTACCAAGACGCCTGTTTGCCAGGTTTTCACCTTGATAACGATTTTCTTATGATTTTCTATTTTTTTTTGTATTTTTGCTAATTAAGACAAAGGCTCCCAAAAGCTATGCGTAGAACTTCTTCAGATGCATACTATTGATTGGTGAGGACAATGGTTCCCCTTCAGAAGTAGAGAGTTGGTACGCTCCTGATCCAAAAGCTTCTGTGACAACATAAGGTCCTAACCAATTAGGTTCAAAATTTCCTGGTTTATCTCTTTCTACTTGATTCTTTGGGTTTTCCATTAAAACCAGGTCACCAATGTCAAAGTTTATGTTCAAGACCCTCCTGTTATAGCTACGACGAAGGCGATTATGGTATGCTTGAAGATGGTCTAGTGCCTTCTGTCTTCACTCATCTAAAAATTCTAGCTCATGGAGTCTTGACACTCGGTACTCTTCATCATCAATGTGGCCTTTCAGGGATACCCTTAGGGAAGGAATCTCAACCTCAATAGGAAAAATGGCTTCAGACCCAAAGACAAGTGAATATGGGGTAGCACTAGTGGGAGTACGGATACTTGTACGATAAGCCCATAAGGCAGGGTTAAGTTGTAAATGCCAGTCATGACCAACATCATTAATAGTCTTCTTGAGAATTCTAATAATGGTCTTGTTAGATGCCTCCACTTGGTCGTTACCTTGTGGGTAGTATAGAGTGGAAAAGTGATGTTAGATATGAAATTCATCACACAAGTGACGAACTTCTTGGTTCTTAAATGGGCGGCCATTATCAATGATTATGGACTGAGGGACACCATATCGACAGATGATATAGTTTAGGATAAATCTAGAAATTTGTGTGTCGGTAATGTATGTCATAGGAATGGATTCAATCCACTTCGTAAAGTACTCAGTGGCAGTGATAATGAACTTGTGTCCATTAGATGATGTGGAGTGGATCTTACCTATGAGGTCGAGTCCCCATTGGGAAAAGGGCCATGGTGACATGATAGGACAGAGCTCCTGTGCTGGGGCATGTATCAAATCTCCATGAACTTGGCATTGGCGGCATTTTGTTACAAAGACATATGAGTCTTTTTCCATAGTAGGCCAATAATAACCCAGTCTCATAATCTTTTTGGCTAAGGTAGGACTGCTAGAATGGGAACCACATATACCCTCATGCACCCCACGCAAGGTTGCTTGTGCTTCAGTAGAATCAAGACATCTCAGTAGGGTATTATCTAAGGCACGTCTATATAGGGTGTCTCTGATGATGGTGTATTTGGCTGACTTGAGAAGGAATGTTCTATGTTGGTTATTTGATAGGCCAGTGGGTATGACTTCGGCATGAAGTTAATCATAGATTTCTTTGTACCATGGGGAATCGGGACCAATGATGTCACATGCCATTTTAGAATCTAGGATATCGTAGGCTGGGGCCAAAAGCTGTTCCACCAAGAACTCAAACTTAGGCATGTTGTTAGGAATATCAAGAAGTGATGCAATTGTAGCCATAGCATCGGCTGCCCTGTTTAAAACACGAGGTATTTGATGAAATTCGACTTTGTCAAAGTACTCTTTAAAGCTATCAGCCATGCACTTGTATGGAGCAAGCTTCTCATCCTTAGTCTCATAATCATCATTTACCTGTCTGATTACTAGTTGAGAATCACCATATACCTGTAGGTTCTTGATTTTCCACTTGACTGCCATGCGTAACCCTATCACTAAGGCTTCATATTCTGCCATGTTGTTAGTGCATGGAAATGCAATCCTTAATGACTTAGGGATGGAATCACCCTGTGGTGTGATAAACAATATCCCAGCCCCTGAACCATGATTTGTATGTGAGCCATCAAAGTACAATTTCCATATTATGTTTGTGTCAAATGTGAATATGAACTCATTAGGAAAGTCTACAACTAATGGGTGATCTGTCTGTATGGGTGCGTCAGCTAACTGATCAGCAATGACCTATCCTTTAATAGCTTTTCTTTCTACATACTAGATATCATACTCACTAAGTATCATTACCCACTTGGCCAGTTGCCCTGTTAATGTTGCCTTGCTAAGAAGATATTTCAGAGGGTCTATTTTAGCAATCAACATTGTTTGATGGTTTAGCATGTAGTGCCTTAGTTCTTGGGTAGCAAATACTACTGCAAGATAGGCACATTCAATGTTACTATAGTTGAGCTCATAACTAACCAAAGTCTGGCTGATATAATAGACTGCCCTTTCATGACCTTCATCGTCATTCTATGCAAGCAATGCTCCAAGTGATGAATGGGTTGCTGTAATATAAAGAATCAACGATCTTCCTTCAATAGGTGGCATTAAGACAGGTGGTGTGAGTATATATTCTTTAATCAGTTGAAAAGCCTCTTCACACCTAGCTGTCCATGCAAAGGGGACTCCTTTCTTAAGTAGATGTTGAAAAGGATGTGTCTTGTTTGCTAGCTGCACTATAAATCTTTTGATAGATTGCAACCTTCCCTGTAATGTCCTTAGTTGACTAAGATTGTTGGGTGGTGGCATGTCCATGATTGCTTTCACCTTAGCAGGATCTACTTCAATGCCTCGTCTAGAAATGATATAACCTAACAGCTTTCCTGACTTGACTCCAAACACACATTTCTTTGGATTGAGTCTCACATTATACTTGTCTAGCCTCTGAAATATCTTGTCTAAAACCTATAGATGTTCTGCCCTTGTCTTGGATTTTACAATAAGGTCATCGACATAATCCTCCATACAAGTATGCACTAGATCATGAAAGATAGTAGTCATGGCACGCTGATAGGTTGCTCCTGCATTCTTGAGTCCAAAGGGCATAACATTCCAGAAATACATTCCCCAAGGACAAGTGAAGGTTGTCTTAGGTTGATCTTCAGTTGCAATTTTGATCTGGTTATATCTTGAAAATCCATCCATAAGGGACAACATCTCATATCCTGTTGTCATGTCAACTATCATGTCTATATTAGGCAAAGGGAAATCATCTTTAGGACAAGCTTTATTGATATCTCTAAAATCAGTGCAGATGCGGATGCCCCCAGTTGGTTTAGGCTATCTTGGACGATTGACTGACTTGACGAAGAGATTACTTGAGAGAGCCACTCAGACATTAAATCAAAGATTAACTGAACGATTAAAATAGACGTCGAGTCGAGTAAAAGTGAATACTTAGATAACTCACATAATTATCTAAAATATAGAGGAATGTGTTAAAATAGAATTAATGAATTAAATAATTCATTTAATTCAAGACTCAATATTCGAAGAATAATTAAATAAATAAGATTTATTTAATTAAATGATGAAGGGAAAGGGGATGGTAACACTTCCTATCAGAATTGGTCCTCTGGTAATGGAGACAAAGTTCTAGGTCTTGGATCTCACTCTCCCTTATAACCTTTTGCTAGGTAGACCATGGATTCATGCCATGAAGGCGGTCCCTTCCACATATCATCAGTGTCTTAAATTCCCTTACAATGGCACCGAAATAACTATAGATGGTGATCCCGATCCTTTCCAGTATTGCACCAATCTAAAGGAGATCCCTCAATGTCAAGTGCCAGTTAACCAAGAGGCCTCACCATCTAATCCATCTTCTTATGTTGACCCATCCACACTCACTCGAACATCTGTTTCACCCTCACTTCCTACCACTCCTAGGGGCGAGATCCAAGACAAGGGTTGTGGAGAGTATTACATGAAGACTTCTTATTGTGTTAGCCATTTGGTTTCTCCTAAGTCATATGGTTTACCTATAACAGGTAGGAGATAGTCTATGATCACTATACATGTTCCCCCCACAACAACTTTTACTAAATGGGGTGAATTAAGCAAAGAGGCTGTAGATATAGAAGATGTCACTTCCTAGCTGTATAAGGAAGATAATCACGAACCCCTTTTACTTGCTCATATTCCTACAAGTCTATATGGAAAGGGTTTCAAAATCATGCAAAGCAAAGGATATGATGGACAAAGTGGTTTAGGTTTAAACCAAGATGGTAGAATTGAACCAATATTTGTTTCTCAGTGGCCAAAAGGAGTAGGGCTAGGGTTTCAACTGATTTAGATTGGCGTTCCTAGTACTCCATTACCCTTACTTGAGGAAGTACGTGCTTAAGAAGATATTAAGACATCTCACGAACCAGTAGACTAATATCATCGTGACTCCCTCGATTCTAACGATTATGAGTGGGATTCCTTATCCTCTACTTCTTCCATGGACCTTGACAAATTATTTGGAGAACTTGACTTGATGTTAAGTTCCTCACCAAATCCTTTAAATTCATGTCCACCAAAGAAAATGACAAAAGAGGAATGGTTTAAACACTACTATTGGGAATCACTTGATCCTACCTCTTGGCAACTTGAGCCACCTATTTTCGATAGTCAAACCTTGGCATTAGGCCCACCTATTCATCTACCTCGACCCAAACCCAAGAGAAAAACAGACCTGGTACAAGATTTTTGTAATCACATGAATAATTAAATCTTTACCTTGACCCCATTAGACTTTGATAACTCCAACGATGACATGCCCCTAGTTTATCCCCAACTCATAGATTGGGATCAACAAGATACACCCGTCTTAGATATTTTTGAGAACGACGAAGCAATTGTTGAGTTCCTGGGATTACGAGAAGGCATACCTAACAGTGATCATAAAGCTAGTTTTACCATTGACTTGGACAATAAAGCATATTTTGGGGAATCTGTTCAACCCTCCAGTCTTAGATAGTTTGTTTGATTTGTTGATTGATAGAGCCTGATTGCAGGAGATACACATACTGGATAAGACTGTGAGTCTGGTTTCGATGTTATGACTATCTGTATAAGGCATGACAAAGCCTGGTTTCAGAAAGACATGTATTGTATAAGACATTGAGTCAGATGTCGTTGATGTGATAACCTGTATAAGGCTATGTTTGACTTTATCGATTATGCAGGAAGGACTCATCCTGTATAAGACATAGGTTGATTGTTTTGATAATGTCTATTTCCAAGAAGGACACATCCTGTAGCAGACTGTTGGTTGATCTGTTTTGAATTGTTTTGTTTTTCATGTTACTAGTTTCCTCAAGGATGTCCCATGGAGGATTTAGAGGAGCGATGATGTCTCATGACCCGTCTTTTCTTTTGTTTGTTGTCTGTGGTTTGTCTTGACAAAAAGATTGGGGCAACTTGTGTCCTTAGTGTGAGTTAATGACAATCCTTGTCTGCGACTGTCTGTTATTAGCAAGTGGATGACCTTGCACACCTTGAGTTATGTCATATCATGGTGTTTTTCTCCATTTTTATTAGTCCTGCCCAATGATGATAAAGTGCAGTACCTTTTGTGATATAGTGAAACATCGAAGATTGCTAATACTAACATCTATCTCCTGTCTTTCGTTCTTTCTCAATCTTTCTTTTCGCACTAACATTTTTTTCTTTTCTACATCTTCACCACCCTTATCTATTTTCCTCCATCCTTTTCTTTCATCTTCTAGTTCTCTCATCAATTTCGAGAGCACACTCATGTTCTTTGAACCCACTGTCCTCCAGGGGGCATACCCTTCACCTGTTTTACACAGCGGCATGACTGGGCATATTTCTTATCGATTTTCTTTGACACAACGCCAAATGACATTGTATCAAAGAGGGGCAAATGTAGACACCGAAATCTGGTTTAGGCCTGTGACTTCCATATTCTTCATAATTAGTATTCTTCATGGTCATGATTAAATAATGTCAATTATTTAATTATTCTCTATAGTCTTTATTTCTTCTATTGATTAAATATTCTTAATTATTTAATTAATTCATCTTCTTTTATTTCTTCTATTAATTAAATAATCTTAATTATTTAATTAATTTACACTTTTCTTTATTCTATCTGATTAATTAAATAAACGCTTTTTATTTAATTATGTTACTAATTAACCTTATCCATCTTGTCAAAATTAAATAAATTCTTATTTAATTTACTCTTTATCATATTTCAACTATAATTAAATAAATTATTTATTTAATTATTCGTTTAAATCCCTTCATCATTTAATTAAATAAATCTTATTTATTTAATTATTCTTCGAATATTGAGTCTTGAATTAAATGAATTATTTAATTCATTAATTCTATTTTAACACATTCCTTTATATTTTAGATAATTATGTGAGTTATCTAAGTATTCACTTTTACTCGACTTGACATCTATTTTAATCGTTCAGTTAATCTTTGATTTAATGTCTGAGTGGATGTCTCGAGTAATCTCTTCGTCAAGTCAGTCAATCATCTAGTTCTAACTCAATTGCATGTACATGCAGATTAATTAAATATTCTTATTTAATTAATTAAGTGTTGTGCGTTCATTCAAACAGAGAGTCGTTATAATCAATCATCTTTGTCATGCAAAGATATTTCTTATGTTTTCGAATGTTGAACCGAAGATTAAATCATTTATTTAATCTTTAATTCTATTTCTAATTCAAATCACTCATGTCATCACTGTCAGTTATCATAATGCATGTCTAATTAGTCAATCTCAACCATCCGTTGATCTTTCAATCCTGGCCTATCGTTTGAATAATCAATTTTCTATAAATTGATTTGTCATTCTTCATTCCAATCTCTCTCGCGAATTTTATAACTTTTGAGAGCACTTTTTCTTGAATCTTCGATATTTTGCTAATCACTATCTTAGGCTATACTTGCACGAACTTGAAAATCTGAGGGCAATTATACTACACAAGCAAAATGGAGAAGGGCAATCGAGATGAATCATGGAAATACATTTGAAAATTGGTGAGATTGTTCTAGTTTTAATTACGTTTTTACTTTCCCATGTTCTTTGTTGCTTAACGAATGAATTTGCATTTTAGATTTTAGTATTGTATGCATGTGTGCTTCTAATGATCTTCTTTGTTGTCTATTGTGCAAAAGCTTTTATTTGGCGTTACACTACCTATGTGTATTTTTTATTCCCTAGTCTAAAATGAAAAAAAAAACAAATGCAAAACAAAGGAAACACAACAACACCTCAACAATTAGCCTAGTTGAACTTGAAAAAAAACAAGATAAAGGAAGTGAGTTACCTTGTCCAAGTTGATTGGTTGGTTGGCCCTGTTGATTCATTTGATTGTGTGCTCCTTCAGATGGTAAATAGAATGAAACTTGATGCAAAATGATGTGGATGAGATGAGGAATGCAATGGTGAAGGTGGGTATTTGGGTAGATGCACAATGTGGATGCAAAATGAGCTCAAAAGTTGCAACAATGGTGAATACTAGTTGAGTGCTTGAAAGTTGGAATGCTAGTATGCTTGAATGAGTGTGATGCAAAACAAAGGAAAAATTCACTAATTTTAGGGGAAATTCCTCTAAGAAATGGAGGGCTAAGATGATGCCAACATGGACAAGATCAAGGGCCAGAGTGAGTTGATAACTCACAAACCCTCACATCTTGCCATGTGTCCAATGAAGTTTCAAGGGGAAGGTGAGGTGGAGGTACTTTAAGGTACCTTGGTATTGGGACAAGATTTCATAAAGGGGGTCCTTGTCCCCATGTGCAAGATGTGACACATGAGGAATTAAAAATTCCTCAAATATCTACATGGGGAAGAGGGGAAACCTAGAAAGAATAAATATGAATTTTAAATTCACATGGGGAATGGGTTTCCTTCTCCAAAAGGAGAAAGCAATTAATGATAGTTGACTCGAGGGTATGTCATAAATGGCATGAGGATTAGGTTGGCCTAATCATGTGATTAGGATTGTGCAAACAAAAGATTAAGGTGAAAAATGAAGGATTAAGGCAAGTGGAAAATGATGGAGGATGTGACATTAATTCTTATTAGGGGTGTGCACACCTTAACCATAGATTAATTAAATTAATCTAGATTAAGAATTATGTAGGATGGGACAAGGAGAGAGAAAATAGCGAATTTAAAATTGATTTAAATTCATGAGACCAAATGACTAAATTAAATAAATTAAAATATTTATTTAATTTAGAGAGGAAATGGAATAAAAGATAAAGTATTTAATTATTTTAATTAAATACCTTAGAAACATTAGGAAAAGGGGGATATTAATTAAATAAATTATTTAATTAATGCCAACGAATGATGCGAGATAGATGAATGAAAGGGGATGAATTCAACCATATGGGATTGGTCAAATTTCAATGTCTACATTTTTCCCCTCTTTGAAATACCATTAGAATAACAGTGTTTCAAAGAAAAATAAAACATAGGCAACTCCATAGAAGAAAGGACTGGAAAGTGATGCCTCAGTGCAAGAAAAGCCATGTAGGTTATCTAATCATGGAAGAATGAAGGGAGATGCCCCAGTGTCACAAGGAAATGAATGTGATGGAGGAACAAAGGAAATGAAAAGGTATTCCCCCTCGAGAGGGCAGATGGAGAAGAAAAAGGAGCCCTCAGAAACTTTTTGATATGAAGAAATGGAGGGTACCACATGATAGAGTGTGAAAAACCATGAAGAATGGTTTTTGAACGAAGGAAAATAGATGACCGAGGTGCAGATGGTAGCCCATAGAAGAGAGGGGATTAATTAAATTAAAAAAGAGGTTTAAATAATGGGTTAAAATACCCAAAACTTTAAAAGTTAAAAAGTAGGGAAAAGGTATATATAGAAATTTTAGAAATTACTATTCACCATTTGCACATTTGGTAGTTGACTTAGCAAGAGAGAGAGAGAGAGAGTAAGAGTGATAAGGATGGTTAATGGGAGTGATGATGAGGGATTTCTAGATGACAAGATCATCCACCAAGGCCAAGAGGTGCACTTGTTCTACTATGAGTGTGCGATACCCCTCTAGGTTAGACTCAAAAACTCACTTTGTGATTTTTATTTAAGATTTTTAAATGTTGATGCATATTAAAATGTGGGTTAAGGTAGACAGATGGGTGATTTTTCCCATCTACATGGTAGGTTCGTTCGTTAAGAGGGTGTTGGTAGAAAAGGGTGAATTTGTCCCCTACAGGGGCAAATTCTTTGGGCCAAGAAGTGCGAATTCGCCCGTCTCCTGGGAAAAGGCGATTACACTGGAAGAAGAGATGAGGTGAGTGAAATAAGGAGAATTTTATTTTTCCTAAGAGGGTAGCGAGTTCACCCCAAATGATGGTGAAGGAGAGTTCACCCAGGAAAGGAAAATGCAAGGGATAGAGAGGCAAAGTCACCACACAAAGAGATGACTTCACTATGGGCTAAAAGAAACGCGAGTTCACCTTTAAAAGGAAATGTGTCAAAGAACAAAAAAAAAAGGTGAATTTGCCTAATTAAAGGTGAATTTTTTGGTGACCTGAAGTAAAGGTGAATTTGCCTGATATACAGGTGATTTTTCAAGAGATCGATAGAAAAGGTGAATTTACCTAGAAAAAAGGTGAAGTTGCCAGGCACAAAAAAGGGAAAATTTGCTAAGATGGAGGAAATGGGTGAATTCGCCACCTTAAAGGGAAAATTCATCAACATGACGAAAATGGGTGAAGTCATAACCATAAAGGGTGAATTTACCCACATGACGAAAATGAGCAAAGTTGCAGCCTTAAAGGGAGAATTTTCTGACATGACGAAAATAGGTGAAGTCGCAACCTTAAAGGGTGAATTCACTAAGATGGAGGAAATAGGCGAATTCACTGCCTTAAAGGGTGAATTCACAGACACGACTAAAAAGGGATTCTGAAAGCTAAGTCAGGGCAGGGGGAAAGGGGGGAACATGGAAAATAAAGGGATTGGATGAAAATGATTGACATGTTCCGTGTGGATGCAAAACTTTGAGACACTACGAACAAGAGAGAGACACTTGGCGGTGCTAGAGGTGACCATTGGGGAAATGAATGCCCATGACCATGCAGCACTAGCACAGGTGGGGCTAATTCATATGTTGGGATATCCCAACATCAGGGCACATCGAGCGCTATTGATAGTGTCGATGAAGTGATGGAGCTCTGAGACATCGACCTTCCATCTCTCAACGAGGGAGATGATGGTTACATTGGAAGATGTATAAAGGATATTACGAATACTAATCAAAGTATTCCTGGTGAGTTGGACATGGAGCAAGGGGTGAGAGTAAGACAAGAGCCTATGAGAAGTCTTTGGATAGGTAGATCTCCCTATCCAGGGGGAGAGTTAGATTTGGATGGATGTTCTACATTGGGAGTGTCAACATTGCCACTTTATCTCTGTGGGTTGATCAATGGGATTCGATTGCCAGACATGAGCATGAGGTTTTGTAGCCTCAAGGTTACTGAGGTTGTACAACATATCATGGAGAGGAGGGAGGGTGAGTTTGTATGGGGTGCATGCATACTGGCTCAGTTATACCAGGACTTGCACATGGTGTGTTATAGGATGGTGCACCGTGTTATACATGTGACACTACTCCAGGTATGGGCTTGGGAACACATTAGTGTGTTTAGGCTAGGGATCTTTATAGAAAGGACATAGGACAAGACACTACCCTAGTATCATATTGGTATGGGATAGAGTATGGCTGGTAGTTGCATTATCTGGATGTCAACAACTTGGAGGGATGGAGGAGGAGGTTGGATGACCTGCAAGAGGATCAAATTGTATGGAGACCATACCAGTATCAATGGTTTTCAGGTTGGAGATAGGATGAGAGGAGGCATAGGGGCTACTTCTTCATAGTATACTACCTAATCAGGAGGGACCCACACATTGTGGATCTTCACAAGCAGACAAAGTGATGAGGCAATTAGGTTGTTGGCCTCCTACAATGATTTAATAACTAAGCCTTTACAGTTGTAATTAAAAGATTCGACATCTAACCTAAATAGCTATCTCAATCATCATGAAGGTGCATTTAACTTGTCAACCCAGGGACATGAACTTGAAATGGGTCAACATAGTATGTGCAGTAGGAACTCAAAGCAGCCATCTTCATTCTACAACTAAGAAAGACACAATACGAAAAGTAAAGTACTTGGAAAGGAACAAAATAAATGTTGACCATCAATCATCAATTATACTAAGCTGAAATTCATGACAAGAATGAAAATCTGAGCAACAAACAGGAAACTACTTTATCTGCTTTGGCTGTAGGAATAGTCTCAAAATGAAATTCTAGTGGCTGTAGGAATAGTCAGTGCCATATTTTTGACTAAGTACTGAACATAAATTAATAACTAAGCTAAACTAATCTAAAGGATAGATTTCTCACCAAGTGGGCCCCCTTGGATGAGTATCCTCTAAAATTAAGATAAAATTCAAACTTAGAAAGTCATTTTATTCATTGGGAAATGTGAATACAAAATAGTAACATGACTGTATTGAAAATGAAGAATGCTAGTTCATCATCAGATCATGTGACAAAAACAACAACCTATAAATAAGAAGGATATGATCCTTATTTATACTACCAACTAAGCAAGGTGGTCAACTCACACTAACTAAGAGGGTGCCATTTAGGGAAAACAGAGAAAAGAATGGAAGGGCGGTTACACTTGCAGGGAATCTGGTCAGACATGCATGTCCAAACATAGATTCAACATTGCAGTAATTCCCACACTTTCTCAATATCATTAAAGACCAATATAGGGTGGTTACATTCAACTAACATGGGGAATCTCTTCTCATCATCCTCCATTTGACCTTTTGAATGATTCTTCTACATGACCAGCTAGCAGTTGTCTTTCTCAATTTAGTATCCTCAAATTATATTTGCATGGCAATGTTAGTACACATAATAATTGGATATCTATAACAACCTTAAAGAACATTCATTAACCACATGCAAAATCAATATAGATAATCCACATAATATGCCAATGTCATTAAAACTTGCAAAAATAGGATTAATCCCAATGTTTATGGTTTGAGAGAAACATTATGAAAATATCAACACTTAACATCAAAGTCCACAACAACTGCCAACAAATAAACTATAGATTCTACCCAAAATTGGACCAAAATCTAGGCTCATCACGGGTTACAATAGGATATCCCTCTAGGACCACAAAGGTTTCAATGGATTACCTGGGAGTGACTGCAAGGTGATCAGATCACCAGAGAGTTCGCCAAGTAGATGTGGGAGGAGTTACAACTAGTGCCCTATCTAGGGAGAGGAGGGATAGCAGACACAAGGACTAAAGTGTGGTACTTCACATGGTAGCTCTGAAACAAGCAAGAGAGGATGATGATAGTGCACCCAATTGTAGGGGCATTGGGCTATGACTTAGAGGACAAGGTGAGGTTAGCCAAATAGAGGAGAGTCAAGAGTAGAGGCATCTGATAGAGGAGTGGTGGGGACAAAGATGTTAAGGAAAAGGAGGAGAGAGACCATTAGATGAGAGGGCAGGGGGAGGTGATGGAAGAGGATACTCTAGAGGTTCATCCCTTAGTGATAGTACCCTATGTGCCACCACCACTAGAGGATCTAGATATACTACTGAAAGGGGCCCTAGCAAGACTGAGGATCATAGAGCATAGACTAAGGGAGTCCAAGGAGGAAAGAGAGAGACTACAGGTAGAGGTATACAGGGCACAAAGAGAGGGGGATAGGGACTTCAAAGTCCTAGAAAATGAGGCAAGAAAACAAATATTAGAGATAGAGGCAGAGACAACTGATTTCTAGAGGTGATTAGTAGAGACCCAAAGGGAGCTAGAGGAGGTGACAAGAGAGAGGATCGAGCTGAGGAGGGAGTGAGATGAGCTCTGACATAGAGCAAAGTGCATAAAGATGACAATCGAGGATGCAAGGTAAATTCTAGAGAGATTCGAGCTAGCAATGACACAAATGCAGACCTTACATGATTAGCAAAAAGTAATGGAGGCATGAGTACATGCCTTGCAGGATGAGAGGGATGTGACTGCAGAGCAAATGTCACAGATGCAGGTAGAGATTGATCAACTACAATTGACACAAGATGCATGGGACCAGAAGAGGAGATACATGTTGGGATTATGAGATAGGTATAGGATAGAGTGGGACATGGTGAGGTTTCAAGTGGTAGAGAGGGATGAGTACATGAGAGAGGCTAGATACTACATGGGAGCTTATTTTAGAGAGGTTCTAGATCCTGCATGTCATGTACCTCCATATATCCAAGTAGTGCCATAGATGCCTGCATAGTCACAGTCAGGAGGGACATAGACATGAAGGTATAGCAATTATAGAGAGACTCCCTCACGTAGAGGACTAGTACCAGACTCATTGTAGAGGTAAGATGGAGCTAGTACAGGGTAGAGAGGATAGGGGTGATAGGATCCCAATTTTTGATAGGTGCGGGATGGATATATAGGGGACAGGGATAGAGATCATAGATTCCACAACTCAGATTAGTCATTGGCCATTCCATTCATTGATGTAATCTTTGTATTTGATCATAGCCTTATACCTGTATTTTATTTGATGATTATGGAAAGACATGATGGTTATGTATTTATGTATTTATGATGGACATTATTATGGAATTCATGATGGACACGACACTTTGATATTTATATGATTTGCAATGGCCATTATCAACACCATGTGTTATTATGTGATGGTTGTTTATTTATGGATGTGTGTATGGATGTGATTTATTATGACATGTAGATGATTATGATATGTATATGCATCTATGATGATTTATGTGATATGCCTATGTGGATGATATGTATGAAAAGAATTATGCCTAACATGTTGTGATGCAGGATGTGATGGATGATTTATGATGTTATAGGATATAATTATGGGACTAATTATTTTTGATGTAGGTGGTGATGTATGTGTGCACATTGTATCATTTATTTTCAATTTAAGTGAGCAAATTTTCTAGGCCTATTATGATGACATGAATGTAAGATGTATGTATGCATATGTGACCTATGTTATGGATGAATGTAATGAACATGCAATGCAACGGGATGGATTAGGATGTTTAAACTAAGAATGTTAAACAACCTAAAAGGATAATGCAATGAAATGATAATGACATGAATCTAGGATGCTTATAATAACTAATTAAGAGCAATCTAAACAACTTAGAATGATAGTGAAAATGAACTCAAGATGCTTAAACTAACAGATCTATATTAATCTAAAGAACTTATGATGATAATGAAAATGAACTCAAGATGCTTAGACTAACAAATCTATATTAATCTAAAGAACTTAAGATGATAATGAAAATGAACTCAAGATGCTTAGACTAACAGAGCTATATTAATCTAAAGAACTTAAGATGATAATGAAAGTGAACTCAAGATGCTTAGACTAACAGATCTATATTAATCTAAACAACTTAAGATGATAATGAAAATTAACTCAAGATACTTAGACTAATAGATCTATATTAATTTAAACAACTTAAGATGATAATGAAAATGATGATGCAATGAAATGATAATGCAAATGTAACTAGGTGAACCATGATAGGTGAATGATGATGAGTGTAATTAAATTCCTTACAAACATTAATATTTGAATTAAATCAACATGAGCATGAGTGTAAATGATGGCTAGATGGCAAGTACTTACCCTATAATCACTATAAAATTAAGTGTGATGGATGTGAAAATGGATCACATATCAAGATGGGAGATGATGGCACCCGTCAAGAACCATAGGGATCTTGAGAAGAAAAGGGGATAGGGGATGAATGTTTTCACAACCAAAATCACTTATTCAAGGTGCCACCAAGGGTGGTTTTCACCATAGGATGAATTACTAATCTTTACTATTTTTTGGTTCTTTTGAATTTTTATGATTTTTTTGGATTTTTTGATTTTTTTAGGATAGGGTAGCCTAGCTGACTTAGGTATAAAACTGTTTCAAGTGCATGATGAATATAGGATCTTCTAGGGGCTCTCCTTCAGGTGTTGTAAGCCTGTATGCTCCAAAACCATATTTAGCTGTGAAAACATAGGGACCTAGCCAATTTACCTTAATTTTTCCTTTCTTGTCTCAATCTTGCTGAGTACATTGATTCTCCTTAAGCACTAGATCATCCACATTATATTGGCAAGGATGAAATTTCTTATTGTAGCTTCTCTTAAGGGGATGTTGATATGATTGTTGTTGATTGTATGTTTTGATCCATTTTTCATCTAGGAGTTTTAACTAACTGAGGCGTGCAACTCAAGCATCTTCATCACTTATGAGATTCTTTAGAGATATTCTAAGTGATGGGATCCTGACTTCAATCAGCAAGATGACAATAACATCATAGACAAGAGAATATGGAGTGACACCTATGGGAGTGTGGATGGAAGTCTGGTAAGCCCAAAAGGCAGGATGGACATGGAGATGCCAATCTTGACCAATATTGTTTACCACCTTTTTAAGGATCTTGATCAAGGTTTTATTAGTAGCCTCCACTTGACCATTACCCTGTGGGTAATAGGGCATAGACCAACAATGTTGGATGTGAAAGGTTTCACACAAGTGTTTCATAGCCTAGTTTTTGAATGGATTTCCATTATTAGTGATGATGGTGGATGGGATTCCATACCTATAGAGGATATGGAAAAGGATGAATTTGGAGATTTGAGTACCCATAATTTGAGAGAGTGGAATTGCTTCCACCCACTTGGTGAAGTATTCAATGGTAGTGATGATGAAAGTGTGGTCATTAGCAGATGAAGGGTAGATCTTGATGATCAAGTCAAAACCCCATTGAGAAAAGGGCCATGGTGCAATGATAGCCTGCAAATATTGAGTAGGAGCATGTATCAAATCTGCATGTTGTTGACAGGGCAAGCATTTCTTCATGAACTTGCAAGAATCATGCTCCATTGTAGGCCAATAGTAACCCGCTCCGAGAATCCTCTTGGCTAAGTCCATGCCATTAGAATGGACCCCACAAACACCACTATGCACTTCCTCTAACACAGTGTGAGCTTTTGTTTCTTTCAGGTACCTAAGGAGAGTTCCATCATACCCACGACAATAAAGCATATCTCCTATGATAGTGTAGTGGGAGGTAGGTTGGATGAAGGACTTACATTGGTTTTGTGTGAAGTGAGATGTGAGGATATTATCATGGAGATAAGTGTAGATGTCATGGTACCAAGGGTACTCAGGACCTACAATTTCACACACCATATCACTCTCAGGGACATTGTATGCTAGGATTAAAACTTGTTCAACAAGGAACTCGTAGTCTATTCAATCCTTAGGCATATCAATGAGAGACTTGATTGTAGCCATCACATTCACTGCCTTATTCTAAAATTTGGGGATTTTTTCAAGCTGGATGCAAGCGAAGTAATTCTTAAAGTCATCTACCATGTGCTTTTAGGGTAACAACTTGTTATCCTTTTTCTGAAACTCATCATTGAATTCTTTGATAGTCAATTGGGAATCACCAAATTTTTCAAGATAAGTGATGTTCCATTGAATGGTGATCCTAAGGCTAGTGATAAGAGCTTCATACTCTGCTATATTTTTTGTGCATGGGAATACTAATCTAAATGAATTTGGTATGCAGCCACCTTGAGGAGTGATGACTAAGATACCTTCTCCAGATCCATTATGTGTATAATAATAATCAAAATAAGTGTCCATGTATCTGCTTCTACTACTGTGAGGACTTCTTCATTTGGAAACTCAGCTATCAAAGGATAAGGATCAACCAAAGGGGAATTAGCTTACTGATTATCTATGAATTGTCCCTTAATCACCTTACAGTCCATGTACTCTATGTCAAACTCACTCAGTAACATGACACACTTGGCCATGTGACCATTCAAAGAATTTTTGGATAAAAAATACATGAGTGGATCAACTTTGGATATTAGCTTGACATGATGGTTGAGCATGTAATGATGAAGTTTCTATGAACTAAAGACAACTATTAGACAATACTTTTCCATTGGAGAATAATTAAGTTCATAGCCACCAATGTTTGACTGATATAGTAAATTGCACGCTCTTTAGAGAACTCATCATTTGTAGCTAATAGTGGCCATAGTGCAACTGATGTGGCTGAGATGTACAACAACAATGATTTTCCTAGAATAGGAGGCATCAAGATGGGTGGATGATCTAAATATTCTTTGATTTTGTCGAAGCCTTGTTGATATTCTGGATCTCACTTGAAGGTGGTGTCTTTGCATAACAGATGTGTGAATGACTGACACTTGTTAGCTAATTGGGCTATAAACTGTCTAATGGATTGTAATTTCCCTTGGAGGCTCCTTAGCTGCTTGAGATTGCATGGTGGGGGAATTTACATAATAGCTTTGACCTTCACTGGATCCACCTCTATACCCCTCTTGGAGACTATGAAACCCAACAACATCCCAGATGTAACTTTGAATACACATTTCTTTGGATTCAGTTGCAACTTATAATGCTCTAGATGGTCAAATATTTTCTTCAATATCTTAGGATGCTCATCTCTTGTTCTAGATTTTCCCAGTAAATCATCAACATAGTCTTCCATTATGGTGTGAATGAGGTCACGGAAGATGATAGTCATGGCACACTGGTAAGTTTCCCTTGCATTCTTGAGTCCAAAGGGCATGAAATTATAGTAGAAGGTGCCCCAAGGTGTGTTGAAGGTAGTCTTATTTTGATCTTCGAGTGAAATCCTGATTTGATTATAGCTAGAGAAACCGTCCATGAGGGATAGCATCTCATGTCCTGTTGTAAGATCCACTAACATGTCAATATTTGGTAGAGGGAAATCATCTTTAGGACAAGCTTTGTTGAGATCCTGAAAATAATTTTAAATCCTGATATTTCCATTTGGCTTGGGAATAGGTACTATATTGGAGATCCAGTTAGAGTATTCGATAGGCCTTATGAACCTAACCTCTAACAATATTTCCAACTCTTTCTTGACAAGCTGAGCAACCTGGGGATGCATCTTTCTCGGTTTTTGTTTAACGGGTTTCGAATCTGGATGCACATCCAAATGGTGTACCACTAGAGTAGGATCTAGGCTAGCATATCCTAATATGTCCATGAAAAATTAATGATTCCCTCCCTTAGTAGATTGATGATGGTAGAATACTCTTCTTCTAATAATGACTTGGTGACATATGTGATTTTTAGATCTTCCTCTATTCCCAAGTTGACTTCTTAGATTTCCTCGATCAAGATAGAAGACCGTTCAAACAATTGAGTTCCAACAAGGGGAAGATGAATACCCCCATCCTCCAGTGCCTCAATGAGGTTTTCACTGTCGGATACACCCTTTGTTTTTACTTTTGTTGAGGTAGGAAGTGCCTCAGAGAGGTTTTCACTAGATGGCCCTTTTTTTAATTTTGTTTCTTCTTACTTTTGTGGTTAGGGTGTTCATCTTCCCCCAATCCCATGAGATGTACATATGCGTCCACTAAAGGAAAAGTATTGAAGGGTGCACTAGATCATAAGTCCTAGTCAATAAGTTTAGGATGGCGAAGACAAAGCTCAATGGAGAAGACAAATAGTAAATCAAACATGGATGAGAGATCCACATCATCATACACAAGTATGATGGGTTCTTCTTTGAGTATTTCCTCAAGGAGACCATTATCCACACTAATGTTATTGGAATCACTAGTTGATGTTGCAGGACCCTTTTGTTTTGTGTCATAGCCTAAGCCCAAATTTCTTGGTCGCACAAGAGTATCCACTAGTTGCAGTCTTCCTTGCTCTTCTACACCAAGGCCTCCCCCATGATAATTGTCTTTCTAAGAAAACTTGGAAGCATAGGGATAGGTCTCTTGGAAGTATCCCTTGAGGGGGGGAGTAGTTTGAGGCTCCTCTTGATATATCCATTGACTGATGTCATCCTCTGGTGTATCTTGCCATATACCAAGAGATCGGAAAGTGCTAGACCCTACATTCTTAGAGCTGGAGGTGAGAGTCTTCTCTTCTTCCTTTGATATGGACTATGAGGGTTGACCATAGCTATGAGGTGATGGTGGCATGGTTTCCACATTTAAGGCCATGCACATCTCGTATTCACCACAACCTTTGTCGATGATCTAGACTTTTGTGATGGTGGATTCAGAAGTGGAAGGTGGAATGGATTATGTAGTGGATGATGGATTGGAGGATGATGCCTGAGGTGCCCCCATTTCAACTCCTGAGAAATAATGAGATTCAGGGAAGGAAGCTTCCAAAGCTCAATAGTATTCAAATGGCTATGTATCAACGTGCATGGTTACTTCCATTCTGTTAAATGGGAACTTTAGGCACTGGTGGTAGGTGGATGGAATGGCCTACATGGCATGAAGCCATGGGTGACCAAGGAGAAGATTATATGGCAGGTCTAGATCAAGGATGTGGCATGTGGTGTATTGAATTACAGGGCCAACCTGAATAGGAAGATAGATGATCCCCTCAAAATCCCTTTCCGCATTGTCATATACTTTTATAGTGATAACTTGGTTTGTTAAATCAGCATGGGTGTACCCTACCTATTTTATAAAATTTAATGTATAGAGGTTGAGGGCAGAGCCATTATCTACCAAGACCCTTTTTACCTTGTGGTAGGCTATGAGGACTTCAATATGGAGGGGATGGTTATGATTGCAGTTAATGGCTAGCATGCCATTTTAGTTGAAGCCTAGCTGAGAGGACATTGAGAGTTGTCCCACTAAGGCTTGAAACTAAGTGGGATCTATATCATTAGGGACGTGGGTGTTTTGTAAAGCTTTTGTTAAGATTTCTTGATGTATAGGAGAAGACTTAAGCAAATCCAAAATGGATATCTGGGTGGGATTCTTTCCTATGTGATCAAGAATGTTGTACTGAGAGCTTGCAGGAGATGGTTGGGTAGGTATGGAGGCTCCTAGAATAGTGATGTGAGTGCGGCTAGTGCTAACAACACATTGTGGGTCTTTTCCTTTAACATGAATCATAGATACATGGGGATTTACCTAGCTAATGCACATAAATATACCCTCATAGTTATAAGGCACATTTTTATAGCTAATATTATTAGTGTTGTTGTTTTGACTATTGTTATTACTCAGCCCAGGATTCACATTAGATGTGTTGGCACCTTAGTTATGCTTCAAGAAGGCATTTTGATATATTTGTAGCTAAGCATTGGATGATGTTTCATACTTTGCATCCATGTGAATATCTCCTTGATGTATAAGATCTTGGAGATACGTTTTTAATCCCTGACATTTATTTGTGGAGTGACCCTTGATCTTATGGAAGTCACAATACTCATTCTCCCAATACCATGCTAGCTTTGAATTGGACTCATCGAAAGGCTTGGTCACATGATATGTAATGGGATAGATTGCTTGCAAAAGCCTATTGAAGACAACACTTAGAGGCTCTCCTAAAGCATTGAAGGAGCATTTATTATTTCCTTGATTATTTTTGTTGGACTATGGAGGAGGACAAGTGCCCCTTGTGGCATAGATATAGCATTAGGAATTATTTGCTGTGGAGGGGCATATTGTGGCCTTTGCAAGGTATTTTCTACCTAAACATGTTTGGTGTTAGTGACACCATCATTGACTACATTTTTCTTTTTGTTCCAGTAGTGGGACTTGTCTCTAGATGACTTGTCTTTATCAAAATTATGAATTTTGATTTGTTCCTTTGTAATAAGTGCTCTCTCAAGGATAGGACCCTTTTCTATGACCTCTGTGAAGGTGGTGACATAATGAAGATTGATATTATGTGCCAAATTGGGATTGATATTGAAGGAGAACTGTGAGACAAATTTCTTTGAAAGATCTACAAAAGAAGAGATTGATCCCTTTTGGAGACCCATAAACCAATCTAAAGCTACCCTCATTAAGCTGCTAGGGAACAGTCATAGGAGGTAATTGTCATTATGCAAGACTTCTTGGCATTGCGAATAGAAATCTTGAAGATGGGATTTTGGATCTTTGGTTCCTTTTTACTTGTCAAATTTAGGCACTTCAAAATGCTTTAGAGAAGGGATGAGTGAAATTAAGGGATCGAATGGATAGGGACAAATCTCTTCAAACTTGAAAGACTTTTTAGATGTCCCTACTTGCAAGTCTTTCAATACGAGTTTTATTTCTTCCCACTCCTTGTTAGAGGATGTTGCTTGAGTTGGATAAAATAGATTGGATTGATGGTAAGGAGCATATTGCTGGTAGGATAAAGATGGGGTGGAAGTGTTTTGATCATATGATGGTGTAGGTGTGTATGAAGGTGTTGGATGATATTGATTGGTATATGTGGATTGTCATTGCTGAGTGGCATAGGATTGCTGATAATATGGAAACTTTTGATAATAATAAGTGGAGGCCCCTTGTTGGTAGGATGGAGGTGTTTGGTGATATGAGGTGGAAGCAACTTGCTGGTATGACGGTTATTGATAGGATGGTTGCTACTACAAGGCATAATATGGATTGGACTGATAGCTATACTTAGCATATTGTTGTGATGCATATGGAGGTTGTTGAGGGTTAGGTTGTTGATAAGAGGTGTTTTTCTATGGCTACAAAGGGGTTATGTAGGGTGGTTGTTGTTCAAATTGTTGTGGATTGTGATATGTATAATCGAGATTTTGATTGGATACAACAGGTCATGTGTAATATGTGCTTTGCAGGTGGTACATATATTGAGCAATTTTTTGTGGAATATGTTGGTGGGATGGCGATTGCTATGTTGGGATCTGTATGTGCTAATGAGATGGTTGCACGTAAAGAGGTTGAGATGGGATGTTAGGCTACTGGGTGACCTGTGGTTGTTGGCATGGAGGATTTTGTTGGGACACTTGTTGATGTGGAGGGGCTTGTGACTAATGAGGTGGTTGTGATGGATTACCAGGTTGTTGATGTGGGGTGATTGCTTTGGTTGCAACATCAAGATTGAGATGTTCTAATGTGAAGGTTGTTGTTGTGGTGTTTATTGCAGAATTATAATATTTTTGGGGGTTTGTTGTGGCACTTGTTGTCGGTTACCTAGTGGCAATGGTTTTCGAGATGGGATATTGCTCTAGGGTGGTTGCTAAGAGGTCAACAAAGGTGGTGGTAGATTGGATGCGGGTGTAGATCCTATAGGTGGTGGTAATGCAAGGAAATGGTTTCCCTCGCTATTCACTAGTGGTTGACCTAACTGGTGTGGTGGAAGAGGTGGTACAGATGATATGGGCATCAGACCTTGTTGGACGTTCAAAGGTGGAGGTGGTGGAAAATTCTATGGCATACCATAGGCAAGGGGGTCATTACGATCAACACCTGATTGAGATGCCCCTATGACTGAGATCTAGGGAGGATGTTGAACTTGAAAGAGCATGGCATTACCAAACCTAGGTTGATACCAATTGCCTATGGGGGGACCCTCGAGGATGTACGAATCTCCTAAAACATTATGTGAGTTTTGAGGGTCTTGAGACATAGGAGGCATAGGTGGTGTGGTATTGACATACTTGGATAACTCAAATCCTATTGGTGGTTTGATACCCTTCATTACCAATGTGGTGAGAATTTTATCCCCATGCTCATTGAGTAGATGATCAGTCATTTGGAGATTAGTTGGGTTACTGGGGTACTCATTGACAGTGACCTTAGGATGGATGACCATGCTCTCATCGATAGGAAGTGATTTGGTTTGAACCTCAATGTTGGATTGGGATGAACCACCATTGTTAGGATCCTGGGGAATGTTAGGCTGGGTACCTTAGGTACCTAAGTGATGGTTAAAGGATTGATTGGATTGGATGAGGGATTGAATTATTGAATTGGATGATTGGATAAAGGATGCAATGTGATTGGATTATATTGCTTGATGGGATTACATGATTTATTGGATTAGATGATTGATTGGATAAGATGATGAAACCGATTCTAAACTAAGTTCAGAGGTTTGACTAGATGACATAGGGCGTTGATTGATCGGGTTGAATTGCAAAGGATGATTACAGTACCAAATCTACCTCAATATAGAAGTATATTGATTGGGCCGAAGATGATGACTGACTCGGGATGGATGACGATCCTAAGTAGGTGCAAACAATGGTAATCAGGATCGAGTACCTAAGCCAACTTGGATGAAAACCTCAAAAATGAAGTCTAGGGGATTTTTATTGATGAACCGATGATGCAAATGCAATCTAGGTATAATATGAGATGCACCTACATTATTTGGTCAATGAAATGATGACTTTTGGAAAATGTAGATGGACAAAAATGATGATTACGGGAAGACAAATGATGATAAAAAAATTCAATCGTGGTAAAGAACTCAAGAAATAACAGGCTTTTAGTGGCCAAAAGGATTTGCTCTCTAGAATTTGTATGGGAAGTGGATTTTCCTCTGTGTGTAAAAAACATTCTTGTCTAGATAATGACTTTTCCTATCTCTAGGAAGCAAAATCACCTCTGTGTTCAACAAATTCTCCTTTTTAGGGGGAGAAAATTCACACAAAACTTAGACAACACAAGAAACAATCAAAATTGTGGAGCAAAGATCAAATTTTCCTAAACTTGGAATGGTAAAAGAAATAGGTGAATTTGTTGAGAAACTTCGCCTAACAAAAGGTTTTCCCAAATAGATAGCAAAATCACCTAAACTCTCACAAGTTCGTGTATTCTTTAACAAGTTTGCCTACAACATTGGAAAACCACTAGGGAATGGGCAGATTTGACATTCAAGATCACCTAACGGGATGAAAATTTTGATTATTTCTTGAATGGTACAGATGAGAACAGACTCACCTAAAAACATGATCACCTAAAGTTGGAATCGAACAGATGGAAGACTCAAACGAGAAGTGGGATCGTTCCTATGGGGAGAAAATTGGCCCAAGGGGATAGAAAATTCACCTATTCTTAAAGAATGAGTGAATTTGATGGATGAGGACTGACAAACTTGCTTAAGGTATGAATAGACTCACCTATTCCAGGGAACAAGCAAAAATAGGGCTTCCTAAGAAAGTGACCCGCAAGAAAATTCACCTCTAACAAAGACAAATTCTCCTAAATGAATGACCTAGACTAGACTGAGACACAAAATCACCCTTTTATAGGGAAAAAGCCTATCTATAGTGAAAATTTGCCTCTATAAGGGAAAAATTTTTCTTTGAAGGTAGGGGTTGATTGTGGCAAAGGAAAATAGACACAACAAACAACAGACATAAGGCTAGACTAACTCAACTGAAAATAAAAGCACTGGTATCGCACAATGAAGACATGCCAGGAAACACAATCCTAAAATTAGTGATGAGGGCTTACAAACTTGATGTAGGGCCACCACCTTGAGTGGACAACCCAAGGTTAATACTCCATGATATCGGGGTGGTTTTCTAGATCACCCTTTCTCGCGAAGGTGGATAGCTAGCATTCTAATGGCACAAGGTCATCAATAGATGTCACATGCTTACCTTATCAATCTCACTCAAAGACTATCATAGTCCACCATGAGGAGTCCTATCTCAACCTAAGGGAGTATGTGGTGAGTACCTTTGGGGTATTGTGTGTATCCCCTACACTAGACCAAGTTGTGGCTACAACATGGGTCTCTATCTAGGCTATACAAGGAAATCTCATGAGTCACTGATATACTCATAGTATGTGGGGCACAAACATGAATAGTAGCCCATCACAAGTGTGATTCGGGAGCCCCAACAAGGTATTAGAAACTCATACCAAATCTGCATGTTTTATCTAGGTATCACCCTAGCTTCGACACTTCACTAAACATGACGTGACTGGATTGAGGTACAACTTTAGCTCTCCCCCCTTTATATACCCCACTGATAATATGTGGTTGGGATCATCCCCCAGGTGATGAAATCCCAAGCAGGTCCCACTAAGGGAAGAAGATACTAGACATTTTGGCTGGTCCCCAAGCTCTCACGTAGCACAAGGGGAGAGCTTAGACACACTACCATAGGGTCTCCTAGGTAGACTGGACTGGACTAGAGTGAACGATGATTTCTCATCACCTAGAATCCCCAAATGGAGCAAGGGGATTGAATGCATCAATAGTCCACTCTCAAACACAACAAATAAGTTAATTGACCCTTTAATTAATATATGTGTTCCTAGCTAGTACGAAAAATGACAGATAGACTAACTAAAGGGCTCTTTGACTGATCATCCTACAAAAAATATGTCAGTAGTTTGTAGCCGCCTATCTTGGATGAATGAGGAAAGGCTACACAATTGTTAGCAAAAAGTAGGCACACTCACAAAAAAATGAGTTAGTGGATTAGTACCTAAAACCAAAACCAAATTGAGGCTGAAAATTGGAAATTCAAGTCTTAGGTTTACCTCAAATTCGCCTCTGTGTGAGGAAAGCTCGCCTATTCTTATGAGAAAATTTTCCCTTGTTTTGAACAAATTTTCCTTTCTATGCTGAGAAAATTTTCCTATTTTATGAGGATGGGGGAATTTTCCTAATTTTGCAACTTTGTCCCAAAAGTCAAATTCGCCCTTGTTACCCAAGCAACTTTGCCTCAAAAGTTAGATTCGCCCCTTTAACCCAAGCAGTTTTACCTCAAATGGCAAGTTCACCCCTTTTCACAAAAAGGGAAAATTTTCTTTTCTAAAAATTTGCCTTTGTAAGAGGAAAATTCACCTCTACTATCAAGTTCACCTATTTCTAGATGCAGATTCACCTATGTAAGGCAAAAATTTGCCTGCCGGGGTGGATTCACCCCTATGCATAAACTTGAACTTACGAAACTCAAACAATAGAAAATGTAAAAGTGTAGAATTGTGACATGGGTCCCACCGGGCATGCCAAAAATATGTGCAGTGTTTATTTACTAGTCTAAAATGCAAAACAAAATGAATGTAAAACAAAGGAAACACATCTCAATGATTACCCTAGTTGAACATGAACAAAAACAAGATAAAGGAAGCAAGTTACCTTGTCCAAGTTGACTAGTTGGTTGGCCCTATTGACTCATTCGATTGTGTGCTCCTTTGGATGGAAAATAGCATGAATTTTTATGCAAAGCGATGTGGATGAGATGAAGAATGCAATTGTGAAGGTAGGTATTTGGGTAGATGCACAATGTGGATGCAAAATGAGCTCGAAAGTTGCAGCAATGGTGGATGCTAGTTGAGTGATTAAAAATGTGAATGCTAGTATGATTGAATGAGTGTGATACAAAATGAGGGAAAAACCCTCTAATTTTAGGGGAAATGCCTTTAAAAAATGGAGGGTTGAGATGATGCCAACATGGACAAGATCAAGGGCTAGGGTGAGTTGAGAACTCACAAGACCTCACATTTTGTTATGTGTCCAATGAGATGTCAAGGGGAAGGTGAGGTGGAGGTACTTTAAGGTAGGTCTTGGGATTGGGACAAGATCTCATAAAGGAGGTCTTTGTCCCCATGTGAGAGATGTGACAATGAGGAAATAAAAATTCCTTGAATATCTACATGGGGAAGAGGGACAACATAGAAAGAATAAATGTGAATTTTAAATTCATATGGGGAATGGGTTGCCTTATCCAAAAGGAGAAAGCAATTAATGATATTTGACTTGGGGGTATGCCATAAATGGCATGAGGATTAGGTTGACCTAATCATGTGATTAGGGTTGTGCAAACAAATGATTAAGGCAAGTGGAAAATGATGGAGGATGTGACATTAATCTTGATTAGGGTTGTGCACACCTTAACCATAGATAAATTAAATTAATCCAGATTAAGAAGAATTATGGAGGATGGGACAAGGAGAGAGAAAATAGTGAATTTAAAATTGACTTAAATTCATGAGGCCAAGTGACTAAATTAAATACATTAAAACATTTATTTAATTTAGAGAGGAAATGGGATAAAAGATAAAGTATTTAATTATTTTAATTAAATACCTTAGAAACATTAGGAAAAGGGGGATATTAATTAAATAAATTATTTAATTAATGTCGACAAAGGATGCAAAATAGAGGAGTGAAAGGGGATGCATTTGACCATATGGAAGTGGTCAAATTCCGATGTCTACACTACCAATTGGAAATACACTTCTACATGCACAAAATTGGTCGTCGAGCCATCGAGCATGTTGAGAGTGCATGACATATTTTGGTACAATATTATTCTTAAATTCTAATATGAATGCATGTACACTAACTTAAATTTTGTAACTAAATCACAACGCTTTCCAATTTTTCCATCTTTTAGAGTATATTCAACATTCTTAAATCTTTAACATCCACTAATTGTTTTCCAAAATCATTATCAACACTTTCATGCATGCAAACTCTTAAGAATGAAATATTTCCACAACTAGTGCATTGTCCAGAAATACAAGAACTTAAATAAAATAATTTTCCATTAGATCTTTCACAAAACAAACTTGATATAAAATCCCTTATTGTTTCAAGGGGCATATTAATACCACATTCCTACATAATCATGTTAGTATGCAAAGTACAATGTATATATCAAAAAACATCATAAAAATAACAAAATTGAACATACGTTTTACAATAAGAAGATATTTGTTGCCTATTAATTTTTACTACAAAGGTTTACATTTTTCAAAAGACCTTTGCCTTTAAAATTAATAGGTAACACTAAATTACCACAAAATTTTCTATAAAATTCATTTTGTAATGTATCTAATAGGTGTTTTGGATGAGGATCCCAAACTTTGGACCCCACTCGTAATTTTAAAACATCTCTAGCATTAGATGATTCCCTACTATTATCAAGCCAATATTTTTCAATCAAAGATTTAATTTCAACATTCAATTTCATGCCAGACCTCAAGAGTCAACCACTAAAATTCCAACATTGGTTGATTGGATCATTTTTTATACTTTCTCTTCTTTTTTCCTCTCTTGGCAATGTTTTAGGATGTGTTTTTAAACTTCACTAATATTGTTTACCATTATTTTATTTAAAGTTGCTTTATTAACTGTAGTAGTTGTTATAGCTCTTCTTGTTGCATTCTTATCTTTAGAACTACTACTTTTTCCAATAGACTAAATGGCACTAGCAATAATAAACATAGCATGTTTTACTGATTGATCTTTTCTTCTTTGTTTAACAAAAATTCCTAATTTTTTCGTTGCTTTTCTCATTTTCCGCATTCTCATGAATTGCATCATTAGTTGACATTGAACTGAAAGTTTTTTATGATAAAAACAACATTTGTATAATCTATTGGCATGTGTTCTTATTTGTCTCCAAGAAATCTTACCACAAAGATTATCTAAAACATCACTTTCAATTTATATATATATATATATATATATTCATTTTCATTTTCAACTTCAAAACTATTTTTATTTTCATCATCAAAACAATTTTCATTTTTCAGGTTCAATAAAAGGGTTTTTATTTTCATTTTCAATAAAAGGATTTTTATTTTCATTTTCAACAAAATTTTGACTTAAATCTTGAACTCTACGAATATTATTGATGTCAACATTGTTATATCCAATCTTTTTTAAATCTCTAATAAACACCATTTCCACAAGGGTGAAAGGTGGATTTGAAGACATACCTCGACTTGTGCCTATTGAAACATTCTCCATAGTATTGAAAATGGTATTTGAAGACATATCGAGAGTAGTTTGTATATTCGTATTAGTTTCCACATTCACCTCTTGCAAGTTTGCATCGTCTACATCCGTGGACTTAATGTTTTTATCTTCAATAGTTGTGGATTTGGATGCTTCAACATCATTCATTAATCAAATTCTCATTCTTCTTTCTCTTTTTATTTTTTCCTTCTCTCTCTTTGCTTGAATTTCTGCAGGGGTCAATACCTTCCTATCTTTCCTCTTATTCTGACATTGTGATCACATGATTGAAATTTTTTGAACTATATAAAAATGAATGTCAAAAACTTGAAAGTCTTCCTTCTTTGTTCCTCCTTTAAACAATTAGAAATTGTTCACAAAATTCCTCTTCCTCTTTCAAACAAGTAGTAATTGAAAAAAATTCCTCTTCCTCCTTCAAACAAATAGTAATTAAACAAAATTCCTCTTCCACCTTCAAACAAGTAGCAATTGAACAAAATTTCTCTTTCTCCTTCAAACAAGTAGCAATTAAAAATTTATCATCCTCCTTGGAAAAAAAATAGCAATTGAACAAAATTTATTTTCCTCAAACCAATTAGCAAATAAACAAAATTCCTCTTCCTACTTTGAAAACAAGTAGCAATTCAATAAAATTTCCCTTCCTCCTTCAAACAAGTAGAAATTAAATTTCCTCTTCCTCCTTTGAAAACAAGTAGCAATTCAATGAAATTCCTTTGTAACAATCTCCCAATGATGCCTCCTTTCAAAATTGAAAAAAATCCCAACTTGAAGAGCTTCTACAAGACAAAAGTTCATAGAAAATAGGGAATATGTCACAATCATTCGTACAAAATAGTTCTTAAACCTGAGATGTACTTTTTTTATAATAAAATTTAAAAAAATAGTCAAAAATAACTCGAGATCTCGATTTATATAAATCAAGATCCCATTTACTAAGAGGGATGCCAATTTTTATAAATCGGGGTCCTTTTTACTAAGCGGAATCATAAAAATTAGGATCCCATAGTAAATGGGATCCCATATATTAAATGGGATCCCATTCCATTTTCAACAGACAAATGGAAAATAGGATCCTGTTTCTTAAATGGGATCTTGTTTATAAAGAAAACAGGATCTTAATTTACTAAATGGGATCTTGTTGAAATTTGAAATGTAGGTCGGGTTTTTTCTTTGTTAATAGGTTCAGGAAAAGGTTTGGGGATTTGAATCTAGGCCTTGGACATGGTTTGACTTGCAAATTGAAGGTCTTAGCAATGCCACAAGAAAAGAGTGACTTTGGGCATACGTCTAAAGACATTTTTTGCAATTTTTTTTTATAAAATTAAAACCTATTATAGATGAGACAGTGTAGATTCCAAATATGTAATTTTTTTTACAATTGGATTAATTTTTAGTTTTCAATTAATTTCTGATGAAACTAGTCCATAAACTTGAATTATCAAAGTTTTTTAGTATTTTAATAACTTTTTATTAAAAAAAAATTTGACGAACATATTGCACAAAAGCGTACTTCAAACAATTATTTTCAATTAAAAAAAATATAAAAAATGTAAGTTTAGGTCATTTTATGTGTGACGTACATGGCGATTTTTCAAAACACCAAATATGGCCAAAAAAAATTAACAAAAATATTCAATAAAAAATTACAAAAAAATATGGAAACTGTGCTTTAGTGAGTTACAAATCTTTTCCCAAAATGATTTAGAAAATTTGATTATTGAGGTCAAAATATGGATGACGTACACATGCATGGTATGGTAAAAAAATAACTTTTAAACAATGGTTTTTAGAAACTATCAACGTCGAAAGTATTAGGGTGGGAAAAATCACACTTGATCCATGAAGAATCAAAGCATAACAGAGCCATAGATACTCAAATCTGAACAAGATCAATCAATCAAAATTGAAAGTAAACATTTTATCAAAAAGCCTAACATATTGAATTTATGAAAGCTTTAAAGAAAACATCTACTCTAATCTATTGAAACTTATCTCATTGTGGAATTGGTGTCATGTTGATGTGGACCGACGACCCTTTCCCAATCCTATGATTGTGAGCTTGTTTCAGTCAATTCTATAGAAGAGAATCGATGAAACCATGGTGTTTTTGTGTATGAAAACCTAGATTATGATGAAAATGAGCATGATGCGAGCTAGGTTACCATGATTTTATGTTATAAATGATCTAATTATGCAAGTGCTAAGCTAATATAAGCTAAAAAAGAGCTAAAAGATGAAAACTCTAATTTATTTACAAACTAAGATGGATGCATAGAAGCCATTAATGAAAGCTTGAAGCTAATATGCAATTGAAAATGAACTAAAACTAAGCTAAATGTGTGCAAAAGATGAGTGAGCATGCGAGAAAATTTAACAACATAAGTTTGCAATAAAAGATGAATCCATTTGTCTCCAAATAGTGATCTATTTATAGGAGAGCAAATGAAGAATGGATGGTTGAGATCAAAAAGCTTAATCAAATGTTAAGGATAGTGTTAGTGTAGGTTTTTTATTCCTTATTATAAGGTTTTTCCTACACATTTATTTAAGCTTGCTTAGGTTAATAAAGCATGTTTAATAAGGTGAGTGGATTATGAGGTGTCACCTTCCCACCTCCTCCCTCTCTCTAGTCTATATAAGCATGCTACCTAGCTTGTTTTTCATTCATAATTGGAGATAGTAATCTGATGTTATTTTTCCTTGGAGCACTTCTCATTAGTTTTCTCCCTGTATCAATGTTGTGCTGTTCATTTTATTTGTATTTGACAGTTTATTTGATTTATCTCTTTCAATTCAATTCTGGGTTGTAATATGTTTCTCATATTTTAACATGGTATCAAAGCATATTTTGAAAGATTAGATCTCTATAGTGATCTTGTAAAACTCTATTATTTTTTCTCTTGCGTTGCATACGATCTGGAGAATAACAAAGGTTTATGAAGATCCGATAATCCTTGTCATTGCATGTTTTTCTAAAGGATTCTAGGAGCATTTCTTTATATTCCATTGTGTTTGAGGGGCTCTATCAAGTCAAGATTGATTTTCATTTCACCAAAATCAGAGATCATTTGTTGCGACTATGAAACCTCAGATCTAGAAGACAAATTTCAAATGAGGCATTTTGAGGCCAAATAGACCTTTCCATTGTGTTCGGAAGGCCCCAAAACCTCCATTTTCATATAAATATTGTCCATATTTGGACACCAGAGGCTCTGACAAAAATTTCTTTTTTGAAATGACGTTTTTATTTTCAGAGCATTATTTTTCATCAATTTTGTGGTGTATTCTTGCTATTTGAAGCCTTAAATGGTTGCCCCATAGCCCTAATATGAGCAAAGGATCATTTTTCCAAGTTTATTGACCATTTTTGGTTGATATAAGACACCAAAATCTGTTGTTTTTTGTCTAGGCGTGAATACTGAAGGTTTTATTTCTCCTTTTTTCACCTGACAAAGACAAAGAGTGAGGCTTGAGTTGGAAAGAGGTCAATTCCTCATTGCAAATCACATCATTGGATTCTATATTCCACCCTGATTCCAACAAGTGGCTAGAAGGCCATCTTTGTTATTGGCAAAGTGTAATTTTTTATTATTTAAAGTGTTGATATATAAAATAGGCCATTTAACGGGAATTTGTTTTAGCTGTAACTTTTGATTGGTAGCTCAGAATTGAGTGTCATTTTTTGAAAAAGTGCATAATTTTCCATTTCCCATCTAATGGTCCTATTTTTAATTGTAAACGCACTAACTTATAAAGTGCCAATTTTTGGGGGGGTCTATTTGATTGAGTGAAAATGGGGGGTGTCTAGTGTGTTGTGTTGATCTTGCTCTCTTTTTTCTACACAACAAACAATCTTACTTTCTACATTAAAATGGATCAAACTACAATACCAATACTCACACCCTATAACTACGAGTGGAAGTCAAAAATGACAATCTATCTTAAGAAGTTGGGGTTGTTTAGAGTAACTATGAGTCTTGAAACTGAACCATCACTACTTGTAGAAAAGCCAAAATGGTTTAACAAATGTGATGAAGCTTATGGTACTCTATGCATGTCTGTATCTCCTGATCTTATGTTTCATGTTGAATCTGCTACAACTCCAAATAATGTATGGACAACTTTAGAAGGGTTCTTTGGTAAACAAGATGAATTAAGGGGACACTAGTTGGAGAATGAGCTAATAGGGTTAAGTCCATGCAATTTTGATACAATTCAAGACTTTTTCACAAAACTAAAGGCTATAAGATTGCAATTGAAGGTGTGTGGGATAGACAAGAAAGATTCACAATTAATTCTAAACATTCTTTCCAAACTTGGTCCAAACTATTCAGTTTTTGTTTCTACATTCTATGCCACAAAAAGTGCATTAGGAACCAACTATCAAATGCCTTCTTTTGATGATTTTGCAAATGAACTCACAAAGAACAAGATAAGTTGATTCAAATGGGCACAATTAAGTCCTCTAAATCTCATGTCTTAGCTGCAAATCAAGGCACAAAAGATCAAAAAGGGCCTTCTAAGCAAGAAAAGAAACAAAATAACCAAGGAGAAAAAAAGCAAGAACATAAACCAGCTGCACCAAAAGTAATTAATGACGCATCTTCTTCAAAAGGTGATAAGCCCAATAAGGATAAAACTAAGTGTTCCTATTGTAAGAAAAATGGCCACGATGAACATAAGTGCTTGAAGAAATAGATTGATCATTTGTCACATCTTCTTGAGAAGAACAATATTCAAGTGCCTGATTTTGTCAAACAAGTATAATCAGAAGGGTCTTCAAAGAACACAGAAAAGAGTAAGGGAAAAGGAAAGGGCGAGGCCTTAGTTTCAATAGCTTCTCAACCAGATTCTTGGGTAATTGACTCAAGTGCTTCTCACCACATGGCCAATAAAAAGGAAAGCTTCTCCTCCTTGGAGTCATGTTCTATGTCTGATATTCTTATGGGTAATGATACACCAGAAGAAGTTCTTGGGAGAGGGTCTGTTGACGTTGGTGATGGGACATTCCATGATGTTCTTTATGTGCCTTCTTTGTCAATTAATCTCCTATCTGTCTACCAGATCACCCATACAGGTTCTAGCAAGAGAGTTGAATTTACACTTGATTCTGTGGTTATCAGTGATTTGCACAATGGGTCTATAGTTGCTATAGGAAAAGTTGATAACCATTCTCGTCTCTATCACTTTTCTCATTTTGTTTCTGATTCTCCTTCACTGGCATTGCTCACTCACTTAGATGAGGTGAGCCATTTGTGGCATCAATGATTTGGGTACTTGAACTATCGCTACTCGCAGCAGCTCAATCAGCATGACATGGTTACAGGGTTTCCTTCAATTCGATTCTCTGATGGAGTTTGTCAAGGATGCATTCTTAGCAAGCATCCTGAAGAAAATTTTGACAAAGGCAAAGCATGGAGAGCCACACAACTCTTGGAGTTAGTACACAATGATTTGGCCGATCCATTTCAGCAACCTTCATTCAGCAGAGCTAGATATGTATTGACCTTCATTGACGATCTTTCTCGATATACCTTTGTATATTTTCTCAAAAAAAAGTCTAAATTCTTTTTCTTTTCAAAACTTTAAAGCTTTTGTAGAGAAACAATCTAGGAAGGTTGTCAAGGTTCTGCGCATCGATAATGGTGGGGAATATGTCAACCAGAGGTTTGAGCAATTTTGTGCCTCAGAGGGTATTAATTTTCAGCACACAATTCCCTACAGTTCACAACAAAATGGAGTTGCAAAACAAAAGAATCGGTCATTGAAGGAAATGGCCAATTGCATGATCCACTCCAAATCATTGGCACCTCAGTATTGGGCAGAGGCCATCAACTGCGCATGTTATATCCAGAATCAGGTTCCTCACCGAGTTGTGAAGGGGGTAACTCCTTTTCAAGCTTTGACCAGTTGGAAACCCACCGTCAAGCACTTCTGAGTGTTTGGGTCTCCTACATGGGCCCACATTCCAGCAGAGAAACGCAAGGCAATGGATCTGTAGAGTAGGCCTTGCATATTTGTTGGCTATCCAAATGGTGTCAAAGGCTACAGGCTACTAAACCCTACCACACATGAGCTCTTCATTGAGAGGAGTGTTCAATTTGAGGAAGATACTTCTTCTACCACTTCTCCATCCTTCATTCCCATGGAAACACTGCGACTTCATGATGATAGTTCTTCTGAGGATCTTAATCCTCCTGAGGAGTCTTCTTCCTCCACTTCAGATGGCGATGATGAGGGTTCATCTTCCTCCTCTCTTAGTCATCATTCAGAGGATGTTGATTCTCCTCTAGACTCTCCTGTAATTGGGCCACTTTGGGCTCGTCAGACTTTGGAGTCAGCAGGTGATTGGATTGGTGATCCTTCAAATGCGAGAAGAACAAGGTCGCAGTTTGAGCAAGCTCCTCATCTCTTCTTTGCTTCAACTTCTGATCCACAATTCTTCAGGGAAGCTTTTGGTGTCCCTGAGTGGGATGTTGCTATGCAAGAAGAGTTTAGTTCCTTGGAAAGGAACCATACTTGGGATTTAGTCCCACTTCCTAAGGGAAGAAAACTTGTTCGATGCAAGTGGGTCTATTGAACAAAATTTGTTGCAGATGGGTCAGTCAACAAACATAAGGCTCACTTGGTCGCAAAAGGATTCTTCCAAATTCCTAGGATTGACTACTCTAAGACTTTTGTGCCAGTGGCCAAGATGACTTCAATCTGACTTGTCCTTGCCGTTGTTGTAGCCCATTGTTGGGAAGTTCATCAGATGGATGTGAAGAGTGCTTTTCTTCACGGTGACCTATGGGAGGAGATATATATGGAGCAACCATAGGGGTTCATCCAAGATCCTTCACTTGTTTGTTGACTTCAAAAGTCTTTCTATGGCCTTAAACAAGCCCCACAAGCTTGGTATGCCAAGATGGACTCCTTTCTTCTATCAATTAGGTTCACTCGATGCCATTCTAATCCGAACATCTACATTTTGCAGTAGGATGATACTCTCACTTTCCTTTTTCTCTATGTTGATGACTTGTTGATAATAGGGAGTTCCTCATCCACCATCAAGGCAGTGAAAATTTCCCTTCATGATCATTTTCTGATGTCTGACTTGGGTCTTCTTCACTATTTCTTGGGCATTGAGATTACATAGTCTTTGGCAGGTATCTTTCTTTCTTAGCCCAGGTATGCTCTTGATATGCTCTCTAGATTTCGCATGGTTGCTTGTAAGCCTGCGGCGACTCCATTTCTATCAAGGGTCAAAATTGAGGCTTCTTGTTCTTCACCTTTGGTAGATGCTACCTTGTATCGCCAATTGGTTGGGAGTCTCATGTACTTGACTCACACGAGGCCTGATATTTCTTAGGTTGTGGGCCTGGTCTCCAGGTTCATGCAGGAGCCACATGAGCTGCATTGGAAAACAGTTAAGTGGATTCTTCACTATGTATAGGGCACTCACAGTTATGAGATTCATTATGTAGCAGTCATGGATATTGACTTGGTGGGATACATAGATTCAGATTGGGTAGGCGATTCTCAGGATCGCAAGTCTACTTCAGGGTACTGCTTCTCTCTTGGTTTTGGTATGATTTCTTGGTCGAGCAAGAAGCAGTCTACTATTGCTCTTTCCTCTACAGAGGTTGAGTATTGAGGAGTAGTTAATGCTGCTACTAAGGCCATTTGGCTTCAACAAATTCTCACTGAGTTTGGAATTTCCTTTCGGAAGCCTACAATCATCTTTTGTGACAACCAGAGTGCTATTCAGATCTCTCGCAATCCAGTCCATCATCAATGGACCAAACACGTTGAGATTCACATGCACTACATTCGGGAGCTGATTCATGAGCAGGTTCTTGATCTTCGGTATTGTTCGACATCAGATCAAACAGTGGACATATTCACCAAACCCTTCACTGAGAGCAAGTTCATTCATTTGCAAGCTTTTCTTGGGGTGTGTCAAGTGTCCTCCTTTTAGGGGGCTTCTTAGCTCCTTCTTTCTTTCTCTCTCTTGTGGGGGAGGGATACTTCTCTTTTGGGGGGATTTCATTGTACATGGGTACCTCATTAGGCTTGATTTGTTAGGACCCATCTATGTACCCGCCTAAGCTATGCTTAAGGGGGGGTGTTAGTGTAGGTTTTTTATTCCTTATTATAAGTTTTTTCCTACACATTTATTTAAGCTTGCTTAGGTTAATAAAGCATGTTTAATTAGGTGAGTGGATTATGAAGTGTCACCTTCCCACCTCCCTCTCTCTAGTCTATATAAGCATGCTACCTAGCTTGTTTTTCATTCATAGTTGCAGATAGTAATTTGATGCTATTTTTCCTTGGACCACTTCTCATCAGTTTTCTCCCGATATCACTATTATGCTGTTCATTTTTTTGCATTTGACAGCTTATTTGATCTATCTCTTTCAATTCAATTCTGGGTTGTAATATGTTTCTCATATTTTAAAAAAAAGAGATGAGAGGCATGGATCATGGATTCTCATCAATGAATGAGAATGCATGATGGGAGTTAATCAAAGGCTCACAATTGCCTCAAACAAACACACTTTTGACTTGCTCACATAGGTCAAAGGTAACTTGTTTAGAAGGTAAGAGGGTTAACTTCTTAAAGAAGTTAAGTGGGTTGATTGAAGGAGAGGGAATATTCCTCATAATATTCTATTGGATGAGGATAAAGGTTAATTTACAAATCAAAACAAAGTTTTAATTGTGCAAAAAGAATAAAGAATATTCCATGGGAATATTCTCTTTGATTAGAGGAAAGTTAGTTCAATTGCTAATTAAACAAGGTTTAATTTATGCAATTAGGGAATTAGAAGAGTTAAGGAGATATTTATTAAATTAGATGATTTAGTAAATAGGGGAGAGAAGGGGGAATGATATTTAATTAAATAAGATTACTTAGGAGGTTAAATTAAGTATTTTGCTTTATTTAATTTAATAGGATGAAGTGTTAGTGTGAAAAGAGGTGAATTAACCCAATTTAATTGATTAGGTCAGTAGATGAAAATGATGTAATTAATTAATTAGCTAGGATAATTGAATCAATTAAGCGAAAAGAGAATGGATTAAAGAATAAATCATGTTAATAAATCCAATTCAAGTGTATGACATTGATTAGGACATTTTTTTAATGTCTACATTTTGCCCCTCTTTGAAGCAAGGTACCTACTGCTTCGGTTCAAAGAATAATGCTTTTCAGATCAAAACTACTACTTAAATGAAATAATAATTTTTTTGATCTTTTAGATGTCTTAGTGGATGGATAAAGCTGACTCCCTACTCCTCGAGAAATTAGGCAAAAATTTTGAATTTTGGGTTTATTTCTTGATAAAGGTTAAAAGCTGCCCCTTGGGTTCACCAAGGTTTTGAGATGCAAGAATAATGCCAAAAATGCAAAAAATGATACAGAATTAGGTCTAGATTGGAAAAATTGGTGAAGATGATGATAAACCCCTTTATTAAGGTTAAATTAGGGAAAAAAACTCTAATTTTCTAGCTTAAATAGGTAAATAGGGGTCATTTTCAATTCATTTGTTCATTCACTTGAAGAATTCTTGCAATTTGAGCTCTAACCCTTTGACAAAATGGCACATTATGAGCTTCCCCGACACATTTTTGATCGAGTTCATGAGTTCCAGTGGCTCAAAGGTGTAGGACCACTAGTATGTGATTCAAAACTTGATTTGAAATTTGAAATTTTGATGCATTTATTAGGCATTAGAATTTAGAATTTGGGGGTGGTGCTATATAGCGATGCCCAAACTTTAATTGGTGACGCCCAAATGATATATAGTGATGCATATGTCTAGGGCAACACTTTCCCAAATTTGATTTTTAGGGTTTCAAATTTTAAATGGCGATGCATATGTATCTAGCAATGCACTTGCCAATTTGAAATTTAGGGTTAGATTAGACCAAATTCTAAATAGGGACACCATCTTGTATGGCGACACATTTGTCAATTTGAATTTTGAAATGCATCAAGCATCACTATTTGAGTTTTGAATATAGCGATGCATTTGTGATTTATGAGCCATAAATTCCAAATAACTTCAAATTTTGATGATTTCTTGATGTCATGCACATCGTGGGTGAGGGAGGTCTTCCCACCATTGATGTCGAGTGAGCATAGGCCCACAATACTAGAGATATTAGGTGTTTTGTCTGAGTCGTACTAGGAGTACCTAGGAGAGATTGGACTGTGGTATATTGCATACACACCTGTGATTGGGACCCATTTGACTATGATTAAAGGGTTGTACGAGAGATGGCACAGTGACCTTAGAGGATGCACATGGCAGATATTGTGGTTGCCTATCCATCATGATTGCATGATATATGATCCTGATGCTATATTGGATGCCTACTTCGAGGTGATGGAGATGGACCAGATTACATTGGTCACCTCATAGATTGATTTAGAGGCATACAAGGGTAATGTGTCGGCGTTCAGATTGATTGTTGCGGCCATCATTTTAGGTTTGGTGGCTCCAGATAGATGTGGCCAATTCTTCAGTCCAGGATGGGACTTGGCTTGGTAGAGAATTCTCTACCAAAGGAATTTTTTTACATGGGGGCCCGTGATGTTGACCTCTTTGTACCATGATTTTCATGATTTCATGTATTGCGACAAGAGAGCTATTGATGCAGGGGTGACACTCCTTCATATCTGGGCATGGGAGCATATTGTTGTTCTTCAGCCCATTGTACAGATGGCATACATGAAGCCAGATGATCCCATCATATGGAGATACCAAGGCACCATTACACTTAGGCACACTGGACAAATTGGTCTCATGTACTGGAGATGAGTAATAGATGATATGATCATGTTTCAGTGGTGGTCATGGCTTTAGATGTCAGCCTGGTTTGATGATATTTAGTAGCTCTACTTTTCCCAACAGACTCGATATGTGCAGGGTCAAGAGCATACCATGGTTGAGTGGTACCTTCCTAAGAGAGTGGCCAGACGGTTAGGTGATGTCCAGGATAGGCCCGATGATGGTTACAAGGCTATTTTTAAACGATCTACGAGAGAGGTTCCCACCTGCGGACCAACGATTTCGGCAGCAGAGGTTATTGAGAGTTTTCGCTAGTTGGTTTCCCAGCCTTGGGCATACGATTAGGTTCAACCCATTGCTCAGACTACTCTAGCTTATGATGCATATTTCGTCCCTCCAAGACAACTCATAGATCCTGTAGGTTCTCCTCCTAGAGGGAGGCTGCGAAGTAGAGGTGTCAAGGGCAAAGGATAGGAAGGCCAGGATGGCCATGATGGATAGGTTCTAGGGGATCCTTCTGTGGTACAACATCCTCCACAGTAGCCTCCAACAATGTAGTAGCAACCAGTGCCACCACCACCACCACTGTTGGATGCTAGATATGCATACATACAACAGCTACAATAGTAGGTGCAGGTTTTGATAGGTGAGCAGGACAAGGCCCGCCAACAAATTTTGCCTTTGACTATTGAGAAAGACTAGGCTTGGTAGTAGGTGGTTGCTGTGATAGCTGAGAGGGATGTGGCTTTGCAAAGAGTTCAAGCAGTCACAAGTGAGAGAGACCAGGAGGTGGCTCGATGTCACTAGATTAAGAGCCTTATGACATCCACCCATGGTCAAACAGTTTTGTCTAGATTGTATAGAGAGGTTGTTACAGAGGCTACGTATTATAGGAAACACTACCATAGGGATGTTCCATCTGTAGATGCCTCATTTGACTTGATTTCTTTTTGCTTAGGTACCCAAACCAATTTAGTTTTGGCCTTTACTTTTGGAGGTATGGGCTTATATAACTTTTCAAATGTATTTTGCTTTGAATTTTTGTATTGATGTCCTAAGGCATGAGAACCCTTAGAATTTTTTACTTTATAGGTAGAGGCATTGAAATTCTTTCTTTTGAATCCCATGGGTATGGTGGAATGGGTGGAAGCTTCATGTTTATACAATGTGTGCATTTGTTGGTCATGATTATGAATGTTAGGGTATTTATGGATAGATGGATAAGAGAATTGAATGGTGGGGATATTAGGTATTGGGAGAAGTGGAGGTAGATTAGATGGAGGGATATTAGGAGTTGGAAGCAATGGTGGTAACAGAGTGGCGCAGCGGAAGCGTGGTGGGCCCATAACCCACAGGTCCCAGGTTTTACACTAGGAACCTATGAGCTCATTACGCAACAATGCGTAAACCTTGTCAGAAGATAAAGGTTGGGAAAAGTTCTTGAGTTCTTGTGCCAGAATGGCAAGAGGAAAAAAAAAAAAGAACTGAGGAAGAAGTGAAAGGAAGATGAAACTTCTAGTAGCTTGTTAAGTTGGGACGAGTTAAGAGTTATCCCTGGAGTAGGAACTCCTAAACCAACAATTTATGTTAGTACCTTGGATTGCGGAAGTTTATGCAATCAAGTTATGAAGAAAGGTTAGGAGTAACCGGTGTATACCTTTATCCAACGAAATAGTTTTATGACTCTAAGGCAGTCAAAAGGAATAAGATATCCTTGTTGTAGTAGCAAACTATAGTTGCAGAGAGTCGGGAACTTTTGGATTTAAGTGAAAACACTACGAATCTATGTATATGCAATATCAGCATAAATTAGATTGAGTAAGGAAGTCAACGAAGGAAGTATCCACGAGAGTTGGAGGACTCTTGACATTAAGCTAATTCTTATGTAAAGCTAGGAGTTTGCAAGGAAAAAGAGTTAGTACCTTAGAGATAAGAGAAAAGATCAAAATGTTCCGAATTAATGTAATCGACAAAGTAGACAAGGTTCCACTGACCAAAATCGATTAGATTATTGGAGTTTGATATGAAAAAGAGACCAAACAACTTTGGTATCTTAGAAGTTAAAAGAGAGGAAGATTCCAAGCATTGGAATTTCATTAGATCTAATGTGGGATAGAAATCAATGACAAATTTAAACTTTGGAAAAAGTATATTTGAGATATGTCTCGAGACAAGGTAAAGGCAATGTAAAGCCAACAGTAGGGAATGACAAATCCTTACAAAAGAAGCAAGAGTTTGCTGGGAGTTCAGTTTTGAGTAGATCAAAAGCTGTGGAAACTCTAAGGGGGAAAGGAAAAGAGTAGGGTTGACTCAAGTTTAGTACCCCATTCAACAAAAGAACGTGAGTATGTTCTTAGTTTAGAAGAACTAATGTCTTCTTCGCAAGTCATGATGACAAATAAGTCATACAGTTTATAGTCCAAGAAAAGAAGTATTGGGATCTTCGGAGAAAACAAACCCATACTTAGGATTATTTGATCGAAAGATCAAACGATATTATCATATGATATCCACAAGGAAAAAGGTATTGAGAATTCTGGAGAAAGATAATCGGAAAGGTCTAAGATTATTACCTATTATCATCTCGTACCTTATATTTAGTTGATTGGAAGAATCAAATGAAATTATCATTTGATGCCTAGGAAAAAGGATAGGCAAATATTTGATCATGATAAGAAGGGCCGCCTATTAGATTGGCAAGGAAAGCTTTAAGATACTCATGACTGAAAGAGAGTGTGTCTCTACATTCATATACACCTTATTTAAGGAAAAGTAGATAAAAACGATATTTCAATAAAGAAATATATTTTCACATCATGAAAACGAATTGAAACTATAAGCTTATTGTGCTATGAAACCCGAGGATGAGAAGGTTTAACCATAAGCCATAGAAATGGAATGAAAAATATGGTAGGATGTGATGCTATACAATGCATCAATTGACTTTACATGGCTGATCACTTGATCACCATCTCTTTAATGAAACCCTAGGTTTGTAATAACCTAATGGGAACAAGAAGTTCATTTGAATGAAGAGAAAGATCTAAGGATAAGATTTAACCCATTTAGTTGAGTTAAATAAATGACTGCTCTCTAATGCCTTGTAGTTGGAATAAATCTACTTGGTTGAGTTGTACTTTCGGTCTTGATAGAGATATATAGAGGTAGAGAAACCTATAATATCAAACTGTTCAGCGATTGAGAATTTAAGAGTTGGAAGGGAATATTGGGATTGTGATTCACCAATGGAAATCTGTATATCACTTGAATTTATGAGATTCTATGAGTGGAAACAAAGGTAGAATACTTGGTGAGTTAAAGAAGCTACTTTACACTCCAGGAAAGAAGTCATCGTGTTGACTAGAACGTTGTTGAGTGGCTCTTATATTAAAGAAAAAACACTCTCAAAAGGGAAACATCAATTGTTATATCGGAGCAATATAACAATTTTATGTGAAATAATGGGAAATTTTATTGAGTAAAGCACCGGGGATGTTACTTGAACTCAAAAGAATGTACTGAAATTGGAACTCTCCTATATGATTAAGAGAATCAATGGAACCAACGAGGAATGTTCTTGCTTGGTAACTAGGTAGGTAATTAAATTTACTATTAGCTAGGGATCAATATGACGGAACATGGATTAATACTCAAAATGAGTACCAAAATTATCGGGAAAATTTGATTGAGTTAAAAGATAGATAACATCTTTGAAAATAATCCAAGGACAGAAGAGATCCAAGATATGGATGTCCTAAGGTAAATGGGGTTTATCTCCGCAAAACTTATAACCATTATTATATGGGAATTAAAAATAGCGTGAGATCGTAAAATAGGTTTTCAATTAGTCAAAGGATAGACTATTATTGGATGTAAAAGAACCTATGTACCCAAATTTTGAAGAATTTGAAATAAAACAAGGAAACTAATGTCAGAGTTAGGGCATCGGAACAACAACAGTAATTGTTGGATGAGAAAACTACTGTAAACTTGGAAAGATAGAGTTCGAAGCTACACGGAATGTGGCAAGGTAATGACTAGTATACCGGGAAATGAAGACCAAATGTCATCATCGGTAAGTCATGTATACTCTCTTAAGATTCCAGAGGTAAAATGGTAGAACAAGAGACAGATCAATCTGTCTATGTTAGAATAACTGACATAATGTTCAAGTAGACAAACTCATCCATGAAACCAACGTTTTTGTAAAACTTGACTTATAGGATATTTTGTCCTAAATAATATATTGTGGAAAGTAGAGGCTTAGTAATTCTGAGAGGATATCTTAGTTTAAGCAATAGTGATAAGGTTGTATAAACCCTGATCAAACTACAGAACATTCAACGGATCGAATGTGCAGTATATTATCATGTATAGTCAAAAAAAGCAAAGATGGTAGAATAAGTCTTGAATGATTTATAAACTTCTAATATTGAAGTTTGGACCATTATATGATATAAAAGGTTAAAAACTCAATTAAGCTGAAAAGGGCTTAGAATTGAGTGAAACATAGACTTAATAAAATGTCAAAAAGGAGTAATAGATCGAAGTTATCAATGAAACTTTGAGATACAAAGCTCTCGTATGAAGCAGTATCAAGATTTGACAGGTGTCCAGGAGTAAAGTTGTGCTCTCGATGGACAAATAATCAAGTACAAGTACTATGTGGTAAGGATAATGAATGTATAAGTGGCGGAAGGACTCGGTTTATGAGTTTTCTAAAAGTGTAAATACCAAAAGCGAAGGATTGGACCCACGATGTAGTGTACAATACATCGACTTTCCTTTTCTATTTGGATTATACTAAGGATAAATTCATGGACCAATGATTTCCGATCACTGTGTGTTGGTGTGATGTATAGTTACTATTATGTGTGTATATGTTAAAACTCTTTGGGAGAGTAAATATGTGTGAGGCATACAAGATTTCCCTATGCAATAGTGTAAACACTCGAAGCAAGTTCCAGGAAGAACAAGATTGCTACATAGGTTGAATACTTTATAAATCTTACGTAAATGTAAGTAACACTTTATTTGACTTTAACTATATGTTAAAAAGCTATACCTCATCGAGGACGATGATTCACAAGGGGGGAAGTATGTTACATCCCAAATTGAGACGTTACAATTTACCATTACTAGATAGAGTAAATGTGAATTTTGAAGGTAAATTAATGATGCTTGTACCTCGTTTTCAATATGAATGTTGTTTCATTTGATGTTATTTTTGGTGAAATACTGCATAAAGGAGAATAGAGGTTATTGATTTATGAATAATCTAACTTTTGAAATGTTTCATGTATTTTGCTTTGTTTTGAGCAAATAACTTCCGTTGTCGTGACATGGCATGCAGGAAGCAGGTTCGTACCTCGAGACAGAGGAGAGATATCACTCGGGGAAGAACTTGGTCGGGTAAACAGTAATGGATACCAACTGGACATACACACACAAGCCTTAGAACTGAGTAAGCTAAGTCATTGTTTTGGTTAAAGGTAAGTCATCTGTAGGCTTGTCTAGTATCATTAGGAGTCGTGTCTTCTTCTGAATGTGTGAACAAGTGATGCTTGCCAGTATAACCTTATAAATGATAAGTTCTGGTTAGAGGTGGATATGTGTATTTGTACATACGAATACGATATGTACAAATACCCATAAGTACATTCATGTCGATACAAACGTATTAAGCAGATGGATATGCCATACGTATGTGTCGATATAAATGTATTTATAGATACTTATACATGTAGTATATATATAGATATATATACAAATATACATACCCACGGCTAACGAGATAAATGAATTTTATATTGTAATGATACATTGCCTCTGAAATTATACGAATACATATATATAAATTTACATGTTTAATGTATAATGTAAATGAATATATATGTATTAATATAATGTTAAGTATTTCAATATATTTAATATTATATTAAAATATTAATATAATATAGTTTAAAATGTATATAATAGTATTTAAATTGATAATTTAAATAATTATGCATAAACTATATTATGTAAGTATTTTAATATAATAAACAAATATATTTAAATAAAAGATTTGTCAAAATCAAATGAAATAAAAGTTAAAACATTGTAAAGCACTTTTATTAAATACGAATTCTGGGAAGAAATTAAAAATCGCGGATTTCATAAAAATCGCGAATTGAGTAAGAAAACGCGGATTTTTCTAATGTATACGTTGAAGTGTTAATCTTCAAATATGAGCCTGCATATATGCGCCATTTTTACTTCGAAAACTCTATTAAAATATTAAAGATTAACATTAGCGAAATAAAGAAGAAAAAACGCGAAAATGCAGAAGGGAAAATGAAAAACGCGCAGAGAAATCGCGCGACTAGGGCCAGGCGTCAGAAAATAAATGAGATATTTCTTGCTATGCGAAAAGAATGAAATTTGGATGCCATTTGAGCAAGGAAGAAGTCAGAAATGAAACTTGGCATTTAACCTAACTGTAAAAACGCGCCGGTTGAAAGTTGTCACAGTTTTAACAGTCTGAAACAAATTCGAATTAAAATGAACTTCTTGCTGTCATACATGGAGGTCGAAACCCTCACCAGATTGATACACGTTTTTAGTTTGAAACGTTCTTCAACCTGCTGGCAGTTCTGGCGCCATAGAAGGTGGAAATCAGTTTCAACATGAACCTATAAATAAACCTGCGTTTGGCATTCCTTCACACACGAATTTGCAGTCAGTTTCTTGAGCTGTGAGTAAACTTTATTAATACTGAGAGAAACCTTACACATTTTCTGAGAACAGTATATTACCAATTGCTGAGAGACATCCCCTGTTATTCTCTTCATCACTTGTAAGTTCACAGTAAGAAGTTGAGATTACTTTCAGCTATTGAAAGTGATTAATTTCTGAGGAAGAATTTGAGAATGGTCTGAGAGTGCTGAAAGTCTTTTGTTCAAGATTTTAGGAGCTGTAAACCCATTCAAGGTCATCCCTTAAAGGAAAAGGCGAATACCAGGCATGTTTCATTCTTCATGTTGTTAAGCATACTTCTTGTTAAATAACTAAAAGAATAAAATGCTGAATGTACACATTAGGGAATTGCATTGAGTTCAATACTTCAGTTAAGATAAACAAAGAAATGATTCTATGTTGTATCATGTAAGTAAATTACTTAAAAGAAAGGCTAATGCATGTTCTAATCTATTGAAGAGTAAATTATATAAATTGGTAGACGGATTTACTAATCTATTGAAGAGTAAATTATATTAATTGGTAGACGGATGTACTGATCTATTGAAGAGTAAATTATATTAATTGGTAGACGGATTTACTGATCTGTTGAAGAGTAATTTGCATTATTGACTCCATATAAGGAGTGTATGTTTGAATATAGCTCTTTAAATACTAAGGAATGAAATGAGGGTATTTAATAAGTTACCGATCACAACTAGTTGAAGATTAACTTAGTCAAGTTATTAAAAGCTCCTAGGATGAGAAAGTCCCGTATAACGGAGTTAGTTGTGAGTACTTGTTAAATTGTTCTCCATTCTAGTAGTTAGATTGTTGTAGGAAGTCTAGGGTACGGACTACCCCGATAGACCAACCTACGCGTAGGGTAAGATAGCCTCAAGTCAAGTTGAACCTGGCTAGTGTATGTGACAAATGACCTATGTTCTTCATTGAACGTAACACTTTGGCCAAAGTAGTGTAAGGAACCATTTAGTTGTTGTACTACACTGTCAGATCACCGTGATTCCGAAATACAACCTAGTTTGTGATTTGCCGTTAGCACGAAAACTAGTTTTGTAGAATCACAGCACTATGTCCAGTTGGTAGTCGTTAAGGGTTACCCAACCAATCTCTTCTTCGAAGGGAGGGCCGTTCATTGCAAAATGATCGTGCGGGGGACCGCATTATAAGTCCGTGGTTGGCGGAAAAACGCCCGAGTGATGTTTCTCCTCCTCAGCAAGCGGCCGATGTACCAAGATTTGAAAGGACGGATTCCTGGACCTTCTTACTACTATTTGTTCTAAAGCTCATTGGAGCTATGTTAGTTAAGGTACGTATTCTTGTTTCATGTACTTGTGAAGTTATTATATTGAAATGGAATCTTTGTTGTATATTAATATGGCAATTTGTTCATGTTTTGTCAATAAAGAAAAAGGAAAAAATTCTATTGCAATGACATGATTAACTCGTTTACATACTTGTAGGATGTAAATTATGAAAATTTTAATTTTACCGAAGGGTCGGGCTGTTTCACCAACTTGCACTCCAGAGGTGCTAATTGTTACGCCAACACAAGTGAAATATATGGATGGGCATAACAAGCAATCCGTTTACATCTGATTTGCTGACTTGTTGAAACTCAGATTTTAATGTTACCGTAATGATTCTCCAGCATGCCAAGCTGCATGGCTACCCAGTAGAAGATGTGAGAGAGAGAGAGAGAGAGAGAGAGAGAGAGAGAGAGAGAGAGAGAGATTAATATACTTGCACTGCCTGCTATGTTCTCAAATCTCAAGTGCTGCTATGCTTAATTCTTCTTTGTGCAAACATTAGAATATGGATTGCTCAGAAACCTGAGTATTCATAAGTTCCTGAAGCTACAAGAACTTTTAGTGACTTTTTCCCATTTGAAGATTCTTGTTGTAATTGCATTCAACAGCAAACTAGTTTTCTTTTAGCACTTCACACCAGCAATAGACTTAAATACAAGAAGATTTCAAAAGCTTAAAAGGAGCAATGCTTGCTGTTATTGATTTATCTAAATGTGCAGTAATAATGCTGGTTTTATAAGAAATTAAAAAGTCATACTTTATATATATTGGATTATTATCTTTCTCTTTAATTCTAAACATTCTAGAGTCTACTGTGATATAATGAAAGACCAATTGTGAGCCTAGATTGAGGTGCGCTTATCCTTGTAATTAGAATTAATCCACCTGTAAACATATTTATTTTCCCAATTTGAGTATTGGTGTTCACAAACCTCCCTTTGGCACATCAAACTGCATTAACAAATTAAATGCAGTTGACCTGGAAATTTAGGGGCTGTAATACTTGCACCTTGATTTAAGATTATCTGCAGATGTCCAATCTTTCTGGTCTTTATGTGCCCTTTTGTACCTTTGGTGCTAACTATTTTTAAAGTGCATTTACATTCTGCTTTATTTAGAAAATTCCTTGTGCTGCTTTTCTATTATGGATGATAGGACATTATTGCCACTTGGTTGATCTCCATTAATACTTCACAGGTGGAGCCAGCAGTAGGTGCTGCTATGTTGGCATGGAACTTCTATCTGAGGGCCTCTTCAAAATGAAACACCAAGCTGTGAACGCAAATTCTTTACATAGATCATCTGTAACATACTTCCTCTTGTCAAAGCATTTATTGTGTAACTTACAAGGCACATAGGATACGTTTATTGGAGCCAAATCATTGCCTTATGTCTCTTAAAGCGAATCTTGGAAATATCATTATTTGGGTACATACTGTAATGATTTTGCCATGGTCTTCATTTGGAAACTGCTCAAAAAGAGCCAAGCTCTACTAAATGTGAGCTCTGCTGATGTGATGGTTTTCTAGCATTTTCTTTCTTACCATTATTTCTGGGTGACAAATTTGTCATCTATGAATTAGTAATTGCCACTTTATTTGCTTGGCAGCCAAATTGGCCTATGAAATTAGCTTTTTCCAATTTAACCAATCAATAACTTGTAAATTTTTTTGTCTCCATGATTGGAATGAAGTGTTAAATTATTGCGAAAGCTAAAAAGGAATTGCAATGCTACCGTGTGCCCAATTGAAGACTTCGGTTTGTTTCCATTGCTATTGAGTACTTAGGAAGGCTTCAGTTCATTGACTGTAAATATGTCAGTGTTATTACAATAGAAATCAGTTCAATCTTTGGTAGTCTTAGTGTTGCCATGGCCTTATTGACCCATAAATATCTTTATTATTTTATATTGAGGCTGTTCTTATTCTAAAACACCTAGGATGTTAATTAAGCATGTTTAGACAAGACACTGTACAATTTCATAATGCAGAAATAACAGTACTAATGAATTGAGTATATAAGATAGATTTCCTTTCACTGTATAAAATAATATTGGTAGTTGCCCTGTGTTTCACTAATAATGTGATGAAGCTTACTCAAAAAGTCAATTTAAAAAGGAAAAAACTAATATTAGTAGTTGCCATATTTCCCTAACGTTGTTAGGTAACTCTAAAAAAGCTAATCTTAAAATTGCTGAGGTAGCTTACTTCAAAAGGCTATATGAAAATTTCGAAATTAGTTATAGCGAAGCTCAAGCAAACGTTTTCCTAAAAAATCTGATATTTTAGATTATATAGAATGTATTCAATCGAGTCAATATACAACTTAAGGATCCCTTAAAAAAAAAAAGGTTTCTAAGGGTAAGATTCCATGGAGCGGGGTTTCCTAAAAAATTTCAGTGGATGCTGCTGAGACTTTTTAGGAATATTTTAACGCTGGTGGTCCCATGAATTTAATTTTGCAATTCAGCTTAAAAGTTCGAGCATTTCAATTCGCACCTCTTGAATGCAAATTGGAAACAGATAGCCATGCACTGTTAGACTACTCTTCAAATTAGGAGGGGAAACTCCCTCTTCTCTGATTATGCTTAAAAATAAATACTAAACTAATTGGCAATTGTTTTATCTCATATGAGAGCACAAGGTTATAAAACTCTTCGCGTCGTAGTTGAGGTTTTCTTTGGTTTCATAACTTCAACTATAACTAAGCCTACAATAAAGACACTTCTAACTTCTCAAGAAAATTCAGAGCAAGAGAGTTAGAATATTGTGTTGTCTTTTATTTTAAAAATAAAATTGAAAATGAACTCCTAAAAATACAACAAATGTACTAAGCAAGTGGATTGAATTTATGTCAAAATGTCAAAAAAAGAGAAGAAGCTTGCATTATAAAAACCTCCATAACAAATATATCTTATAACCTTTTTTTAAGGTGACAATTTTAGAAACTATTTAATTACAAAGTTCTTAACTAGCAAACAACTTCAAAGGTTAACAACTTCAAAGGTTGGACATTCTCATGAAGTAATTGAACTAAATGGTTTGGAAGAGTTATTTGATTTTCCTTTACATCATTAAGACTATTCATGACATTTCTAGTCAATTTTTTTTTCTAATATCTATTGAAAAAATCTAATATTTTGTCTATTATAACAGACTAATTCATAAATAAAAAATAAATTGCATATTTGAATTAAGTTGGTTATTAAAGTTTTAAAATTACATGAATGATTTCATGAGACAACACATTTTTTTTAAAACAATAACATCATGATATCTCATTATTTGATAGAGATTGGTAATCAATGAAGTATTAATCCCAAATGTATTTAATAAACATTCATAATACAAATATACTATAGAACTATAATACCATAAAATGCATACAAAGGTTTCCATAAATAGATAACATTGAATCTTTGATAGATACAATAATATAATTAAATTTAATTATTTTCTTTGAATGCAAACAATATGGCTTCTATCAAGTTGCATGAGGGAGAACATCATCTGCATTCTTTACCCCCAACCACAAATTGTTCATCCTCCATATACCTTCCCATTGGAAGTGGCTCAACCCTTCAACAAGGGTGACATATAATGATATCTACAAAATTACTATGTCCAAATTTGAGAACCATGTGTAAAGAGTACTAACACTATGCAATCAATCATGGAGACCCTAGATATCCTCAACTTTACATGACATTCAAATACCATGCAATCTTATAAATATTATGAATTGACAATACACGCAACAAGTATCACTTTGGCCAAAGTGTTCAAATATAATTGTCTTCTATTGTATAAACATATGAGTAATCTTTTGACAACACTACTATCTTTTGATTGATTCAAAATGACAGTCATGAAAAAAATTTAAAAGCACAAGATACATTTTAGAATACAATTTTTCAAAATATCATAAGATTTCCCATACTCCTAGTATAACTTGCCTGTGAGTGAAACATATTATTTAAATACATGGTCTCCTTACAATCTTAGACACATAAATTTGTATAATTTGTCCAAAAAAGATTGTATAGTCTTATATAAGGTTGTCCATAAGGTTTTTACCTACCGAATAAAATGGCAATTAGGTATAAGGCTATTGTGATCTCATTTTCTATAAATATAATGAAAAATAATCATGTATAATTTTATTTCAAAGAGTTAACATCCATACAAATGTATAGAAATTATGTATAATACTGTTCTAAAAGGTTAAAAACCCAATGATATGTATAACAATCAAATACAATATTGTTTCAGAGAGTGAAAAACCCAATGATAAGTATAAAAATCAAGTATAATATTTTTTTGGAGAGTTAACAACCCAATGATAAGTATAACAATTGATTAAAATATTGTTTTGGAGAGTTTACAACCAAATTGTCACACACCATTTTTGGGTAAAGTTGACTATGTAATTTTAACTAGCTTTAAGTTAAATGCTTTGCTATGTGTTTTAAAATATGATGCCAAAGCTATGTTTTGTGGATATTTATACCGTGATTGTTTTGCTTTATTATGTTAAGAAAAAGGAAAATATTAGTTAGATATTAATTGGACATATATAGATGTGAGTTTGTTATGTTTGTAATGTTAGCAAGTGATTTATATTGTGTAATAATACTATAAATAACAGACTAAATACCTTGTTGGTTGAATGAGGTGGATGTGGAAGATTAGTTTTCCCCTCCTAGATGAGGAGGGAGAGCATCATCAGAGAGAATGAAGCAGATCTAGAAGAATGATATATGCACCATCCTCGAGAACTCATAAACACTCACACACTAAATGATGTCTTGATGCTTATATTGCTATGATGAGTCATAGGTGAATTGGTACCTTGTGTATTAACACCATTTTAGTTTTGGTTGTTCTTGTCCCTTTGGTCATATTGCCTTGTTAAGTCATTTTTTACTTCTCGTCTATTATAGTTTCTATTCAATATATTATAAGCCTGATAGGATTTTATTTCAAGAATATTGCATAATTATTCATTATGATATATATATATATATATATATATATATATATATGAATTACTGTGAGTGAGAAAAATGTCTAATAGGTGGATATATATATCTTCAAGTGTGTGTATTCATATATGTATATATCTCAAATTTTTAAAATATATATAAGTATATTTAAATATGTGCCTCTCTATATATATATGTATGTATATATCTATCTTTATCTATATATATAGTTTAATTATTATTATATATAGATATAGATAGACACACACATAGACATATATATATACACATGGATATGATATAGATTAATATTATCTTGTTTTAAGTTGGGAGCTTATCGAGCGATTAAAATCCATATAGTGGAGAATATGAAATGCATTAATGGCACTTCACTTTAAGCGAAGTGAATAGAGTCTTAAAGACTCCATCAAAGAATGTAGAGGTGGAAGTACTCAGGTAGAAGGGGAGAATAGAAGAGAACAAGGAAACTTGGGAGAAGTTTTGAAAGGAATTCGGTATGTTATTTTTTTTAATATCTTGTTATCATTGATAGAAAAGGATAATGGTGTTTATCATTAGAAAATACATAAAAATTAAGTATCTTTTTTAATTACATTTAAAATGCTTGAGGAGCATTTTGCTTCAACAACATGGTCTGTAATTACCATTTATTGGTGATATTAAATAATATATGAACACAAGGCTTGAGTATTACAAATCCATGTTACGGTAAGTGCATGGAAATGATAAACAAAAGGGAGTCAAAAGTGGCCACTTCTTTTTTTTCTTCTTCTGAAATTAGTTAAACCTGAACTTGGATGAATAATTTGAGATTCATGCACTCAAAATTTGGAGATACAACAAGAACAATAATTGTAGTACTTTGAATCTAGTTTCTAAACTATTATTTTTTTAAAAATAGTTATGGTTAAGAGGATAAAATTTTGTGTGTACACAAAAGTGTTCTTGTTTTTCTCACTAAAATATAACTTAGTGTTTGGCGTGTGCCCCCCTATTTTTTGTTGTTGCATTTAGTATTTTTAAAAACTGATTGGTAGAAACATAGTTAACAGTGAGTACTAGAAGTATAATTTTTGTAGTTTTTTATTGAATATATATTTTTGTGATTTTTCAAAGTGGATGCATCCAAAAATTGCATCGCTGAGTGTGCACATCACATAACTTGCACAGTAATAATAAAAAATATAATTTTTTTAATGTGTAAAGAATGAAGTGTAGAACAAATCCTATTATATATTTTTAAATTTTGATATGTAGATCAAAAGTTATAAAGAAAAATTGAGACATATATATCTGATGAATATAGAAACATTAGTAAAAGAAATTAAAATATGTTAATATAATTCAAATGTAAAAAAAATACATGGTTAGAAAGCTAAGAAGACGTGAAATTTTGGTGGTAATTTTATTAAATACATTATACAATGTGTAAACCTAATGACGTGCAAGCTGAGAAACTCTATTGAAGTTCAAAAACATGTGAAAGGGAGGTAAATTAACAATCCAAGCCTTTAGACTTGATATCCAAACCTATTCCAAAGCAAAAAGGGCAAGAATTTTTTGGCTAAAAAATGCAAGCACGTTTTGTGCAACACAAAATGTGAGAGTGTTTCATGCAACCCAAAATGAGAATGTGTTTTGTGCAATACAAAAGGGGAGCACATTCTATGTTGCACAAACATGAGCGTATTTTATGGAACATGAAATATGATGCATTTCATGTTCCACAAAACACAATCACGTTTTGTAGAACATGAGATGTAATCTTTTATAAAATTAAAAATAGAAAAAGTGAAACCCTAAGATTTTACCCTTAGGATTTGACACTTTTTCAAATGGTTCATTATATATTTGAGGCTAGTGGGGTTTGATTAGATCTGGACAAGGTATGTGATTGAATTATAGCCTGATAGGTGAGTCAACCAACCCTTAACCAAATCCGAAAAATATCCTAAAGATGAAATGCAATGATTCAATTGACCTAGTGATGCAAATAACCACTTTAACACAAAAATAACAGATCTGAAATAACACAGGAAAAATCGGACTACAAGAATAGATTGAGGACACTATGCACCTATGGTATAAATTTGAGCCTGATTTCCGAGGATGTTTCCTCTGGGGGTGCCACTATCCTTGTAGGTATTTTTCAGATCACTATCGAATATTTTTATAATTGAGTTCTATGAGTTGTCAAGGTGTAGGGTTTCAAATGCAACAATGAGTAAATTGTCTTCAAGATTCCTTCAATCTTCAAAATAACTGAGTTCTGCACATTCACAAAGAGAGGAAATGTTGTGCCATTTAGGGGCTTTCCTTGGTCAAACCTCGTGTTAGTGTTTCCACTTCCACAATAGCAATGCCAATGATAAATGGATAAATGATAGGAAGGAATGATGAAATCACAAAATGTTGCAACTCACCACCCTTCAATGGATTCCTTGAAGGATTGAAGTCATACACATCACCTCAAGGTCTTGGATCTTGCTTGCTTGATTTACTTGAATGCTTGAATTGCTTTGGAGACCTACAATAAGGGTTAGCCTTCACAAAATAATGATAACACGAACATACATGAACTCACATAAGATTTAACATGATGTTGGATCTTGAATTGTTGCAATAAATCCTTTAATGGTTGCTCTTGAATTTCTCTTGATAATAATTCTTGATTTTTATGTTCAATTTTTCCATTTAATGTTCAAATGATGCAATAACTAGATATTTATATGCTATTATTCTAATTTCTCAAAAATTAAATCTCAACAACCGATTTTAGACATTTGAATTTCAAATCATAAAATGTCGACATTGACATATTTGAATTTGGAGCCAAAATAAGGGGACATAGGTTCCCTTTGCACCAATGTCCCAACCCTATTTTTGGAAGTTTAAAGCGTCAGGGATAAAGTATTAAATAAGATTATTTGTTTTATGCTTGCAAATTGTTGGAAAATATTTAAAATAAGTTGTGGAATGCATAATTTAGGAAATTAAGTGCTTAATTAGGTCCAATAACTTAAAGGGGAGCAAAACATAGTGTGATATTGTCAAGGGTGACAATTTACGATGCTACATTTAGCCCCCACTTTAGTGAGAGTATGAACTTACACTCAAACTCACACTAAAGTAAAAAATATGTCAAGAGGGGTCCGATTGTACAAATGTTGAAGAGATACGATGACAACGAATCTAGAGGGTGATCAAGCCCCCAAGATATAAGATCCCATGGAAAACCAACATAATCACAAAGGAACACACATGTATGATATGCAACAAGACAACATACAAAAACATATATGTCAAAAAAAATGAAGCATACACGATGAAAACACATGGCATGATAGAACATAAAGATGATGACGAAATGAAAACACGATGTAAACATGAAGAAGACACACAACAAACACAAGGTTAGTACTAAAGGGATTTGAGTTGGTAAGGAAAATAAATCTTAGTCTTAAATTGTCTCAAATACCAAATGTCATCCATCAAATGTGTTGTCAAAATAAAATTATGCTCTCACAAGGATGGAAAATCACTCACGAAACACATGGCTCCACTGGTGAGAAAGTTGTGTTATGCTAGGTGGCCATGTTAAAAAGGTGTTCATGACTCACACCATAGAAAAGTTTGATATTTGCTAGGTGAATCACAAACTAGAAGGCACATGGGCTAGTGAATTATGATATTCACTAGGTGAGCCCCCAAGACAAGGTAGCAAAATGAGAAACACACTAGGTCTAGTGAGTACCGCTTTTCACTAGGTGTGTACCTATATCAACCATATCAAGATTTATAAACCCTGATAACTCTGATAAGGTGCCACAAAATAATCAAGATGCTATGCCAACGCCATGCTAAGTTCAACGCCTGTGAACAAAGTGGAGCAAAAATTCCAATGTCAACACACCACTAAGTCCAACACATGTGAACAAAGTGAAGCAAATAATTCCAATGTATGCCCCCGCTTAAAATGTCAACATACTTCCTATGTTGGTATTTTAATGAGAAAGAGGGGGAAGACAAGGACGAACACAACAAGGATTGCCATGTCCCTGCCATGAAAAATATGGTTGCACTTGAGATTTTACCACCATGAATGGAAATGAGAAAAACACATAAAGCTACAAATGCCACATAGTGATGAGCAACACGATAGGGTGAAGATTATTATTGGAGGAATTAGGTGCATCAACACAAGGAAGAGCACCATAATCCTTAAGATGTATTTTATTACTCAAGGCTTGAAATTCATTGCTAGAATAACCATGCACTTGATGATATGCACAAAATGAGCTTTTGTTGTAGAATTTATTTTGTGTTCTTGGAGGAAGAGTAATCAGGTGGGATTTGAGAAGCCTCGACAAGATATTGTCTTGATCAATAGTAAAAGATATTCCTTTCTCTTGTGAAGAAGAGCTTTCTTGCTTACTACAAGATGTCATACATACAATAAATGATAAAACATTAGATGAAGATGGAGATGAAGGTTGGAAACCTAGACCTTGTTTGGAAAACTATGGTATAGACTTCACTTGATTCCTATCATTGTTTCATGTTTGCATTATATCCATTTTTAGCAAGAATTTTGTATCCAAGGCCATAACATTCTTCCAAATCAGATGAAGAAATAGTATCTACATGCTCCTGAGAATAATTGGATTTTTCTTGAGCACATAAATCCTTTTTAAGTTTTTTAAAGTTAGGAATCTTACACTCATGATGGACAAAAGTTAAAGAGCCCCCATCACCATAATGGGTTGATGTTTTTGGATTTGTTGATGTAGAACTAGATATAACACAAGATGTTTTAGGTTTAGATTGTGAGATTTTATATTCTCCCATAAAGGAGGATGTAAAATCTAATGAACCCCAATCATCATCTAAGAGTTTTGTTATGCATTCATGATTATCATCAATTTGTATAGGTTCTTTAGACTTTGATGGTGAGATTTTGGATTCCTCTTTGAAACAAGGTGTAAAATCTAATGGCCCCCAATTAACATCCAAAAATTTCATCATGGGTTATGTGAATATGAAATTCACCATGCTCCCTTCGGGTTTGGTTTTTGGCTAAGTACCGACCAATGCCTTCAAATGAATATCATCAGCCTCCTTTTTTTTGATAGTCACTGCGACCTTTGCCACGTGTTCACTCATTGCTCTCCGAAATAATTTTCTCCTTGCTCTTCTATCGGCCCCCGCTATGCTCTCACATGTCTTCATTGCGAGTTATTTTGATTGCTTCCTTTCACTTCCTCGTTGGTCCCCGCCCACGTGCCATGTAGCTCCCATTCGCATAAAGATTTGGAAAACCCCACAGGCGGCGTCTATATTAAACATTATTTCTACGTGTCATCTCAACGCAAGCTTTCGACGAAGGAAGGGTAAATCGGCCGCGGGCAACGAAATGCTACCACACGTCTCCTCAACACATGCTTCTTCAACGCAAGGAATGAAGCAAACAATGGGCTATGATATTCTGCCACGTGTTCTAACTACCTATCCAAAGAGGTGACACTTGTCTACATGGGACTTTGCTAGGATCACTGCCATCATTTGTAGGGGATGCACCTAGATGGAGAGCGACCAAATGCTATGGCTCAAATATTTTCTGTTACAATGGCCGAGGGAAATCATTGCCTCGACATCATTGCTCAAGATTCATAATCTTTTCGCTTATTTCTCACTAGGTGGTGGAAGGCTCACTATAAATACTACTCTTTGCTTCTGAAGAAGGGTTTCAAGTTCAAAGATTACATGCTACATGTTTTTCAAGTTTCACTAGTTCTAGAATTACATGATTTTTAGAGAGACTAGGCCTTTTATTGTTTACATTATTGCAAGAACTCACAGACTGTGCCATTGTTTGGCCTTTCTATTTTCTCATGCTATTGATAAACTTTACACTGTGGCATAAATGTTTGAATGGTTTATTTACCGTACTTCTATAATTTGAATGCAATTTTACTGGTTTAGATCATGTCTTTTGACTCTTCTTTTCAGTAAATGGGTGTGATAATTATTTTGTCATTGAATGAGTTGTTCATACTGCAATCCTTAATTTCTATTATTCTAAGACATGGTAAATTGCTAGGCGGGCCCTTAGATCATATCCAAAAGATGGGTTTATCGTGCCTTTTATCTAAATTCTGGTGCATCACCTTAGTTAGATTCTTTATTTTTATATCTGTTTCCTTTTCCCATTCCAAAACCTCAATTACAAAAGAAGTCGACTTCTTTAAAAATCAAAAGGTCACTCAGTTTAGCGCAATAAGTCCCCCATAAACTGAGTTTCCCATAAATGGCTGTTACCTGCCAATTTTTGGCATCAATAGTTTTTCTTTTTCTTGGCACGCCCGGTGGGACCGGGATTAAATGAATCCAATTTTTAGAAGGGTGTATGAGCCATCGTCCTGTTACTAGGTCCTAAACAACAAATAATCCTGGTTTATTAGTACCACCATTAGGGATAGTACAATCCATGACCCAATTAGTGAACGTTCCACTTCCTCCTTTTCTAGTAGCCATGTTGCTTGCTGCTAATAGAAATTATGTGGCATGGGACGCTGGAAGCCCTCTTGTTGCACTAATAGTGCCTTTCGTTTGGGACGCTATCCCGGTTTCTGCCCTAAAGGCTATACCTAAATTCACCAGAGATGGCTCAAGAATGCCATCCGAACATCTGCAAGATGTTGTGGATGTATGTCTGGTACATGGGGTTACAACTCAAAATGTGGCGTTAAGGCTACTTGCCGCCTCTTTCAGGGGCAAGGCATTGGATTGGTACCACACATTTTCGGAAAATTCTGTCAGTACTGGGGATGAGCTCAGGGAACTTTTCTATCAGAGATTTTCAAATGAAGGAGATCGATCATCGCTATATTATCAGTTGTTGGTTATAAAGTGGGCCCTACACGAAGCCATGACCAAATTCAATGCCCGGTTCCATTCCAGCTGGCAGAGGATTCAAGTTGATATCCACCTGCTGCCTTATCTGACATTTATGTTCTATTTGAAGTCCATCAATCCTGATATTTCAACGATGATCCAATCTCTCAGTGGAACCACATTACCAGGTGCATATAACATCACTATCAAAGAGAAGAATAATTTGATAGACAGTGGGAAATTGCCACCTCGGCCCATCATCCCTATATTTCCAAAAATATCTGTTCTTGCTCAGGAGATGCCTTCTACCAGTGCACTGGTTCCTCCTCAACCCATGTACACGTATCCTAGTGTGTCAAAAAATATTGCCTCTACATCCGACTCTTCAAAGGAGGAGATGAGTGAGTTCAAGGAAATGTTGCAGACTATTGTTAATGAGATAATCATTATCAAGCGCAACCAGGATGTACCTTCGAAGCCTACCTACCATAATTATCAAGGCAGAAGGTCCTCTTACCAACAAAACCAGTTCCAAGGAAGTGCTCACGCCAATCTGTAGGTGTAGACAACAAATCAAATAGTACCAGTACCCTTTCTGCTACAGAGCGCTAATCTAAGTTCAAGTAGAGAGTTGACTGTGGGGCAAAACAATTTGATTGATGACACCAACCCTTGGTGCTTCCCTTGTAGCAATTCACATGCCCTGAAATTACCCGCATGGCAACTTGCAACAAAAGGTGGTGGAGCAATGTGGCCAAGGCACAATGTTAGATCCTGGAAGCTATGTGTATACCTCTTTGCAAGTGGAAAATGCGGTGTTCACTGTGCAAATGCAGGGGATGTCACTGGAGCAAGAAGTGGAAATTGCTCCCAATCATGCACTCTTCTCAGGGATTGAAGAAGAAGAGGCGGTGTTTTCCAATGATGCATCCACATGTAAAACACCACAAGTATAATCCAACTACAAAACTCGCTTGAAGAGGATATTTGCAAGCAAATCAATCGCTTTGCAACTAGTCAGTCCACAACTTAAAAGTGATTTTGACCAGATTCCTAGTACCTCTGCAATGTTACCCTAATGCTCGTTGTGAAGGGAAATTGTTATTACAAGAGCTAAGGAGGAGAAAACTCTGAATCCGCCACCATTCAATGTGGTGGAACAATTGAAAAAATCATCGGCTAATGTGTCTTTGTGGGATATTCTACCCATCCCAGAACAAAAGACGCTACTACAAAAGGCTCTCCAGGAAGACATGAGGGCAATGCCAATAGTGCAATTGCCCAAAGTAAGCGCTGTTGATCAACCATCTACTACCAAAGTTCTTACAAATAGCACAGTGGAAGCCTCTGCAGAGGTAAGAGATAAGCCGAAGCCTCAACCCTTCTTAACTCTTATTATAGAGGAGAAATTATTACACAATGCCATGATTGATTCTGGTGCTAGCACCACAGTTATGCCAAAAAAAATAGCAGAAGCCTTAGGACTCAACTATGAACCCTTAAAAAGAGGAGTAATGCAACTTGATGGAAACAAAGTCGAAAGTGTAGGTGTCATCAAGGCACTCCCCTTGACCCTATTCGCTTGCCCTAGTATCACAGTGCCGCAAGACACTATGATCATAGATGTTCCCCCCATGTTCGACCTCTTCCTATCTTGAGAATTTACTTCAAAAGTGGGAAAATATCTGTCCCTGGATTGGTCACATTTGATCCTTAGGACTAAGCATGGTGCGAAGATGAAGATAGATTCTGAAGCTTTACATTCAGAACATGTAGTTGATGATTCCATGAACAACTTTGAAGCCGCGCATACCTATATCACCAAGCAAGAAATGTATTGTGTTGAGCTACTGGAAGATGAAAAAGTGACCAAAGATCAGGATGATCAAGAAGATGTTCTCTTGAGCAAACATATAGATACCGACCCTTTCAGAAACTACCATGCTATTGGACTAGGCACTTATGTCATTTATGATGAAGGTCTAGTGCTCTTGAAGGTCATCGAAAAACCAAAGAATGGTCAAACCTCAGAGTTATGGACACTACATTTCGACAGAGCAAGATGCAAGAATGGCGTAGGATTCGAGATATGTTTAATGTCCCCACAGAATGAAAGACACTGAGGTATTTATGCTTCCAGTTCGCTTGCTCGAACAATGAAGTTGAATACGAAGGACTAGTGCAAGGTATCAACCTTGCAGAATGGATGGGCATAAAGAAACTAATGGTGTTCGAAGATTCCAAACTAGTATTCAATCAAGTCCGAGGAATTTTTGTGGCCAAGAATGCCTGCATGCAATCCTATAGACATTGAGTTTGGAATCTGATTGAGGGTTTTGAAGCCTTCAACATTCAGACGACGCCCCGAGAACAAAATACAGATGCAGATCACATGGCATCAATTGGATCCCAGTTTGATCCTACCTCTAATCTCATTCACAACAAACACTCTATACAAGTAATAGTCTAACTGATGAATCAAAACAATGACCAAATATGGCAAGTGTTTGATAGTGATGAACACATTGCCTCGTTTATCCAACAATCGAGAGAATTTGTTGACCAACTCCAACCGAAGATCGCCAAAGCTTATGGAAAATTATTTAGGTGAAATCCAACAAGCTTTTGAAGGGATTGGTCACTCTGAGGAATCTTTTCGATTGTGACCATGCAAGAAATGGAAATGGAAGTTTGTAGCAGACAAAGGTGACTATATAGATCTTCAGGTTGGAGATGGAAGAAAGCTCAAAGTCAGGAAGGATGTCTTGCATCATGATAAAGAAAGGCTTATTGAATTTTGCAAAAAATATGAAGGTGTGGTGGCTTGGTCATACAGTGACCTCAAGGGATATGATCCCGATATCGTCCAACATACAATAGAGCTAGCGGAAGGTGCAAAGCCTATCCGTAAAAAAAAAAAGGCTAGTCAATCCCAAGATTGAAGCACTAATGACACAAGATTAAGCATAGCACGTGGGTATCTAATCTGGTCCCAGTCCAAAAAAAGAATGGAGACATCCAGCTATGTGTAGAATTTTGGGAGCTAAACAGAGCATCCTTGAAGGATCGTTACCTGCTACCTTCAATGGAGTCAATCTTGCAAACGGTGGCAAGATCAGAGATGTTTTCCCTATTAGATGGCTTCTCCGGTTACAATCAGATCCAGGTCAAAGAGGAGGATCAACATAAGACAACGTTCACTACCAAGTGGGGAACATTTGCATAAGCTAAGATGTCGTTTGGCCTCTCAAATGTAGGAGCTACCTCCCAGTGGGAAATGGACATCACTTTTAGCGAACTAATTAACAAGATTATCCTAATCTATTGGATGATTTGACGGTGTTCTCCAAATCCAAAGATGATCATTTTGATTACCTTGAGATGGTTTTCAAGAAATGCCAGGAGTTCGGGATATCCTTGCACCCAAAAAAATGTGTCTTCAGAGTACTGCAAGGAAACTACTAGGGCTCATAGTTTCCAAAGAAGGAATTTCAATTGATCCCAAGTGGGTGAAAGCAATCAAAAAGCTTCCCCTTCCGGTCAACAAGAAAGGCGTCTAGTCCTTCTTGGGAAAGGTGAATTTTGTTAGAAAATTTATTTATGATTTTGTAGGAATAATTAGGCCAATTACCCTAATGTTGAAAAAGGATCAAACATTTAAATGGAAAAAATAAGCCAGAGAAGCCTTTGAGAAAGTCAAGGATGCTATCTCTTCCGCTCCTGTTCTGGTCAACCCAGACTTATCAAAGGACTTCATAATGTATGTATTTAGTAGCAAGTCAAGCATTACTACTATCTTAACTCAGAAAGATGATGAGGGTAAGGGAGAACATCTGATAGCATTTCACTCCTAGACCCTGAAGGAATATGAGACAAACTACAACTTTTTAGAGGCAAGCATTTGCAATAGTTAAGGGACTCAAGAAGTTACGACACCTAATCTCTTGCAACAAGGTGATTGTATATGTCACACATTCTAGTGTGCACAAATACATCATGGAAGGAGAAATCACCAAGAAAAGATCCAATTGAATCACCAAGATCCTCGAGTACGACATTGAGGTTAAGCCTACAAAGACTGTTTGGGGAAGAGGACTGTGCGAATATCTTGCGCACAATGAAGTGGCCACCAAAGAAGAGCAGTCAAAAATAGTCCTAATGAACGAGTCAGAGTCTGAAGGTTGTTGGTTGGCAGACATAGTAAGGTTTATGCACATAGGAAAATATCCGCTGGGCCTTCCTTCTCATAAGAGGAGATTCTACCAGCCAAAAAATAACAAATTTGCGCTCATTGAAGGGATCCTGTTCAAAAGAAATTTTAACAAAATTATGTTGCAATTTGTTACCACAGAGCAAGCAAAAAGGATCCTCAACACTTACCATAGTAGTTCCACGGGAAGACATTTCTTTGCAAAGACAACCGCCATCAAAATCATATGTGCAGGGTACTCGACGCTATTCAATGATTCCTATTCCTTGGTGAAAACTTGCAAGGAATGTCAGTTCTTCGCAGGAAGAAGAAAGAATTATGCAATGCCTCTCAACCCAATAGTGGTTGATGAGCCATTCACGCAATGGGTTTTGGAATTCATCAGAATGATCAACCCAGCCTCTAGTGTAGGACATAAATGGATCTTGATGGCGACTGGCTACTTCACAAGATGGACCGAAGCCATGCCACTAAACAATGCGATAGAGGTAGAGATAGTGGATTTCCTAGAAGAACTGGTGATGAGATTCAGCCCACCCAAAACTATCATATTTGACAATGCTAAAGCTTTCTTGGGCTCTAAGGTAAGTCAATTCACATTTACGTATGGCATATTCCTTAAAACATCATCAAACTACTACGTGCAGGGGAACAACTTAGCCGAGTCGACAAACAAGAATTTGGTCTGACTCCTCAAAAGAATTGGGTCAGAATACCAAAGGGAATGAAATAAAAACCTCTGAGCAATACTCTAGGTGGACCACATAACTCCAAAGCAAGTCCTCAAGACTTCACCGTATGAGCTAGTTTATGGAAAAGAGGCATTATTGCCTATCTCTATGAAGATTCCAGCGCTGTAATTGCTAAAATATCTTGAGGTGGAACAAAATAGCAGAATGGAGGTGTGGTTAGCCAAGTTGCTAGAAGTACAAGAAAAAAGGGAAAAGTCCCTAACAACCATGACTAACCACCAACAAGTGGTTAAAAGGTGGTTTGACAAGAAAGTGTCCAATCAAGGTCTAAAGTGTGGAGACTTAGTGCTAAAATTTAATGAAAGGGCTGTGAAGCCGGGTTAGCACGAAAAGTTTGACAGCCTTTGGGAAGTCCCATTTAGAATAATTCAATGCAAGGAACACAATACATATGAGTTAGAAACTATGGAAAAAGAAGTGCTGAGGATTCTGGTCAATGGAATTCACCTGAAATTATTCAATTAAGCTTGCTTACCATACCCATGTAAATATGTTTATAACACTTTTCCCTTCTTTCCCTCTTGTTTTGTTGTCTAGTATTTTTATTTATTCTATGGTTCAAGGCAAAAAAGAATAAGTGACCCATTATTGTAGAGTAAGGGAAATAAACTCATAGCTGAATAGAATAGAAAAATTAAACACCCCCATGCACAATTGATACATAGATGCTGAAAAGAAAAAGAAGACCTAGTTGCAGAAGCCAAAGAAGACAACAAGATGATTATATAAAGATATATTTTCATTATATATACATTGATATTTACATTTTCAAAATGGCTCAAGGGCCACGCTTCCAAAAGTATATAATTCTATTATGCTTCTTTTATATATTTTACGAAAAATCCTTTTTCAGGAATGTATACAAAAATGAACTAATTACTATGAAATTTTTAGAAAGCAAAAGGAAAAAACACGAGTCTTCAGTTCATGGAATAGGCAACAACACTGAACGCATCAACAACGTCCATGATATCTTCATCCACATGGGTGTTATCAGTAGCAACAACATCCAAAGGAGCAAAAGTAGGCGGAGGGAACACCAGGTTCCTAAAGTCTGTCTACTGGTCGATGTCATAGAACGGCATCACGTTGTAGATACGAAACAAGAAGTGGCAGGCTTGAGTTACCCTCTGGCGATGCTTGTCTTGCGACTGGAGGCAAAAGCCACTCAAAAATGGCAACCACTGCACAATTGCTTCCTCTTCTATAAACCTTCGAAGGTCGCTCGTAGTCAGAGTTCCCCCACCATGTGCAACATTTGCAATGACCTCCTCGAGGTCGTTCAAGTACTTCTTGGGGAAAATTCCTTTACTAGACACAAAATCAATGGTTTAAGAACTCCTATATCCAACATGGAGGCAAAAAAATGTGAGCACATGTCAGTGTTAACTCTATATTTGTCCTCATACTCAAGAAAGTCCCGTACCAAGACCCATTTTATGGCTATGATTGACAACGAGTGCTTGTTCTTTGCCATCCTTTTTAAGTGCCTGTAGAAATATCACCTAAGAAAGTAGTCTGAGACTTATGTGACACTAGCCTAATTGGGGTGTTCATCCTATTAGACTCTCTGCGAATATCTTAAAACTACCCCTGCAAAGCACCTAAGTCTAGCCTATGAAAACACTACGCATTGCAAATGCCAAACTGCTAAACCAGTGACCTACTGCCAAATTTGCTCTAATCACTAATTGTGATTTCACTACTGCTTAGATGCCTATTTATATAAAAAGCGAGAAAATGCGTGGTAATCTACTTACCATAAACGTGATGTTAATCGAGTACCAACTTGAAATTTGTGCCCAGGCTTGCTTGAATTTCCCACCCAGTTGTGTCTGCTGAGTATAGTTTGCTACGTGCAAAACTAATAAGGGCTAATTAATTAGCCTAAGTTGGTGGCAACAATCGATGGTGTTATGCATGACCAAGGATTGAGGTGTCATTCTCCAAGTGTTTTGCTTATTCTGAGGCAGAGCTCATATCTTTTCAAATGCTGATCACATCTTTGGCTTAATCATTCCTTTTGGGATATTAATTGCCAAGGCATACAAATTCTTAAGCTGCTAGCAAAGCATCGGCTCAAGTTCTAAGAAAATCACGCTGTACAATATGATTGCTAATTGCAATTGTGAATTCTTGTCACATAAAAATGGCAAGTGATTCATCTTGCACAAGCCAAGGGTTGGCGGTACATGTCGAATTAAATGCAAAAGGGTAACTCCCATCTACCACCTTGAGGAAAAATAACTGAGTATTGCATGCAGAGTCTTTGAGCACTTCAAATGTCTTTTCAAATATGCTGCCTAGAGCAAGAGCTATTTCTAGTGCAGAGCCAGAGCCGAGATAAAATTGTAGAAGATTTCAAGCTATCAAAAGCTTCCTGCAAAGAAAAATGACAGAAAGTTCAAGCCAGGAATTATAGGGAGGGGCAACAAAAAGCTTATTTAGAGCCATGCGGGGGGCACTAGTTGTCAATATTTTTGAAAACATTTCTTATGCCACACCAGGTATTCCTGACAAGCCAAGATGGGCAAGCATGAAAGAGCTGGATAGGCCCAAAAGATACAAAGACCAGAGCTTAATTTATGAAGACTAGGATAATATTCATGATCCCTTTCTTGCAAAGAACCCTAAAGGATTGAGGGAGGCAACCTGCAAAAGAATGAAGGTGTCCAAAAGGGAAATGTCAATGGAAAAAAAAGTATGGTCCAATGAGATCCCTCAATATATGGTCCCATTTGTGTACTACTGCCCAAAATTGGTCGATGAGGCCGTTAAGCATTTCAACCGAAGCACTAGCACCATCGAGGGTCGGAACCTGTTAGTTAAACTCACTCTAGTAGCCATCCAGAATATGCTGTGTGTTCTTGATCATAAGAGCAAAGGGATACCAATGGAGACATTCACTCCTGCACAAGGGGATCATATATGGAGCACCAAGGATAAGGCTCTGGAATTTTATAATGAAGAAACCCAAAGGATTGAAGCAAAACAAGAGAAGCCACCAAGAATTCCTGTACTACACAACATTTTCAATGAAGACCTACAAGATGCCTTTTCAATGATGGTGTTTGTTTTCGGTCTAGACACTGACAAGGAGGTGCATGCTTTTCAATTGGTCTCAACTTTCCAATTTTGTAGGCAATGATCTTACTTCTGGTATGATTTCACAAAATTCATTGCAAAGAAAATGATAGAGCAAATCAACAATTACCAGGCTGAATGAAATTTCAAATTTCTTTCCTATCTTGCTCATATGTTTTTGCATTAGAACCCAAATTTATTTGATAAGCGGGTGAAATTGTCTATTTTTGGTAAAAAGAACAGAAGAAAGCTAGTTTATGTATAGACTACTCTCCTCTCTTCCACTTTTGATTATTATGCATTTTCGGATTATTTCTTGACTCCAATTTTGCAACATTTGCAAGGAGAGGATAGTGTTAATCAACTCACTCTGACACAGAAAGAGTATATGTAGAACTTCACTCCTAGATGCAATTGGTTCTTTGAAGCGGATTTCACATTCATCCGGATATGAGGCTTCACTGATGAACCATTTCACCTTCTGCCATGTGTGATTAATCGAGTGCTGGCCCTTTAATTGTTTCGGCAGGCGTGCATTATTGATATTACCTTCTGTAGCGGGAAAAAGGTCAAGAGGAAGGGGTTCTTCACCTGTCCGCAAAGTTTCAAAAAAGTGGCCATGAGAAAGAAGCAGACACACCCGTTGTTGTAGGATAAGCTAGCTCATTTAGGGTTGGTAATGATCTGCGACAAGTGGGATTACAACCCTTTCAATGATCTGCCATATGAGCATCTCAAGTTAACTCACAACCCTTAGCCTTACTGGGAGTAGAGGCGCAACCCGCTAGAGGATGAAGATGAATTATTGGTTGATCTAATTCATATTCCCATAGAATACACTAGGCCGCCATGGCATAAGTTCTATTTTGCTGAGGAGGATTATGATGAGAACACCAAAATGGGAAAAGCCATATATAATAAGCTGAGAAATGAAGAGGAATGGACTAATGAAAGGATTAGATCCTTCTAGATATATTTCTAGGAGACAAAACAACTTGAAACACCTTATGAAAGCGTGCGGGATGATGAAGAGTTTGATAGTCTATGAGATGAGGAACATCCTACATCTAACTCAAGCATTAGTGGAGGCAATCACCTAGATGAAGAAGAAGAGCAAGCAGAGGAGGAAGCCGATACATCGACATCCTCCGCTCAAAAAAAGAGGAAGTCCACATGGCAGTTTTCCTATGTCACTTCAAATGTGCGACTAAATATATCGAGGGCTTCACAAACACTTACATGGGCCTCAAAAGCAACGAGGGGGTCCCAACCGCAACAACTAGAAACTGTGGAGATCAAAAACTCCCCGCCCCCTAAAAGGAAATGCACCTATGCTATTGTGGGAGAAGGATCACAAGGAGTTGCCACAAGCCAAGTGCTCGTAGCGAGCCAACTGTTTGAAGTGAGTGAGCAGCCAGCGACAACCAGAGCACCGCCAATGTCTAGTCAGCAGGTAACATTTGCTTCTTCTTCTCTCACTTCTCAATATTTAGTGTCTTTTTCCATTCCTATAGCGCCCATTACTACAAGTGTCGGCCCT
>VDFB02353493.1:140582377-140608385 GCA_007258455.2 Sequoia sempervirens | reverse complement strand
AATCAAAATGGATCATCAAATCAATCAACCAATCCAATCAATAGTTATCATTCAACTATTTGTTTTAACAACTCTGAAAACAAATTTATCAACATCATGTTTGTTTTAACAACTTTAGAAGCAAACATATCAACCCGATTTTGTCTTTCAACAACTTTGAAAAGCAAATTTATCACAATCTTGTTTGTTTTAACAACTTTAGAAACAAACTCTTTACCAAATCAATATCAACTGCTTGTTTTTCATCATCATGAAAAACAAATTTATCAAATCATGTTTGTTTTAACAACCTTTTAGAAGCAAACTTTATCAACAACTATTTGTTTTAAATTAACTTTAAAAGCAAATTTATCAGCTATTATTTGTTTTCCAACAACCTGGGGAACAAATTTATCGTGACAAACATCATCAAATCAGTAAGTATCCTAATACACAAAAATTAGGCATTTTATCATATTTTCATATAACAAAAGTAATTTCTTCATCAAATTTTCATTTCATATCTCTTCTAGTCAATTTCTTCAAATCATTATTTTCTAATCCATGAATCGACATCTTCAAAATCCATAAAAATCAAAAAAATTCAAAAATCATAAAAAAATTCAAAATCACGAAAACTCAAAATTTTATCGATTCATCGTTCGCGGGGGCATATACTTATCATTATTTCGACAATCAACATTTGGGGCAAATTTCAAAATTCTTTGAAGCAATGCGTAAAACACATCACTTCAAAGAGGGGAAAAATGTATACACCTTAAAATGGTCACATCACATTGTCTGGTAATTAATTAAATATTTTTAATATTTAATTAAAATCTTTGAATTCTATCTGCGTATAAATAAATTTAAATAATTTATTTATATTTCTTCATTCTTTCATTTCAATTAAATAAATAAGTTTATTTAATCATCTTTTCGTATTCATTTCTAAATTAATTAAATAAATATTATGATTTATTTATATTAATTATCAATAATCTTCGTTTGAATATCTTATTCAAATAAAATATTATTCTTCTTCTAAATATCATTTAAATTAAATATTCTAAAATATTTAATTAAATCTAGTCCTCCATCTATTTATAATTAAATATTTCCAAAAATATTTAATTAAATCTTTTAAATATTTCAAAAATCTTCTAAAGTCACATCATAATTAAATATTACAAAATATTTAATTAATTCTTCCATAGTTTTCAAAAATCAATCAAATGCAATAAATGCAATAAATTTATTTTAATTTATTTAATTTGGGATTTATCTTCAACTCCCGGGAAGCAAACGGTTGAAACAGAAAATTAAATTTCTCTGTTTCTGTGCAGGCTTGTTCCCGTGGGTTGAAGACAGGAATCCATCCTTCTCTCCAACCTCTCAACCTCCCCCATTTTCTTCTCAACCTCTCCATCTCTCACCATTCAAACTTACCAGACAATCTCACAGCCGTAGATTCTTGCCAGCCGGGATTAAGCCTGCAAAAATCTATAAATACAGCTGCCGGGAGCTCCAAATCATATAGAAGTTTAAGCAAGTAAACTATAGGCAAATCTCATAGCATTAGCATTCATAGAGTAATTTCATAGCATAAATAGCATAGAATCATAGCAATAGCAATAGAATCATGATATCTCCCATTCACAGCCCCTGTGCATAATTCACAGCCCCTGTCCATATCCGTATCATCAATCTCATCTCCACCAGCATATAGAATAGTAAAGCATTCTCATTTGCATACTCGTTCTACAAGTTGCCATTTGAAGGAAGCCTAGCTTACACAATCTGAGAGCAAAAGCTTCAAAAGAATCACTGTAGATAGAGGAAAATGGGACGGTTCTGAAGATTTTGTTTGTTAATTTGTTTTCAATTTCTTTAGTTTAAGGTTTCATTTAGTGTTTTAATGTTTTGTTTTACATTTCAATTAAACATCATACACACCATCATCTCTCCGACAACCTAATTTTTTGTAGAGAAGTGATGCATTCCCCCAAGCAGAGGATTAGTCTGAGTGGAAGGCTAGAGAGGGTAGTAGCCACCAAGGCTAGCTCTTTTGATGTATAGACACTTTTTTATTTTGCTCCATCCTTTATACTTATATACATTCATGGGCTCCTTTTTGATAGCCTTGTGAATATTGTACTTATTATTGATGTACATACATTGATCCAGATTTTGTATCATGACATTCATTTTTTGATATATACAAATGATTCATGTGATGATGTGTTGAATTTATTTTAGGTATGGATGGATGTATGGATGCATTTTTATTTATGCCTATGTGATATGAGATGATCATGCTATGGATGAATGCAATGTTATATTGTTTTTCATTATCTTTTCATGATATGATATGGATGGATGATTATGATATGCAGATGTTATGGATGAAAAATGATGTGGATGTATTTATTTTTGTATATTTTCTATGCATGTTTTATGATGATGATGTATGCATATGGATTTATGAATGCAAATGCTTATGATATGCAACAGTTTAAGATGCTTAGAATAAAAAATCTATATTATTCATCATAGCTCAAATGATTATGTAGAAAATATGATGTTATGCAATGAGATGGATGTTATGATTATGCTATGATTATGAGATGCATGCATGTTGATGGTTTGTGGATGCATTGATGATATTTTTTGGTGTTTTTCATGATACTAGGTTAGCATGGAGAAAAGAAGATAGAAGAATAAAGAATGAATAACCATTGATGATGACTAATTCAAAAGATCCAACAAGTCCATGATCCATCGATACTTTATTAGAGATGGTGACGAGACAATGCAAAATAATGCAGGATGGGTTCTCACACTTTGAGATTGGGATTTTCCCTCATTCCTTATTGTTTGATATAACACATAGATACAATGCATCAAGATATTATGGCCAAGACAACGTTGTATCTAGTGTAATGGACTTTGACTCGACAAACAAATAGGATAGTTCTTTTTCACATCTTGACACATGAAAATGTCGTTGGAATGTAAGAAGTTTAGAACATATTGGACCAAAGCATACACAATAGTCAACAACATACCCCAAACGACCTTCCTACACACAACTAAGCAAGTATGTGCCAAGATTATTTTACAGGAGTATACACAAGCACAATAAATGAAATATAATGATCAATGCCCCATTCCTTTCTCTCTAAATCATTTTAGATAGAAATCATCAAAAGGTCCTCATAATGGGTCATTAAGATAATCATAAGAAAATATCAAAGATAAATAGTCAGTGTTATCTATAGCTCCTGCCTAGTTTAAGTTTAGCTAAATGGATGTCTGATACTCATGTCCATCGTAGGAAGGATACATCCCAAGACATGTTGATTAGAGGGTTATTTGATGTTAGGATGATGATGCTAGAATGAGTTATTGCTATAAACTTCATGGACACATTTACTTATGATTTTGACTTTGAGGTTCACACTTTATGACTTGCTATGTTTGTTTTCTACTTGTTTTGCTAAAGGGTGAAGGTGATAATCGTTTATTGTGGGTGAAAGTGAGATAGGATGGATGGATTTTGGATTTTCTAGAATATTTCAATGTTTTTGGTATTTTGAAATGTTTTGAGGTTGTTTTGGTCTTTTTTGAAAGTTTATGCAGATGTTTAGTTTTTTTTTTGAATTTTCTAAGGTTGTTTAGGGTTTTCTGAATATTTGAGGCTTTTTAGGCCTTTTGAATGTTTTCTATTTTTTGGTGGTTTTTCAATTTTCAAATGTTTTGTGTTTTTTGAATAATTGGATGTTTTTGGAATTTTCATGTTATTTGGATTTTTTTGGGATTTTCTAGATATTTGGATGTTTTTGGAATTTTTGAGATATTTGGATGTTTTGGGGATTTTCGTGTTATTTGGATTTTTTAGTATTTTTTTGATTTTATGAGTTTCGATCAAGAACCTAACTTTAAGACCTATCCTAGGGGCCTTGGAGGCTTATCATAGATAAGTCTTGCCTACGTTATACATGTAGAGACCATGTAGTTCAACTGACTCGAATCATTTAAGAGACAAAGATATGAACAAAAAAGAGATGACAACTAATTACAACAGACTGCTAAAGACTGACCTAGGGTGTCTCGGGGGCACATAAGTGATGGCCTTGCCTACATTAAAGCTTAGAGACAACGTAGTTCGATAAAGAGACCTTGTTTTTTGGGTTTTTTGATGTTCAACCTTTTTAAGGATTTGATGTTTTTTGGATGTTTTGGATTTTTGCTTTACAATTTTCTAAATGTTTTTGGATTTTCGCTATACAGTATTTTGCACATTTTTTTGGATTTTTTGGATAAGATTTTATGAATTTTTTTAGTGTTTTATGGATAAGGTGTCCCATGACCTCAAGTATACAAGAACTCAATTGTGATGCATAAAAAAATTCCCCCAATGTGATATGTTAGCCTTCTTCAAAAAAGGTAGGACAAAATGACCTTGGGAATATTGCAAGTAGTGCTAAAGAGTTCATGATACCTTACAGTGACAAGCCATGATAAGGACGTGAATGAGGGATGAATGGTGATGCAAAGAATGATAGGCCAAAAGAGCAGAAGAATATATGGAGATGCTTTATTTATGCAAGGAACTTGCCCAAAGTGCCACTGAAGTGGTTTTCACTAGAGGACAATTTTTTTCTTTACTTTTTCCAATTCTTTTTCTCATTTTTTTTGGATTTTGATCAATTTTTTTATTTTTTGATTTATACTCTTGGAGACTAGGCATAAAAATTTTTGAGATGAAAGTTGTTGGTTGGCTCCTACAAGGGTTCACCTTTAGGGTTTGGAAGTTGGCATACTCCTGATCTGTAGCTTGTTGTGATGACAAAGGGACCCAACTAGTTAGGCTCAAACTTTCCCTTGCTATCTTGATCTAGAAGATTCTTCTGATTTTTATTTAAGACAAGATCGTCTACCTGGAATGACCAAAATTTGATTCTCTTGTTATAGCTCTATTTCAGTTGATATTGGTACACTTGCAAGTGACTTAAGGCATCAAGATAGCGTTCATCTAGAAGTTCTAGCTCATTAGTAGAGACACTCTATACTCTTCCTCAGTTATCAGATTTTGTAATGACACTCACAGTGATGGGAGGTCAACCTTGATAGGAAAGATGGCTTCTAATTCATAGACCAGGGAGAAAGGGGTTCCACATGTAAGCATGTGGATACTGGGTCAATAAGCCCAAAGAGTGGTATTTAGCTGTAGATGCTAGTCATGACTAGCTTCATTGACTTTTTTCTTCAGGATTTTCAGGATAGTTTTGTTCATTGCTTTTGCTTGGTCATTGCCTTGGGGATAGTATGGGGTAGAGAATCAGTGTTGTATATTAAATTTTTGGCACAATTCTTTTACATCCTGATTCTTGAATGGGGTTTCATTATCTGAGATAAGCGTTTGTGGTATACCATAATAGAAAATTAGGTAAATTAGGATAAACTTGGCTATATGTTTCCTCATTATGTAGGTCATAGGAATGGCTTCAACCCACTTAGTAAAGTACTCTGTGGTGTTTATGATGAACTTATGGCCATTGGATTAGGTTGGAGTGATTTTTCCTATGAGGTCAAGTCCTCATTGTGAAAAAGTCCATGGTGTGATCATTGGCTACAATTCTGGAGCTAGAGCATGAATCAAATCTCCATGTTGTTGACACTAGATGCATTTTTGCACATACTGGTGAGCTTCTTTTTCCATAGTTGGTCAATAGTACTCCATTCTCAACAGTTTCTTAGCTAATGTCATACTGCTACAATGGGACCCACATATGCCATCATGCACTTTTGTTATGGCAATTAAGGCTTCCTCTTGCTTAAGACATTATATTAATGTCCCTTTGGTGCTTCGGTAGTAAAGGGTATCAACTAGGATCATGAATTGGGATGCCTTTTTGACAAAGGTCTTTTTAAGGTTTGAGGTGATATTGGATGGAAGGGTTCCTCTATTAAGGTAGATAAAGATGTCATGGTACCAAGGGGATCTAGGACCAACAATAACACACACAAATTCAGATTCAGGGATTTCTAAAGTTGGTACGAAAGGTTGTTCCACCAAGAATTCACATTGAAGAATGTTGCTTGACATGTCTAGTTGATCTGATGTAGTAGGGATCTATGAAAAACATTGCTAAAGAACCTATCTCAACTGAGTGACCCTATTAACAATGCTCCAAATGCAGTACAATCTCTAAAAAGAGCCTCTTGGAGACTACTTTACAATCTTTTGTAGCTTGTCCACAAAGTTGTGGTACAAAATTCCTCACTCAAATCACCTCTCATAAAGGCTCCAAAAGCCACAAGTTTGATTTACAAGGAGCAATAAATAAACTTTTCCTAAAGACTCTGCTATAGAATTAGAGCATTATTACATCAAAAGTCTCCTATTCCTCAAATTCTCTCCTCATTTGGATGCTTGGAGGAATTTGACAATTTTTGGATGATGGAATGCCTCCCTCTCATCCTCCTTTTATACTTGAAATTGGGACTAGTGGGCTAAAACCACCAAATTCAGCCTCTTCCCCCCTTAAGTAAGCAGTTAAAACAATTTCCCATTTTACATTAAAAACACTAATAATCCCCTAAAAAAATATTTAAATTTTGTTTCTAAGCCCTTATTTTGTTACATTTTTGGGCTACCAAGTTGTTGGGGTTTGTTTATTTTTATTTGTTTTGTTTTCAACAAATAACCATTTATGGTTATTTAGTTTTAAAATTTATGGAATTCGGGCTTAGTTATGGGTTATTATAAACCCATGCCAAATATATTGTAAACTAATTCGATGCCATGGTGATAAGTATGTGTTTTGACACCAGGGAGGTTGCAGGTTCTAACCTCCCTGCTTTTTTAAAAAAACTGTTTAGCCACAATTTAAGCAACAAAATTAATTGCCGCCCATATATGGTTAAATGCTAACAACATGGCTCAACGGAAGCGACAACTTATAAGGTGGTGGTTGTGGGTTTGACCCCCCACCTCTAACTTTGGTAAAGGTACAACTAAATCCAACCAACAAAGGAGTGAGAGAGGACACCACGTGGCACCCAACCAATGTGCCACATGGTAGCTCCTGATTCGTTAGCTTCGTCCAATCAGCTCCACATCACCCTGCCCCATTGACAACATGGATACCATGTGTCACTCTGCTACTAATCCATGTTGTTGTATGGTACCACATCATCTACCACATTAGCATACAATTAGCGGCCACATTGCTATCCACATCATCATGTGGCCTACACAGTCATCTACCACATCATCATGTAGCCTGCATAGTCATCTACTGTGTCATTGTATGGACTAGCACATGTCAGTTCCTCATTGGTCCAAATCATCTTCGTATAGAATAGACTTGTTGAATCATCGTGTTGATGTCATGTTGACATCATTAGTCATACCACCTCATACCCTTGGTCAACTACAAATTTTGACTGGCTATAACTTGCGCATACGAGCTCCATGTTTGACGAAAAGAGTGTTGTCGGGATCGTGACAAAGAGCTCTTTGATTTGATGCCATTTTTACCAAATTTTGAGATGATCAATTCTTTTCGCCTTTTTGGATGACACCAGATGCCTATTTGACCCAAACTTTAACTCATGATATCTTTCACGTATGAGCTTGGATTTCGACAAAAAAAACTTCATTCGGTTCGTGTCGCTAAGCTCTTTAAGTTGACATCACTTCTAACCAATTTGAGTTGATCAAATTTTTCACGTCCTAATGGGCCCCTACACCTAGTTTGACCAAACTTTGATAGTCAATAACTCAGATGTATGAACTCATTTTTTTCCCATTCAAGTTGCATTGGATTCAATATTTCGAGCTCTTTCTGATGGTTTTGATTTTGAGGGCATCTAGAATAGTTCAATTTTCAGCTTCTCAAGATCCACTTAGATCACTAGTAGTGATCTAATTATTGCCATGGCGTCTACTACTCTATTGTTTATGCGAGGAATATACTCAAAAGTTGTGTCTATAAAAATATCCTTGAGGTTTTCCACCATCTTCTTGTAAGGGGTGAGCTTGTCATCTTTGGTTTCATAGTCATCATTGACTTGGTTGATAACTAGCTGTGAGTCTCCATAGAATTTCATTTCTTATATCTTCCATTGAACTACTATCCTAAGACCTATGATCAAGGCTTCATACTTAGTGATGTTATTGGTACATGGGAATGATAGCTTGTAGGACTTTGGGATGCAATCACCTTGAGGGGTGATGAAAAAAATGCTTGCTCTAGATCCATGTTGAGTGAACGATCCATCAAAGTACATCTTCCATTGAGCTGTGAGATTAAGAAGGAACATTGATTCATCATGGAAGTCATATATCAAAGGGTTCTCTACGTATATGGGTTCTTCTGCTAGCTGGTATGTGATCACTTGTCCTTTGATTTCGTTTCACTCCACTTACTATATGTCAAACTCTGTCAAGATCATTACCCATTTAGCCCTTCGTCATGTGAGGGTTGCTTTGGATAAAAAATATTTTAATGGATCAATCTTTGCAACAAGCTTGATTTGATGTGATAACATGGAGTGGCTGAATTTTTGTGAAGTGAAAACTACTACTAAGCATGCTTTCTCAATGGGTGAATAGTTCATCTCATAGCCTACCAAGGTTTTGTTGATGTAGTATATGGCTCTTTCCTTTCCGTTCTCATCATGTTGTGCTAAGAGAGCTCCTAAAGTTTTTGATGTTGTTGAGATGTATAGGATTAGTGGCTTTTTTGGTATTGGTGGCATGAGCACTGAAGGTGTTAGTAAGTAATCCTTGATCTAAGTAATCCTTGATCTATTGGAAGCATTTATCATTCTTTTCATCCCATTTGTAGGTTATCCCTTTATGGAGGAGATGTGTAAAGGGACAAATTTCTTCTGACAGTTGAGCTATGAACCTTTTGATGGACCGCAACCTTCCTTGTTATCCTCTCATCTGCTTCAATGTTTGTGGTGGTTCCATGTCTAGGATGGATTTTACCTTTGTTGAATCAATTTCTATCCCTCTTTGTGAAATGATAAAGCCAAAGAGTTTTCTTGATGTGACAACGAATACACACTTTTTGGGATTCAACTATACCTTGTATTATTCAAGTCTATCAAAGATAGGTCCTAGAACTTATATATGCTCACTTATCTTCTTTGATTTTTCCAAAATATCATCCACATAATCTTCAACTATTTTTTGGATCATGTCATGAAATATGAGGGTCATGGCTCTTTGATAGGTAGCTCCTACATTCTTCAATGCAAATGGCATCACATTTCGGCAATAGGCTCCCCATGGACAAGTAAAGGCAGTTTTATGTTGATCTTCTTTGATGATTATAATTTGATTGTAGTCTGAAAATCCATCCACAAGAGACAAAATTTCATTCTCAATTGTTAAATCCACAATGAGATCAATGTTTGGAAGAGGGAAATAATCCTTTGGACATGCATTGTTTAGATCTATGAAATTAGAGCATATTATGATACCCCCAGTGGGTTTTGAGACTGGTACCAGGTTTGAAACCAACTCAAGATAATCTATGGGTTGGATGAATCCAACATCAAGAAGCTTTGGCAATTCTAGTTTAACCAATAGTGCTATATGAGGGTGCATCTTCCTCAATTTTTTCCTGACTGGTTTGGCTTTAGGATAGACTACCAAGTGATGTGTAACCACGTCTGGATCAGGGCCTAGCATTTTTTTGTATGACCATGCAAAGTTGGATCTTATCTCTCTGAGGAATGTTGCACGGTTCTTCTATTCTTCTTCCAACAAGGATTCCACATAAAAAGTGATCTTAGGTTATTCCTTTGTTCGCACATTGACTGGAGTAGCCTTTTTTGCTAGTAATGTTGACTTCTCTGGATGCATTGCACTAAGAGGGAGATTGAATACCTCATCCTTGGGTTCCTCAGAGATGTTTTCACCATTGGATGCATCCTTTGTTTTTAATTTTTTGGGATTAGAGGGTTCCACAAGGTGTTTTTCACTCAAGGATTTGTATGTTAATTGTATTTCATTTATTTTGTGACTGAGGGATTCAATTGTCTCCCTAGAGTATGACCCTATATTAAGCTCTATGTTAAAGTCTGCTTTGTGATCTACCCATAATAATTTGTCTCAGAGTCCCATGAATTCTAAGATCCCTTCATCATTTTTGAATAAATCTAGAATTAGAGGTCCTTGTTTGTCCATGTCAATGAGTTACGGGTATACTAGGCATATTTCAATTGGTTAGTTGTTCAGAGAAAAGGATGTTATGGATATCATAAAGAGGGTTTTTTTTTCAAATAGGTCAACAACATCAAGGGGAAATTCATCTAAGGTAGTATCACATGATGTAGGTGACCAAGAGGAAGCCTCAACTCATTTAGGAAAAATACATTTTCCAATAAGTGACCTTACTAGTAGTACAACCTAAGCCAAGATTTTTTAGTCGTTTCTCAGGAACAATTAGTTTTAGTAAACCATTTTCATTCTGCCCTAGATTTTCATTCTTGTTATACCCCCAATTATGCATTAGCTTTAGGCCTTTGTTGTCATCTTCCATGGGAAGAACATGAATAGGTCTTTCATCTTGATAGAGTACTTTAGAGATATCTTGTTCATTGATGTCTTCTTGATTCAGATCCCCCCACTTGGTGAAGGTAGTAGCTACCATTTTGATTATTTTTGGTTCTTTGATGCTAGATGTAGGTTTCCCATGAGATTGAGGAGAAATGGGTAATTCTCCTAAGAAAAATGTGTCTTTCAATAGTTTGTAGTTTCCACAACCATCATCTTGGATCACTACTTTGACGTTAGGTATACTTTGCACAATTGGTGTTTTTGAAGTTGAGGTAGAAGCTAGGGATGATTGGTCAATAAATGAGCTTGATGGTGTAGGTCCTTCAACATTTTTGGGTATTTGTGGGATTTTATAGAACTTGGCCTCAAGACTTTTGCAGTAGTAAAAAGGCTCAGGATCTCCATGGATAGTGATTTCTCTTCCTTTGAAGAGAAACTTCACACATTGGTGATAGGTTGAGGCTACAACTTTTAGAGCTTGGATCCAAGGTCAACCAAGTAGTATGTTATAGGGAAGATCAAGATCAAGTACTTGGCATGTAGTTTCTACAATAAGGGGTCCTACTTGGATAGGGATTGCAATGATTCCTTGTGATACTCGTTCTTGATCATCATATGCTCTGATGGTAGTACTTTGTCTTCTCAATAGTATCTTTTGAGTAGCCTAGATTCTTGATTAGCTACAAGGTAAAAATGTTTAGACTAGCACCTCCATCTACCAAGACTCTATTGACATTTTTTTTATGAATGAAAAACTCAAGGTGTAAAGCACGGTTATGAGATGGTTGCGATGATAAATCTTGCTCGAAGAAGGTGAGAAGATGGTTAGTGATATCCCCTACCATAGCTTGAAATTGATTGGTATCAATGTTCTCAAGAACAAATGACTTAGACAAGGCTTTTTCTAGTATTTCTCTATGTGCAGGAGATAACCTTAAGAGTTCCAAGATTGATATATAAGTTGGGGTTTGTTTAAGCTGATCTAAAAGATTGTACTTGCTAGGATTTGATGCAGGAAAAGTAAACCATGTCCTAGGTTGAGATGGGACTCCTTGAATGGTTATTTTTCCATGTCATGTGGTGACTCCACACTGCTCATTAGCTCCTTTGATGGTGACAATAGTGATGACGCTATCATAGGAGTCTACTAAATTGGAATAGGTATGTTGCACATTGGTGTAATCCTTAGCTTTGCCACTGTTGTTTGCTATTTTATGATCTGATAGAGGGGTCTTGTATATCTTGAGATCCTGATTCCTTGCCGGTACTTCAATAGATATGGTATCACTCTCTGTGAGATCTTGGATGATGTTCTTGAGTATCATGCAATTTTCTAATTTATGTCCTTTTATTTTATAAAAATCACAAAGATCACGTTTGTTGTACCAGGATGGCTTCTCTTGTGGTTCTTCGTAGTGTTAAAATTTAGGAAGTGTTATCAGATTTGACTCTACCAATTTCTTCATGATTGTCTCAATGGGTTTCGATAACTGTGTGTACTTGTGTTTGGGGTAGTTATTCCTATTACCGGTTTGTCTTTGTTGTGTGTTGTTGTTATTGATTTGATTTTTTGAAGGTAGTACCATTTGTTGCATAGTAGGTTGGATGTTAGCAACTTGATTGTTATTGGGTCTAGGAGCACTTAGTATGACCTTAGCATCTACTACATCTTCATTTGTTATGTTTTGGTTCTTATTCCATACACGAGGTTTCTCATTTGAACTAGTTGAAGGATGGTTGTCTTTGTAAGCCTGCGTATTTCCTTGTGAGATTAGGGCTCTTTCAATGTTAAGGGCTCTTGGAACAAGCTTTTTGTATGATGTGATGCACTCCATTTTCAAGTGGAATGACAAAATTGGATCCAGATTGGCGATAATGATTCCCACTTGTTGCTCGTTAGGAAGAGGCCACTTGCTTTTACTATCTCTTTGTCTCCATAATTGTAAGAAATTAGTGAAGGTTTCTCTTGGATTTTGTTTAAGAGTGTACAACTCTTCTAGACTAACATTCATGTCTAGATTGAAGGATAAGTGATCAATGAATTTATCTATGATTTCTTGAAAATTTTTGATTCCAGGAGGTAGATGAGAGAACCAATCCATAGCATGGCCTCTTGAATTTGAGGGAAGAGATGCATTAGATATGAATCATTGTAAGCCACTTCCATGTAGATAACGTTAAATTCTTTGATATGGTCAACATGACTTCCTCTCCGTCTATATTTGTCATATTTGGTTATTTCAAAACTAGGATGGAAGTGTACCATTGCTATGTTTCGATCAAATGGGTAAGGACACAAATTTTTTGTGACGTTTCCTTGTCTTTCCCATGTGAAGGTCTTGAATTTCCTATGAGAGAATTTTTAATTTTGATGCTACATCGTCTTGTAGATTGGGTGGAGGAACATATGGTGGGATGAAAGATGAGTTGTATGGTGTGTATGGAGGTGTAATATTTTGTGAAAGTGATGAATATGATCTTGATGCATTTGGAAAATAAGAGTCTTGTTTCTGTTGTTGGGAATATTGTTGAGCTAGTAAGGCTTGTTGCAAAGCTTGTTATTGTTGTTGTTAATGGGATAAAGTTGTTTTTTGAGCCTAATGTTGTTGCGCTTGTTGTTGTTGTTGGGCTAAAGTTGCTTGTTGTGCTTGCTTTTGTTGGATAGCCTATTGATAGGCTTGATGTGCTTGTTGTAAGGCTAAGGAATGTGCTTGCAATGTTGGATTGGGTAATTTTTGGGACATCTATGATGAGTTGAAGTTTGAGATAGGTAATAGAGTGTTGGTGGGAGGTGGAGGGTTCCCTTGGTTTAACATTCCTTGTAAGATGGTAGACTGAGGTGGAGGAATGTATGTTTGAGGTCTTGATTGATTTAGCATAGTAAAGGGAACTATAGGAAAAGGTAATGACATTGTCAAATTCTCCAATGGAAACGACACACTAAGACCATTGAATAAAAATATTTGCTTGTCCTATGTTTTGAGGATTACCTTGGGCTAAAGATGTAAACAAAGGATTAGTGATCAAGGCACTTCCTGAATTGAATGAACTTGTATCCAAGGGATTTTTTTGAGGTGGATTAATGGTGGATGATGTGGAAATTATAGATGGCATGGATGAACCCACCAATGGGTTAGATACAAATGTCCCTATTTGCGTTAAGGGTTAGTTCTGTGAAATTGTATTGACATGCCCTTGCATGTTGTTTGGAGATGTTTGGTCTACACTACTTTGTGCGATGGTAGGCATACTTGTGGTACTCATAGGTGTGGATGAAGAAGGGTGATGTGTGACCAAATTCTTTAGCAAGGCTAGTTGCAAGACTAGGTATGTAAGTTGGATTTAGCCCTTGCGATGGAGTTGTGAAATCCTATGTTAAACTCTATGCTACAAACATTGGTGAAATATGAGCTATACTATTAAAGGTGTGATTTTCTAAGAGTTCTTCCCTAGTAAGCTCAAATGGATTATTTGTGGTCTTCAATTTCATATGGTCCTGAAGGAGATGATGGTTGTTGTGATGAAGTAGCATGACTTCTAGGATTAAATTCTAAAGGATTTGGATCACTTGAGGTAAATGTAACTTTGGTTTTCTCCATGATTCTCTTGTGTTGTGATCTTGTCTTTACCATAAATTTTTTGTCACCTATGGGAGAATTGTGTTAAGTTTTTTAATGTTTGAAATCTCTAGTTGACTCAAATCTAGGTAAAAGGAATGCTCTAAGTCTTTTAGGAGCAATTGTGATGATGGGGCATGAAGAGATGGGTGATGTGGGAAGTGACCTTTGCAATCATTTTAGGACAACACTTTTGACTTGAGTGTGATTTTTTGATGTTAGGACAAGGGATGTTAATGAACTTAGAAATCTTTAGGGTAGACTTGTGACCTTCAAGATAAGCTAGTTCAAAATTGATAACTAACTTAGATAAATGCATGGAAAAAGATACATTTCACATAAAAAGTACCTAAGTTAGAAAGTGATGGTTTGATTTGATGTTCAAGTCACAAAATGTTTGATGTATTTAAATTTTTGCAAAGGGAGATGAGATGGGATATGAAATTGGATGAAGGGGTGAGTGAGGTGTTTGAACCAATGTTGAATTAAAGTGAACCCTTTGCTTTGACTAGACCAAGGTGGTGAGAATGATGCTAGACCTCTAAAATGTTCAAATCCTAAAGACCCAATGTTTTGGACAAGTTTATTGTTCCTCGAAAAGTTGAGGGTTTTGTTTCATGAAGAACATGTACATGTCAAGATATTTTCTTATAGTGCATTCATTAAATTTTACCAACAACTCGGTTCTTTTTTTGTAGAGTGCCTCAATGCTATAGTTGATGGCTTTTGCACTCCAATGTCTACGTATAAGTTACGACCAGTTGAATTTTGTTGGGGATCTTTACTTTGCGCGAGATCATTTGGTAAAGTGAGCTACAAGATCAAGGTAATGAAAATGATGCTAGACCTCTAAAATGTTCAAGTCCTATAAAATGAGAGGACAAATGGGAATGTTCAAACCGATTCTATCTCTCCTAGCCGTGCATAAAAGTTTCTGAGCAAAGTGTAACGATTACAGTAAAATATTGGAGCCCATTTTGATCGTACTTTGTTCTACGATTCCTATGTCTGAAATTGTGGGTTGGAGAGTTTCTTCTACAAAGTTTGAATTTTTTATGGATCATTTATGGGAGTTTGATGTCATGTGAAAATATCAAGATGTTGACTAAAAAAGAAGGCATATAAATCTGAACTATACCATGAAGCATGTCTATAAAAGTTTTCCACCAATATGTCTCTATTTTGTGAAGTGCTCTAAGGTGTTTCTTGAAAGCTTTTCGAGTGAGATGCCTAAGTATAAAATGAGGACCTATTGACATTGGTTTAGGGATCCTGATTTTTCATGAGATCATGTGAAAACAGTTTAAGTGTATGGAAGAAAGGAAGATATTTATTGTCACGTGGGAGGTGATAATATGGGCCTTCCAGCCTCAATATTAGATTGTTCCTCTTCTTCATCTAAGATGGCTGTTGTGTTTCTCCACTATGTGTCAATTTCCTTGTGTTCAAAGGTGAAGCTTCTTAATCTACTAATAATATCAATTTGTTCCCCGTTTATGAGTTCAAAGTTTGGTTGAATTATAGCACCTACAAGATGAGGTTTTTCAACGGGAGCAATCGGTCTCCAAATAGTCATGTGGAGTGCATTTTTCAATTTATCTTTTCTTAAGTGAATTGATTTTACCACAAACACTTGTCTTGATTATGTTTCCAAACTAGATGTTTATGTCAAAAACATCATAACTTTCACAATTTCCATTTCGTGAAAATCATGAGGTCAAAGCCATAATTGCCTATGTTGTCTTTGGAGAAATATGGGTTTGAGATTGATGTCTAGATATTTAGAAATTGCTAAGGATAAATCCTTAGGAAAAGTAATAATATCAAGGCTAACTCAAGAAGTCCATATTCATGTCAAAGTGTTTGAAATTAGGATGATAATGAGTGTTTGTTTTTGGATCATTTTGAAATCAAGCAAAGTGTAAAACTGACTCACAAGCATTAAAACCCTAGGATAGAAATGGCTATATTTGTTGAATTCCCAATTGGATTTCTCTAGCTGCACTTATTCAAAGCAAATGATTAGAAGCTTGAGCACACTGGCTCCCCTCCATGCACTAACTCATTTGACTACAAAATCCGATGAATTTTTTTGATGAAATATGTATAATTTGATGTATCGTCAAGTGCTTGTAAAATTTGATGTGTAATTTTTAATTTTTTAAAAGTTTATCCCTAACGTTCGACGAACCTGGGTTTCATCAAAATTTTGACAAACATGAAAAATAAGAAAAAAATCAAATTGTGGCTGACATAAAGAAAAGTGAGTTTGTCGATTTATTGTGACAGTGTTTTTCTCTACTTGAGACAGTTTCTGGAGAACTAAGGATGATTTTCTTGGGAAAAATTAAAAAAAAATCAAGAAGATATCACTAGGTTGAGGGCAGTCATTGTCTTTTTGTAGAATTTAGTTGTGAAGTTAGATTTGTAGTTCCAGGTTTGAAAATCATATTTTAAAGCAATATCTCATCAAATTTCATTTTTAGAGGTTTAGGGTTTTGAGAATTTCATGTCTAGATTTTTTTGTGTGGAATCACCATAAGATCACAACCAAGGAACAAATTCTTGTGACTATAATTATGTGATCCATAACTCTACTGGTCATGTGGCACAGTTGTGTTATAACAAATATAGGATGCATTCATGTGTTACCCAAGTTTAATGTGGCTATGTTATGATAGAAATGGAGGCACTCATATAATGTAGTTAATTTAGGTTGTATAATGTAGGTGTCAATCATTGGGTGCATTTAGGTTGTCTCAAGTTTAATAGGTTATGATGTAATGATAGCATGATCCAAGAGTGATTACCTCTTGCTGTAATAAAGAGCCTATAACTCTAGTTGATATGCAGAGTGGTTGTGTTATATCAATTATGTAGTGCATTCAAGCACAACCCATATTTAATGGCCTATTCTAGAAAGTGATCAAGATTTTCTAAACATTATGAATGTTACTTAAAAGTGTATAGATTAAACTACAAACCAAATTTTTTACATACTTGAATGCAATCTTGGGTTACCGCAAACTATAATAATGTGATCTATTAATAACCGTTATGGAAATTATTAAAGAAATACCCATGCTATATACGATACATTTCCATGATCAGGTTTACATACCTTAATGATCAAACACAAGCTTCCTGCATACTCTAGGATACAATCCAAGATCATACCACAACTTTTCCAAGACAACTAATTTTTTGACCCAAAATTTAAGGTTTTTTTTTAATACCAATAGAAGCATTAGTAAGAGCATGATTAGGGTACAAAACCTAGGCCTCCGTAGAAACATAAACAATAACTCTAGTGGATTAGTGAGGTTGCAATACCAGAAAGATTGAGACATTGTAGCTAATAACAAAATATTGCAATCTAAAGATTGTAGCCAATAACAAGCACACTATGTAGCTTAGTGACATTTGTAAATGCAATCTATGGTAAGAAGAATAATATTCACTTGAGATGTGACAGTCAAAAAGAGGCTGAATAGTGACAAGATAATAAAGCTCAAACCTTGCATAGTAAAGTGGCGATTTTAACAGTGAGTTTCCTTACCCCCTTGCTGACCTTAAGGGTTTTTCAAATGCTTTTGGTAGTGTTAGACAAGGTAAATGCAATCAAGGAATGACTATCCAAATGAAGTAACAGTGGTAATCATAGGTTCAATGTTTCTTCTTAGCCATTAATGTATAATGGAGGTAGTGGATTGCATGTTTAAGTAGTGTTTTGAGACTCATCAAAGATGGGAGAATAGTGAATAATACCTTGTGGACTATGAAGTAGTGTCAATAAGGTTGAAGGATCTTAAGATCTACAATATCATAAAAAAATGAGTCCTCTGTAGTAAGTAGGTAGTCTATAGGGCATAGTTTGATTTTATAGAAGGATGTTCATGAAAGGAATCTTCAAGTGATAGTGAGTGAGTTGTTTGAGATTGCAGCTAAGGGTGCAATACCCAGTCTTAAAGGAAGTTAGCAAAGCAATAAATGTATAATAAAATCAAATCGTACACAACAAATAATTCACAATGTTATCTTGCATAATGCCTTGAGTTTGAAGACAAAAATCTCATTGTATCTTGATGAAAGTGGTGACCTTAATGGTCAATCATTAACAACCATGATTTTAAAACATGCTATTGTGCTTATGGAGGAAACATTTTAAGCAAGGCAGTGAGTGGTGGTTTGGAACAATGGAAGGTATGGAGGAATTGCTTTATATGCATACTATGTAGTCTAGCTTAAGAAAATGTTCTTAGAAGAAATTAAAGGTAGATTATGGAACTCAAGGCTTACCATGAAAAGGATTAAAGCAAAGACAAATCTATTTAAAAGCCACGGTTATGAAGATATTAAAGATGTCAAATGCAAAACCCTAGTAACTAGAGTAATGAATACAGTGCCAAAGAGGATAGTGTGCTGGGGCAAATTTAGAAGATCTCCACATTATCTAATTACAAGGAAATACATCATTTATTTATTTTTTTAATTAGAAGAAATCATTCTAAACCCTATATAGGATACATTGATACTTCAAAAGCCTCTGAAGTAATTTGAGATTATGCAAATATATGTCAAGTAAATACCTAGATTACAAATAGTAGCGGAAACAATGTAAGATTTGTTGAGTAGAGCAGGAATGAGATAAGCAACAATGAATCCTATGCCTCCTTTCATGCACATCTCCTCACCGTTCTTTGTTATTCTTTACTAAAACACTTCTCCATTTTTAGAGTATGTTTATTAAAATGAAAACTCCATTCTGGTCGGCTACGCCTGAAAATAAGATTTTGACAAAAGTTTTAGGGTATATTTATTAAAGTTTTAGAGTATTTTGGCAGGCTATATTCTTGATTCCTTAAATGATTTATTCAAATGGATTGTGACTAAATAAATTACTAACTATTTAGTCATTTTTATTTGTGTGACTAAATAATTTTTAATCAACGACCAAACTAGTAATTTATTTACTCATTTATAGTTGAGTTGCAAAAAATGAGCAGAATTTAGTCATTTTTAGTTGTTGTGACTAAAATTTTTAGTCACCTAGTCATTTATTTGCCAAAGTCTACTAGTGTGTGCTTCCTTGTGCGATTAGGGCTCTTTCAATGTTGAGGGCCCTAGGGATAAGCTCGTCATAAGAAGTGACACATTGCATCTTTAACTAAAAGGATAAATCTGTATTGGCATTAGCAATGATGATTCTAACTTGTTGCTCCTTAGGAATGGGTCACTTGCTCTTACTAGCTCACTACTTCCATCATTGTAGGAATTTGGTGATCAAGTTCAATATTTTGGACTAATATAGATTGTGGGCTAGAATAAAATGAAGAGACACTTGATAGATTATGGGCTAGATTGAAAAAAAAGGGTGATGGGAAATGTTATTGTCTTTGCAATAATTTCAAGGGCTTAAAGATGAGATAAATTTTAATCATAACAACTGAGAAAAATTGTAGGCAACATGGTCATATTGAAGGGGGCATGATTATCATCCATTGGTAAGTTGTTCATTATATGTGTTTATATTGATTGAATTCGTAAATGTTTATATCGTTTTAACATTATATATATAATCACTTGATCATGATTGGTTTATTTGTGTCTGTCATTATTATAAAGGTGGGGCACCCTACAACAGATGATATGGATTATCATAGCCTCGAGAATGTGGTTTTGCAAGCGGATAAACATAGAGTTGTGAATATCGAAGATGAAGTTAATGATCTTATGGAAGAAGATGATTATGCGCTAGAAACACAATTGAAGATGATGGTACAAATATTTTGATCCATGACATATTTAGTGGCAGAGTTGATCATGATGATCAAGATGACTTTGATGATCTTCGTGATTTACCTGTACTTGAGAAGGCATACGAGCCCCTTTATGAATGCTCCCAAACAACTCCTCTCTACTATATTGTTGTTGTTGAACTTGAAGGTTATGAATGGTTTATCAAACATCAAACATAGCAATCTCACGAATGTTAAGCTATGTCATATATGACATCTTTTTTCATCTATTTTAATTGTTGTTAGTTCATCACTAGTAAATAAAGGATGAAATATGTACCATTAATATTCTTTATATTAACAAATTATTTTTTGTTGTAGATTGATTGGTGAATTTTTGTTATCACCATCAAATATTTTACCTCGTTCATATCGAGATTTATCTGGCATTATGAAATATATTGGAATGGAGTAGCAAGCAATAGATGCATGTCCTAATAATCATATTATATATCATAAACAATAGGAATTTACAATAGAATGTCTGGAATATCATATTAGTAGCTGTCAAATGGATCAACTAACAAAAAATTTACCTTGCAAGGTTCTTCGTTATATTCTCATTATTCCACGTATGCAATGATTATTTAGGTGTGAAAGCTTAGCACAATTTATGGATTACCATGTACGAAATAGAAGTGGAGATTACATTCTTCGAATTCTTGCGGATGGTTATGCATTTAGGGACATGAAGGAAAAATGGCCACACTTTAAAGAAGAACCTCATAATCTTAGGGTTTCATTGGGAGTCGACGGTGTCAATCCATTTGAAGAGCTAAGATCTATTTACTCGGTGTGGCCTATTTTTGTTATCAACAATAATATTCCTCTATGGATGTGAATAAAGAGGGAGCACACAATGTAGTTAATGATTGTTCCAGGTATTTGTTTACATCAATTTTATTTAATGTAGTAGCATCTTATTTGTCTTATTTTTTGCATAATGATTTATATTTTTTTCATTCAATAGTCATGTACATTAATTTATATATATTGCAGTAAAATGGTTATAATAATTATGTAATGTTTATGTTCATTCAACTAGGTAAGTACCAAGTTAAAGATATGAATGTATATATCAAGCCTCTTATCGACGAGTTACTAAAGTTATGGAATGGCGTCACTATGTATGATGTCTCTAGACCAATAAGACAAAGACAATTTCAATTCCATGCAATGATTGTATGGACAATTCATGATGCCCCAGGGCTAACACATTTTTGTGGTATGTTATAACATTCGACTTCACTTTAACAATATTTAATTTTATGAATTAGATATCATGCATGTTTTTAAAATAATCTATTCATTATATATAATTATAAAAATTGGTATATTTAATCCAATTATATATGATCTTGCAGGTCTTCAAATAAAGAAAAATTTTGAATGTCCAATTTGTAGTCCAAAGATGAAATCTCGTTGTTCAACAAGTTTAGGAAAGTAGGTATTTGATGAGCATAGGCACTTCCTCCATAGAAATCATAAGTATCAAACTACTAAAAAACATATTTTCAATGGGAAAGACAAGACTACATCAAAATCATGAAGAATGACACCTCACCTATGGAAGTTGGAATATAATAGAATTAATCATCAAGGTTATACATCGGATCAAATTGTTTATCTATCATATATATTATGTTTTGAATTTATATTTTTATATTGTGTTGTGTTTACTCATGTTGTAATTGAAAATGATTGTCATTGTTAATTTTTTTAACTTATATGCTTCATGAAGGTTGTTAAGGCATTAATGGTTGGCTTCCGCAGGGATTGAAAAGTTGTCCCAAACAATTTAGTAGGTTGCCCTACTATGAGCAACTACAAATTGTGCATTTGTTTGATACAATGCATATCGGAAAGAATATAACATAAACCTTATGGAAAATATTGGATGGAAGGCATGACAAAGAAAAATTTGTCAAAATTTGTAGTGACATTCAAGAAGCCAATCATGTGATGAAAAATTTCATTCAATTAAATAGCGATGGAGAATAAATTAATATAAGTTCCCTTCCTTTGTTATTAACAGAGTAGCAAAGTAATGCTATAAAATAAGTCATACGAAAAATTCAATTTCCCATAGGATTTGCTATGAACATAAACAATATAATAACAAAGAAAGGTGAATTTGGGTCAAGGATGAAAACGCATGATTGGAATACCTTCATTAAGGTAATTATTCTGGTATATTATATAAACTTGTATAATGCATGTACTTTTCAATGTATTATGTTTACTACTTTTGGAAAAATAATGAAAAGATCATTTTATAATTGTTGTAGTGCATTCTACCTCTATCTCTCCCAAAAAACTTTGACAACAATGTCAAGAAAGTTATATATGATTTTGGAAAATACATGAGGTAAGTAGTGATATTTGTTCAATTCATTGTATACATCTTATAATTGCCATTTTTTTTACTTGTTATGTAATATACTATATATTTTTGTTAAATATTGTTAATATATTTGTGCCTTGAATCACTTGTAGATGGTTGTCATCTAAAGAAATCTATAAAGAAGATATAAATTATTGGAAGAGAAAAATTCCTCGTCTAATGTGTGAAATGCAAAAGTGTCTACCTTCAACATTTTCAATGCACAAGAATACTACCTCAAACACCAAGTTGAGAAGATTGAATTGTGTGGACCTGTACACACAAGGACAATTTGGATGGTTGAGAGGCAATTGAAATTTTTGAAGGCTTTGGTTAGACAAAGAGCACATCCTGAGGGTTCTATGGTGGAGGGATATATGGTATACCAGACCATGGTGTACATTAGTGAATATCTTCCAAAGTTTGCAGCAAAGATCCATGTAGATCGCATTTGAGATCCCAACTCCATTAACAAATTTGAAGGGGAGTACCTGATGGGGAAAGGTAGATTGAGGAAAGTGAGAGGTAATTATAAGATGGTCATGGAGATTAATTAGAATACATTTTATATATGGTTTTTATGTATATTGTACTTATTTAATTTTTAATTTTCAATATACATCAATTATAAATTAAGGTCATATACTGTGGTATTTAACTAATTATACGTCGTTTGTGAATTTCAATTTTTTTTTATACAGTTGGTTGAGAGTGGGATGCACTACATTTGTACGTTGTAAACAATCTTGATTGGATGACGGTATGGATTGAACGATGTCAAAAATTTGTTCACGCATTAACATGGGAAGGTGTGACTTCATTGGTTAAAGAAGCTCACCATAATGGAGATTCCAATGTTACACAAAAGGAAATTGATTTAGCATATGGTTTAAGAGATAAATGGTATATATAAATATATTAATCACCCATATTATTTAATTATTAGCAATTATATTGATGTATATATATGTTGAGATTGTTTTCTTTTCATATATTCGACCAAGACTAAATATGTTTATCAACTGATGATATTGTAATAATTTTTACATGTTTGACATATTGCAGGTGAAACACCATAAGGCTATGTGGTGTAATGGTTATAAATTTTGAATCAAAATGTTGGATGATATGAAGAAAACTTGTGATTTTGGTATAACTACAGTCTTTCAGGTGACTAATGTTTTATCTAGAAGCAACATACATCCAGAAGTCTTAGAAAATTGATACTATGGGATTTTGGATGATATACTTGAGTGTGACTTTAAGTCCTTCAGAAAATTTTATTTGTCATCCTATGGTACAGACTACGATTGAATGAAAATAATCCTAAGAGAAATCTTATTGAACATGATAATGGATTTACCATAGTTAATACAAGGTTGATCAAGCGAGTTGGAAATGAGCCCTGTGTTCTTCCAAGCCAATGTGAGCAGGTATTTTACTCAGAGGTTCTAGGTAAACCGATTTGGTCATTTGTTGTTAGACATGATCCAAGAGGAAGGTCGATATAGTATAATATAGTGGAAGAAGATACCAAAGAACTAGAAGATGATGTAGATGATAATCAAGATCAATAGTTAGTTGATGATGTCCCCGACGAAGATGTCGAAGAGGAGGAACTAGATCATAATGATGTAGGAGTTAATGTTCATGAAGATTATATCTGTGTGGATGATGACATTATCGAAACTGATATCGATGATGATGATGATATGACCAATCCTTACAATGTCAAATTTGGATCAAATGATACAGACAAAGAGTTGGATGAAGAAGAAGATCAATGACATTGAAATGTATGAGTTATGTGATTATATTATCTATTTGATATTAATTTCTTAATAGAATTATATTTGACTTATGTGGTTACATAATTAATTCATGATGTTTTTAATTTTAATTCCATTAAATAATTAATTTAATGATGTACTTTTTAACGTTTGAAAGGTCAAAAAATTAAAACATTTCAATAGTGATGTTAACAACCTTGAAATTAGTGTGTTTATGTTTCATGTGATCATAAAAGATTAAAAATTCAGTTGTAGAAATGGTTTTTCAGTGTTTGACGTGTAAAGGCCTTTAAAAGGCATAAAGTGATCATTGTAATGGTTGTTGATGGTTGAGGATTTAAAATACAAGCTCTTGACATTCAAAAATTTGTGTTTTTTTTCAAAATTTCTATAATTTTCCTATTATGTAGCAATGTACTCTCACATGTAGCAATATTTTAATGTGAAATCAATTCCAGGTTGTGAAGATATGTGTTAGAATTTATTTGAATCTAATTTGAGGGCTTAAGCCATTGATTTGAGTTAGAAAGCTTCATTTTTTTGCATACAGTCCAATTACCCTATTTTTGAGGGTTTTGTAGTCCAAACATGATATAAAGGGGATCTTACAATTTTTGTGATTACTCTAGCTTATGTAAGAGGCCCCATGGATACTGTTGTAATTGTAGGATGCATGAATAGGGCATAGGATGAGAAATAAAGAAGGTATAGTTGTTGTCCTCAAGAGTCTTGTGAAGAAAAGCATGTGAAATGAGAGGTACTTTCTGGCCCGATGCTTGTTTGCTCCTTCATTTTCTATAAGCAAGATTTCAAGGCCAAAAGTATGGGTTAGAAAGATATTTTTTGGTCGATTCTAGGTAGAGTTGCAAAGAAAATTGTAAAGTTCGATGGTTTTAAGGAAAATATAATTTAGATTTTGAGTCATTCTATAATAGGTTTTGAATTCATGGGGATTTGATGTTTTATGATAGTACTGACATTTGAATTGAAATAATTAATTCAAACTCATGTCTCCATTGTACATGCATATCTAAATTTTGAATAAGATAATCAAGGGTTGTCTCATTCATCTCACTCTTGTGGTGTGTATGATTTCTATTTTGGCTTTAATTCAAGGAATTAATTAAAATTCTTGAATGGGATTGTAGGTGGATATGTTTTGTATAAGAATTTGATAAGTAGTATTGGGTTAGAATACATATTGATCAAATTGTAATGCAATGTTCTCAAGGATCTTATATGTTATGTGTTAAATCTGTCATAAACCCTTAGATGTTTATGAATTTGCTTCCTTAATGGATATATGGCATTGATGTAAGTTGTACTAATTTTTATGGTTCAGTATTTTGTTTGTCTTTACCTAGCGCTTGCTACAAATTATAAATCAATGACTATTTTACAATGTGGAATGTTTTGTAGTTATCCCATGATCCAAATAGTTGATATTACTGATAAAAAACCAATTCTATTTAATATTATGCTATTATTTTGAGCTATTAAATGTGATTATCTGTTGTTGTTAATGTTGTTTACAATAATGGTGCAGAGGTTGTAAACACATTAAGGTATCACACTCCCAAGTCTTGCAGAGCCCAAAGTGTAGGAGGTCTTTAAAATCCTCGTCAGTTGGTCTAGGTCCTTCAAGCTACCCTTGATTGGAATTGGCAATTCCATAGGTAAATTAGAAGATCAACCTAGTTACAGTAAAAACAACCAATAGGTAGAGGGGAGAGAGATAGAGGGATTCAATGAGAGAGAGAGGGAGTGGGAGAGAGAGGGTAGAGGGGAGGGAGATAAGAGTGAGTGAGAGAGAGAGAGATACTTGAGAGAGGGAGAGGGGGTGGGAGGGTGAGACT
>VDFB02353493.1:140514533-140582277 GCA_007258455.2 Sequoia sempervirens | reverse complement strand
CTAAATCAGGTCGTTGTTATTGCTAAGGTGGATCACTCCTTTCTTCGAAGGCCATGCACTTATGATTGGGTCAAGTGTTCTTTTCTTTAGAAAATTCCTATTGCCTTTTTGATAGGTTAATTATGATTTGATTAGATGGGTTCTAAAGCACTTATTTCAAATAAATATCTTTATGAAAGAAGTATATTGGAATGAAATTAAATATGATTTGTATTCCAATGTAAAAACTACAAAGAATGGAAACAATTATTTCAACAAATAAATATTATGTAGTAGTCAATTAAAAGTGAAAAGAAACTTGCTCTATATTGGTGGGACCACAACTAATGGAAATGATCCTAAAAGTGACTCATTTATCCTGAAGACTAGTATATAGTATACAAAGAAAGCCAACAAACCCACAACTACCCCTATTTTGAAGGAGTTTAGTTTTCTCCCCTTCCTGATCTCGCTAATATTGTCTAATTATTTTAAAGAGATGAAGGGTCATAACACAAATTTATTCAACCCAGTAAATAGCTTGGTTAATGAAACTTGAAAAAAAAAACAAAACAATTGCTACATTTGGCATTTCATGTTAAATGAAGAGTGGTGACAATAATCTACTTATAGTTTAATAAAACACTATTTTTATAAGAAGGCTTGACATTAGAAAGATAAGTGTTATTTATAGTTTAATAAAACACAATTATAGTTTTACCAACATATACTATTGTGTGTTTGCATGGCTTCTTAGTTAATATATGGGGAGATAGAGAGAGAGAGAGAGATAGAGATATATGGGAAGAGAAAGAGAGATGAAGATATATGGGAAGAGAAAGGAAGAGAGGTGGAGATAGAGAGTCGATGGATAGGGGGGATAGGGAGGGAGAGATAATTGAGAAGATAGAGAGGGGGAGATAGAGAGGGGAGGAGAGAAAGGATATAAGATAGAAGAGATAAGAGAGGAGTGAGGGAATTGACAAAAGAGAGAAGGCTCTAAAAGATAAAGATAAAAGATAGAGGAGAATATGGAGTGAATATGAGAGAGAAATGGGGGAGAGGGAGAGATAGCTCAATAGATAGAGGGGGAAGAGGGAGTGACATAGATAGTGGGACATATAGAGATATAGAGAGCGACAAGGAGAGATATATCAATCACCCTCCCTATATATCTATCTATTCATCCTTATCTCTTTATCTCTCTACCTCCATCTCTTTGTCTCCCTTTCTATTTGTATGTTTGTCATTATCTCCCTCTCTCTCTATATTTTCTTCCCTATATTTATCTGTCTCCTTAAGTGTGCAATGGGTACATTGAAGAGGTCTTAAAGGAGAATTATCATATCTTTAATCAAATGGCATGCTGCAGGAGGCATAACTCCCCAAGAACATATGCCACCATCCTTGGATTGTTGACATGAAACAACCAATCAAAATTTATTTTCTCTCTCATATTAATATATATTACTATTATATTAAATATATATTATATTAATTATATTTTGTATTATATAAAAATATACTTATTATTAATTATTAATTATAATAATTTTATATGTATTCAATAATTTTGTTAAAGAATATAATATATAATTATAATAAGTTGAATAATTATATTATTTATTATATAAAATATAGCTAATATATACTTAACTATATTGTAGAATATTAAAACCTAGCTAAATGGCACCAAAATTTTTAATTTAATTAACATACTGTAAAACATAACGAAACCAGGTTGTAGCTCGTCAAATTGGAGAAGTGAAAACTCAATACCAATGCTGAGGAAGAGTTTGGAGTAGTGAAAACAAGGTCAATGTCGGTGCTGAGGAAGAGTTTGGAGTTAAAACAAGGTCAATACCAGCGCCGACGAAGAGTTTGGAGGAGTGAAAACAAGGTCAATATTAGCATCAAGGAAGAGTTTGGAGGAGTGAAAACAAGGTCAATATCAGCATCAAGGAAGAGTTTGGAGGAGTGAAAACAAGGTCAATACAAGCGCTGAGGATGAGGTTGAGGGCACTTAGGGAAAATCAAAGACCAAGGGGAAATGTGTACTGTAAGTTTGGTACCCCCATTCTCTTTAACCTGAAATTTTCATGTCTAGTTTCCAAAGATCTTCTTGTACATTGGCACCCCCATTCTAGTAAAATGGTATAAGATAAGACAGAAAAATAAAAATAGCTTAGTCTTTCACATTTTTATCAACGAACCTCAGGTCTTGGAAAAACTCCCATAATCTACCCACATCTTGGTTGAGGTCTAGGATTTCATCACACATAGCCTTCATCGCATGAGTCTGAAGCAATTATATACTTAGCCCAAGTATATGCCAGGCTAAGGTAGATATAATGAATGGAAATAGAGGCATACAATTCTTCTTTAATACCTCAACCACAAACATATGCAAGGTGTTGGTTTTTTTATAGTAAGCAGGTTGATCTTCTAATCTACCTATGGAATTGTCAATTCCAATAAAGGGCAGCTCAAAGGACCTGGACCAACTGACGAGGATTTTAAAGACCTCCTACACTTTGGGCTTTGTAAGACCCGGGAGGGTGATCCCTTAATGCATTTACAACCTCTGCACCATCATCATAAACAACATTAACAACAATAGATAATCTCATTTAATAGCTCAACATAATAGGATAATACCAAATAGAATTGGTTGTTTATCAATAATATCAACTATTTGGAGCATGAGATAACTACAACAACATTTCACAGTATAAGATAGTCATTGATTTTCAATTTGTAGCAAGATCTAGGTAAAGGAAAAAAAATACTGAACCATACGAATAAGTACAACTTAGATCAATGCCATGTATCCATTAGAGGAGTCAAATTTATAAGCATCTAAGGGTTTATGATAGATTTAACACATAACATATAAGATCCTTGATAACATTTCTTTACAATCTCATCAATATGTATTCTAACCCAATACTACTTATCAAATCCTTATAGAAAACATATCCACCTACAATCCCATTCAAGCATTTTAATTAATTCCTTAAATTAAAGCTAAAACAAGAATCATACACACCACAATAGTGAGATGAACAAAACAACCCTTGATCATTTTATTCAAAATTCAGATATGCTTGTACAATGGAGAGACATAAGTTCGAATTAATCATATCAATTCAAATGCCAGTACTGTTATAAAACATCAAATCCCCATGAATTCAAAACCTACTATAGAATGACTCAAAACCTAAATTGCATTTTCCCTAAAACCATCAGACTTTATAATTTTCTTTGCAACTTCATCTAAACTCGACTAAAAATATCTAACTTGCTAACCCGTACTTCTAGCCTTGAAATCCTTCTTATAGAAAAAGAAGGAGCAAACAAGCATTAGGCCAAAAAGAACATGTGTCACCAACCAATTGGACCACCTTGTGATATTCCAAAAAGTAATGGCCCAAAAGATCCCACCCAAGGCGTAAGAAAAACACTAGGGTTTTACATGAAGACAAAGGTAAAACCCCAACCTTAGGCTTTTCCCAAATACCATACATGACTAGAGACATAAGGCAAGATAAAAATGGAACACAAAGAGAAAAATTTTGAAGTTCCATCACAAGGAAAGGTATCCTCCCTTCTTGGTAGTGATAACCTCCTCCACACACAACCCTTAAAAATTATGAATAGAAGAATATAATCTTTGCAGAACTCAAAGTTTATTCTCTCGTACCTAATGCAATTAGTCATTTTATCCTTACAAAAATTTATAGTGATTACTAGAGGCACATAGACCAATTCTCCATAATAGAAGAATTTGATCATACTTTTCCAATGATGCCATTATTAGAAAACCTTAGGTTAAATGAACAATACCTAGCTAAGTTCTTTAACTCATGTCTAGCCGTATAAGAGAAGACTGCTACTATGTGTACCTGAATACCATGGAGAAAGGCTCTTTGGGCTCTTTCATCAATCATCCTACCTTAAAACATACCAAAAGTCTCCTAGCAATTAGACATAGCAAGATTTAAGATGACTTAAAAAAAATTATTGCCAAAGCATAAACTTATGACTTAACTAGGCCTAGTACACACTCCCTCCCTGTTAACCACTTAGACATATGAAAATTAAATGTAAATTTTCTGCTATTTTTAGTCATGTAGGTGTCTAATAAACCACTTGGTGGTATTTTCCTTCAAGTTTATTTACTTGAATGAAGATAAGAAGTCCTTTGATTACAATTAGAGAATACATTTGAGGCCTTGGTTGTGTAACTGGTGGACCATAGTCACATTTCACACTTGTTACAAAGTTTGGGAGTTAAAACATTAAGTAGATTTGATTTGTGATGAACACGTTTGGACGGTAGTAACAATAACTTGCAATCGATCAAGATTTGATTACCTTATAACCTATGAAATTCTAGCGATGAAATGATAGATTAATCATAATGTCACATTAGGATCACATCACCATGAAAGAACTTCATCCAATATCCTTATGAGTGCAAGTACCACCAAATAGGTATTTTTCAGATCTATCTTCCTCGAGCGAGGGAAATTCGGGAAGAGAAGAGGAAAGCGAGACATGTAGTATGTTTAAAAGAGGGAGAACAACTAGAGGTCAAAAGATTAGAAGAAAATTCTGTAAATGAATGGATTTTTTCCTTGCTAAAGGGGGCTCATGTTCTTATGATGATGAGAGCATAGGCAACATTGATGTGCCCTTGAGGTACAAATATCTATGGAAACAATGGGTACCCAAGGAACTTCCTCCAATAAACACTAATTTTTGTGTCAATGAGAGGATATATCGCATAACACCATCGCCATTACATGGTTTGGCCTTATTTTGCATGGACGACATAAAGGTCTATTATGAAAAAGTTACTAAATTGATGGAGTATGTCAGACCCTATTACAGTTACAAAGATTGGATGCAACTGGTTCAATATACACGAAGTATGTGTAGGTATGCACTATCAACAAATTATATACAACTAAAATATAAGGATCAAAATAAAGGAGTGGCTATGTACATTGACGAAAGGCCAAAAGCATCAGGGAATATTGTAGGGTTTATAAACAGTACATAACTTGGGTCAACAAATAGGCAACCCAATTGCATATTCGAGGCACGCAAGGGAAACCATGTATTCGTATGTGCGATAAAATCAATAACTGCAGAGGAAGAGTTGCTAATCGATTACAATTTGAATCTCTTAGTTACAAAAACAGTTACTATGGGGCTGGTACATACTATGTACCATTTTACCCAACCTCCAATTAATGACTCCAATATACCATTTTATTCTTATGTTTTTTTTTGTAAGTCTATTGGTTTCATTTCAGTAATGTTTTTTTTATATTTAATTTTTGTCACAACGGTACATTGATTGTATGGAGAAGGCTTTGGCCCAGAGCACAAATTGCGATGTATCTTCAGGCACTTCTACTTGACAGGTTTACCTCATTGTAATTGTACAAATTAGATTTGAGAATTTTTTTTAATTATTATGTTGTTTTCATAAGTTTATTGGGTTAATTTCGATAATGTTTTTAATATTCTTTTTGCAGTTGTCTGATCGGGGAAAGGCACTAGCAGTAGATGAGAGCATCCATAGGGAGGTGCAATCAATATTATGTGATGATGAAATCACTTATTTGAAAAACCCTCTCGATATGATAAGAAAGACCCAAAAAAATGCAATGAAGAAATCCTTAAGTTGTTATTCATAGTGCCTCAAACAAATGAGATAAAAGAGAGGATTAAAATATTGACTAAGAGATCACAAAACTTGCAAGTAAGCTATCACGAGGTATTTAATTATAACATAAGTTCATTCATGGTTTTATATTTTGTACTCTTTTATGTCATGAACTAAAATATGTGTTGTTTTTACAAGATTTTTGCGTCCTCATGATGCTCCTGGTCATGATCAGGGTACTGCAAGTGCTACCTGAGGAGTAGGGGTTGGTACAAGTGTCCATCTTGATCTTCCTACACATACATCACATCATCTGACCCCATCATCCATGCCTCTATTGTCATATGAAATGTCAGCAACACATACCATGCAAGCATCCATTAGTGCACACTTTGGTAGCAAACACATGCCAGAACATGCGTCAAGACATGTACTTGGGGATGCAGAGGCCACTAGTACTGTTGATATCTTAGCAACATTTCCTAGATCTTCTTGTATTACTATTATGAGAAAATTTCTGATCACATTTGTGGTGATCGAGGATTTCACTCCCATAAAGATAGAGAAGGTCCCAAGTACTTTAAAATGTTTTAATTATTATTATATATAATCCAATTGAAATTTACTTATTGATCGCTCCTTTCAGACTATTGATCCCATGATCATTTTGTAGGAAATGATTTTTTTTATAAACATCTAAGTTATATTACATTGGAGCTCTTCGGGCCGACCATACATACACGGTGGAATGCCCAAAATCAAGATTTAAAAGATGAGCTCATTAACCGTTTAGTTGTGCTCTTCAATGATAAAACATTCAACTGAACCAAGGTTCTTAAGAAAGTTGGTACCTATCTAAAGTATGCGAGAGACCAATATAGGTCACATTTAGAGAAGAACAAAAAGTACGAGCATCCCCCCATGATTTTGGAGAGGGAGTGGAAGGACCTGGTGTCAAATGGAAAGGAGAAGGCTGAAAAGAAAAAAGGAAAGACACCACCGGGCCAAGGAAGGTATGTGATACTATCAACAATGTAATGATATACTGATTACTCTTTCTTTTTACATAATCTAACATATTTCAAACTTTTCATAGGTTGTCTGACACATCGAAGGCAACAAAGGGAAGACTAGAAAAACACAGGCAACAAAAACTTGGCTCTGGTGGTTATATGAAATTACCCACATGAATTGTAAGTATCAATAAATGAAATATTGTATCCAAATAATAAATTGAAAATAATTTTGGTTTTATCACACCATAGAAGCAAAATTCATAATCTTATGCAAAAATGTAGGGCTCTGAATTCAACAGAGTTCCCACAGAAGATGACCTGAAGATTTCCTTCTAGCAAGGCTATGGAGCCATGGATGAATGCCTAAGAGTCTTGAATGGGAAAACACAATATTCCACTGCATCTGACACACAGGTAAATAAACTCAATAAAGTTTATTTAAAATTGAATACTTGTGCAATCTATTCAAGATTAATTTCCACCATAAAGTAATTACATGCTTATTTATTTTAAACATTCAAGCAATGATAATATTACATGTGACATTGGAATGAAACCTAATGATGGTGGAGCACAACCTACAGATGAAGGTCATGGTGTGCATCTCAGTACTTTAGAGCATGTAGAGCATAATCAACATGTTGAGCATGATCAGGTTAGAGAAGATCAAGAACATGATGTGGCCCCATCAGATAAAGATGACTACTTTAAAGTTCTTTTAAACATATTTAATTGCAATTGGTGTATTAATTAATGTAACCTTTCATGTTTCAACTACAGATCAGGATTTAGAGGGTGTTCAGCATGTTGAGCATGAGTCTATAACAGAAGTTTAGGAACATGATGTGGACCCATCAAGTAAAGAGAACCACTCTAATGTTCTTTTAATTAATGAAATACTTGTAACAATAATAATAAAACATATCAGTTTAACATTTCTTTGTTATTGTAGCGATGTCCACATAGTGAGCAAACAACTAGGCATGCATTAAGATCATGAGCAGAGGGTAGAACAACTAAAGGGGGGATAGATGGTTTAGTAAACGATACTCCACTTAATATTTTTTTAGCTTTAAAAAAGAAACAAAAAAAAAGTGATTGTAATCATATCATGACAACCATATTTTTGATAATATGTAAAAACTGAAAGAATGACTATTATATGTTAATGAATGAATGTGAATATGTTAATTAATGAATGATATATGTTAATGAATGAATGTTATATATTATTAATGGATGAATGAATGAATGTTATATGTTATTAATAGGTGGATGAATGAATGTTATATGTTATTAATGGATGAATGAATGATTAATGTTATATGATTAGGTATGGGGAATTGAGAGTGATGTGGGGGGGGGAGAGGGGCCAAATGAGCTTCCACCATCACGTGGTTGGCCCTGTTAAGTAGAGAATATTAAACTATTCTCGAAACAAAGAGAAGCTCAATAAGGTAATACACTTTTCAATATAAGAAATGCATCGTTTGAAGCATCGAACCAATATGCAAAGATGAAAGAAAGTGCTAACTTTTCACTATGGTGGCAAAAAAATGATTCTTTATACCTTGAATCCATGCTCCGCGTCATAATTTGAAGTTGTTTCCATTCCAATGTTATGATTTTAGTTTGTTTGTATGGATTTGTATGAATACCACATTGTGTTGTGTGTGGATTTGGTTTCAAAGCTCTGTTTCTTCTGTTTTTAGTGGTGACATAACTCTAAAATTTGATTTTTGTGCATAACAGGTTAGTGGAAAAATTGACAGCTCTAAAGGGTTTAGAGGCTCGATTGAGATAGATACACAAATATTTGGATCTTGTTGTTGATGGGAGGCTTCCACTTAACCATGAAATTTTGTACCATCTGCAAGTATGCAAAAGTTTCTCTACTTACATTCATTCTTGATCATAAATGTTGTAAATGATATTAATGCTTCAAACTTAAGATTCGTTTCATTGTTATAATGATCAAAATGTTATACTTTGCTATACATTCAAGCATTCTCTTGCCCCCCCTACCCTTTGTTCTCTCCCCTCCTTTTAAGAATTTTCTTTGTCATAAAAGATTCACATTTCTGTCTCATTTACACAAATTTATCTGAAGCGCTAGGAGTGAATAAAGATATGTAAAAGATGATGGATTATGTCTAAACAACAACCTTCCATATTATAGGTAATTAAATCCTTAATATTTGCATATTTTAGAGCTCGAGTGATGCTTGTATATGCATGTGTAGAAATAAGGGAGCCTATGTGAAGATTGAAATTTAGAACATCACTTTGGTATTTTTCCTTAGGCAGTGAAATGATATTTTGAGGAATACAAACCTACACACACATTGATATTTTTTGGCATTGCATTAAGGAAATTTTTTTCTCTTATACCTACCCTCGGCTAGACATGGAGGTATATAATATTGGTTTCTAGGTTTAGTTTGTAAGTAGTTAATTTCACAGAGGAAGACTAAAATATTATTAATGTCCTATCAGGTGTGAAAGCATATGAATCACTTATTGAAGGCACCATTTTGTATTCATCCAAAAACTGGTTTGTTCTTTTTTTTATGTTTCTTGCATGTGTTTTTTTTAGGCTCTAGAGATGTAGCTCGACTCTTTCCTTTGCACTTTTCATCTATTTTGATGATTACAGTAGATTGTCCTCATAATTTTTCATGTAGATTTGTTTGTAACCTTATTTTCTACCAATCAATTTGAAAACCAGTCACATATTAAGGACCATTTCACTAAATTGTAGTCATCCATTACTTCATATGTTATAGGTTGTGTCTGTGTGCCAATAAATCCTAATGATTGCAAGAACTTTAATCCTAGAAGTGTACCCAATCTTTCTCAAGTAATATTCTTAACTTATTTTATAGTACTTTAAATGGTTAATTGAAGGTGCTTCTTTAGATCAGAGATAGTTGAACCCTGGATTAAAATATGGTATTAGATGGGCAGTATAATGATAAAACTGAGGTCCGTTGAACACAAATTACAAACATAAATTACTAGACTATGAATAGTGTTACAATTATAATTATTTCTCCTTTACCTACCTCTACATTAATGAAAAAGATAGCAGATATTGGAAGTTCATTACATGTCTCATGTATGTGTTAGTATTTTAATTTTTTTTAAGTTGTTCAAGAGCTTGAATAGGTCAAGAATATGTTCTACAAGCTTTGTTCTCTTGACACTGCTCAACATTTTCCCTACACATTTTCTCTTCAATCCAGACGTTTCTTAACTCCTTCCCTTGTTAGCCCTTGGTTGTTCTCAAGTGTAATGCTTTTTCTATGCATATTGCAGTCTGTATGTATGATTAATCATCTCTTATGAAGCATGGATAACCTTCCATGGAATTGTTGTTGTAAATAGATAATTGCCATTGTGAGAATAATCATTGAATTTGTATGGAAGTAAGTTTTTTTCATATTATTTGACTTGGTATTGTAAACTTGTCTTTGTAGGATTCTCTAGGGGGGAATAGAAGAACTATGATGATAGGTAGAGTTGTACAACACCATAAATCATTTGGCATTATCAATATATTGCTTATAGAATATTTTGTGCAAGTAAAATGGAATGTGCAATGACAATTGGTCTCGAATTCAAATACGAATATAAGTACATTATACACAAGAAGATAATATCTATTCTATGATTTAAAGAACCCTGAAATAAGAAAATTAATAGATTCCATTAGTTTACTTGCTCTTAGACACTTGTTTAATCATTGAGACTCTTAGAATGTCTTGTCGATAACCAACAGTGTTCAAAACTCCTAAAAAGCTCATATTAGTGTGACATTGGATATGTCTTGCCGACAGAAGTCATCAAAAAGACATGGACTATCAGAGTGATTTTTCTATCTTATGCTGATGATTGATCTCTCACTGATGGGTTGGCTTCGGTGGTCATCACCAAGAGTCTCTGTGATGACATGGTGTAGGTATATTTAAAACTCCTGAAGATGTTAGATTGGTGTGACATTGGATTTGTTTTGCCAATGGAAGTCATCAGCAAGACATGGACTATTGGAGTGAGTTTTCTATCCTATGCCGATGATTGATCTCTCACCGATGGGTTGGCTTTGGTGGTCATCGCCAAGAGTCTCTATGATGGTACATTTCAATGAATATTTAAAAAAAAAAAATTGCATTGTTTCATTGCAATTTTGACAAAGGCCACCGATGAATCACCGAAAAGGTTCGATAAAGTTTCTATAGCTGTGGTGAAGGCTTCGTTGTAACTCCTTTCCCATTTCTTCAAAATGGTGATGAACTTCTAGTGTGGTTTCAATGCTTCAAAAGAGCCATTGCAATTTCATTTTGGTTGTAATTCGTCGGTGGATACACGAAGTTTTCGTTGATATTTCGACGAACATCTGAGTCATTTTATGATGCCAACAACTGACGAATCTATGTCGTTATTTCAACGTTTAATTCATCGTCAGAATTTTGACAAAAAAATAGCAACAAATTTTTTTTCGTCAATTTGTCAATTGTTCGAAAAATGTTTTTCAAACGACTGAGGAATGTTCATCAGAAAATGGAGTCAAATTCAGTAGTGATGGCACTCACTTCTACAGGTCAGCCAAGCTTCAATTCTCATGAATTTCCCATGACTAACTTTTCATCTCTACTAGGAACCACAAATATGTGGGAGGACTTCGGAGGTCCGACCTCTTGACACCAACAAATATTAGGCATTTTTGGCTACTACACAAGGGTTTGTAATAAGTGCATCCAATTCAAAGGACACAATGATAAAATCCTTCAAGAGGTCTCCTAACCCTTAGAACAAGGGCTTTACACATCATAAAGATGCTGGGGGAGAGCTATTATGCATCACTCAGTTGATTGCAAACTTTCCTTGCAACCACAAATTTGTATAGCAGTTCATAAGAGCCTGGCTTATGCTTGTTACCGCTTGGGTCATTCTCTTGGGGTGAGTAATTTTTCCCACCAAGGAAGACCCTCTAAAGGTAAAAACTAGTGAGGAATCATATCCATAGTTCAATTATCTCCATTTGCATGAAAAAAGAGAGAACACACTCTACCTTTTTCTCACACTCACATGGTTGTTCAATTTTAATCCAAATGAAAGGTGGAGGTGATTTTGCAAAGTGTTGGAGAATATTTCTGTTTCTCAAGATTTCCAAATGGTGTGAGAGAATTGCATACACACTCACTAACAGTTTTGAAGAATCATGAAACAAAGCAAATAGTTGTCAATTTTATCCTTCAAGGCAATAATGAGTTCATTTTACACACCAATTGAAAGATGAGTTTTCCTTGTTCAATTTTAAGCCCAATTGAAAGATGTGATTTGAGGGTTCAATTTTAAGCCAACATCAATGTTCTTTTTAAGCCCAATGGAAAACTAGTACATTGCCTAAAACTGAAAGTAAAAAATTATGAAAGTAGGTTATAATTGCCCCAAAGTGTTGAACACTTGTTACAATTAGAGAATGTTAAGATAGAATAGAAGGTCTTCAATTTCACTCCATGCCCTTTAAACCCTGTAAAAGCCTATTAGTCTAGCAATGAAAACAAAATCAAGGATTAGATAATCTAAAGAAATTAAGTTACATCTCGAAAAACAAACGTAAAGTTTCTTACCCTAGTTGAGCGTTGTTGCACATGAATGCATCACAATTTGTGATTTGGGCTTTGCTCTGGTGAATTTGAGCGTCAGTTTGTAGAGAGGCCAATGAGCATGATTGTGTTGATGTTTTGATGGGTGTCGATGTAAAACGAATGCATTGCAATTTACACTTAAAAAAGTGTTGGTTTGGTGAAGGTGAGCATCACCATTTTTGATCCACGATACTTCAACTTTAAATACGCATTGCAATATTTAAATCGACGTCGACCAATTAAATATGCATTGCTATATCAAATTGCTCGGGCATTGCTATATGGCGACACTATTGAAATAGCATCGTGATTTGTGGTTTGAGAGTCGCTACAACCTACAAAACAACATGAACATGGATTTTGAGCTAAAATATGATTAAATGATCAATTTTCCCTACTTCTAGCGCTAGAATGTCAACATTGAAAGTACTAGGGTGGGCTGAATAACACTTGATCCATGAAGAATTGAAGCATAATGGAGCCATGGGTACTCAAATCTAAACAAGATCAATCAATCAAAATTGAAAGTAAACATTTTATCAAAAAACCCAACATGTTGAATTTATGAAAGCTTTAAAGAAAACATCTACTCTAATATATTAAAACTTATCCCATTGTGGAATTGGTGTTGCATTGATGTGGACCGACGGCCCTTTCCCAATCCTATGATTGTGAGCTCATTTCAGTCGATTCTATGGAAGAGAATCGATGAAACCATGGTGTATTGTGTATGAAACCTATATTATGGTGAAAATGAGCATGATGCAAGATAGGTTACCATGATTTTATGTTATAAATGATCTAATTAAACAAGTGCTAAGCTAATCTAAGCTAAAAATGAGCTAAAAGATGAAAACCCTAATTTATTTACAAACTAAGATGGATGCATGGAAGCCATTAATGAAAGCTTGAAGCTAATATGAAATTGAAAATGAACTAAAACTAAGCTAAACGTGTGCAAAATATGAATGAGTATGTGAGAAAATTTAACAACATAAGTTTGCAATAAAAGATGGTTCCATTTGTCTCTAAATAGTGATCTATTTATAGGAGAGCAAATGAAGAAAGAATGGTTGAGATCAAATAGCTTAATCAATGGTTCAGGATGAAGGAGATGAGAGGCATTGATCATGGATTGTCATCAATGGATGAGAATTCATGATGGGAGTTAATCAAAGGCTCACAATTGCCTCAAAAAAACACACTTTTGACCTACTCACATAGGTTAAAGGTAACTTGTTTAGAAGGTAAGAGGGTTAACTTCTTAAAGAAGCTAAGTGAGTTGATTGGAGGAAAGAGAATACTCCTTAGAATATTCCATTGAATGAGGATAAAGGTTAATTTAAAAATAAATAAATAAAATTAATTGTGCCAAAAGGATAAAGAATATTCCATGGGAATATTCCCTTTGATTAAAGGAAAGTTAGTTCAATTGCTAATTAAACAAGGTTTAATTTATGCAATTAGGGAATTAGAAGACTTAAGGAGATATTTATTAAATTAGATGATTTAATAAATAAGGGAGAGAAGGGGGAATGATATTTAATTAAATAACTTGGGGATATTTAATTAAATAAGATGAATTAGGAGATTAAACTAAATATTTTGGTTTATTTAATTTAATAGGATGAAGTGTTAGTGCAAAAAAAGGTGAATTAACCTAATTTAATTGATTAGGTCAATAGATGAAAATGATGGAATTAATTAATTAGCTAGGCTAATTGAATCACTTAAATGAAAAGAGGATGGATTAAAGAGGAAATGATGTTAATAAATCCAATTCGAGTGTATGACATTGCTTAGGACATTTTTCAATGTCTACAAAAATGCCTATTGAAAATCAATTTGTATCATCTGTGTATTGAAATAAATTACATATTTGGAAATTAAATTCTGAGTACTACATTTTATGATAATGAATTTTTCAAGATTCTATCTCTACGTGCTTCAAATTTTAAGGTCAAATGTGTCAAATTCTAAAAATCAAGGAATACACTTTCACTAAATGACCAAAAAGTGGACTCAACTTCTTGCACACACCCATAATTGAATCGTATTCTTCTTGCATTGGATTCATCCATTCTTTATGATTCTTAGCTTCTTTATATTTATGAGGTTCATCTATACTCATTACTTGAGCTATAAGAGCATAGTTAGTATACCTGGTTGATGACTTGGTTTTTCTCATTGATCTTCTCGATTCTTCACTATTGGATAGAGTAGCTTCAATTGGCCTTGTTTCATGTCCACCTTGATTAGAGTTTGTTGATCTTCAATATCTAAAATTTTATTGTCTTCTTCAAGTAGTTTCCATGAAGTAGTGTTTTCTTCCTTTTCTTCCTCTTGAATATCATCTCAAAATTCTTGAGATATTACATCTCTACTAAAAAACACTCTATGGTAGTAGGATTATACATTTTGCAGGCCTTATCATATGCACAATAACCAATGAATATACATTTGATTGACTTAGAATCAAATTTCCTCCTATTTTCATTTGGAATGTGATGAAAATCCTTACTTCCAAAGATTCTCAAATGACTAACACTAGGTTTAGCACCTATTAAAGCCTCATGAGGATTTTTATTTTCTTGATACTTGGTTGGTTTTTAATTCAAAGAATAAATACTTGTATAATTGCTTCAACCTACAAATTATTAAGGATATTTTTTCCCTTTGAGCATACTCCTAGCACACTCAACTGTTGATCTATTTTCCTCTCAACCACACCATTTTTTTTGGGACTATGAGGAACTGTATATTTCTTGATAATACCATTATATTTATAATATTTCACAAAAAAATGAAGTGTATTCCCCCTTGATCTGATCTAAGATTTTTAATATTATGTTTTGTTTGTTTTTTCCACCATAATTTTTAATTATTTGAATCATTCAAAACACGACTCAAGTATATCTAGTGCTATCATCAATAAATATAAGAAATTAAGAAGCTCCTCCAAGTGACTTTGTGTGCATGGGACCACACACATTTCTGTTTACTAATTCAAGAGTGTTTCTTTGTCTTTGATTTGACTCTATTAAAAATTAGTTTCTATGTTTTTTACCCAATGCACAACCATCACAACTAATTTATTCATTCTTTAATATTGGAAGACCTTGCATCATATCTTTTCTTTGTAGAGAAATAAGATCTTGAATATTTAAATGACCATACCTCTTGTGTCATAGTTATTTAGTTGATACACATGTAGAATCCATTGCTTGATGAATTTCTACTAACATCAAGTTTATACAAACCTCCTATTTTGATTCCTTCAACAATCACATTATGGTTATCTTTCATGTCCTTTACTTGGCAACTAGTCTTTCAGCATTAAAATTTTAAACCTTGATCAAGTATGGCTAAAATTCATTTATTTTTTTCTTAATTCTTGGGACATACATTATATTTTCAAGTTGTCTTGCATTTATATTAGGAAATATTACACTTATATCACCATAACCTTTTATTTCATTAGACTTATAATCTCCTAAATAGATCTTACAACCATCATTTTTCTCATTAAAATTTTGTTAAAACCAATTTCTATGACATGACATGAATTGATACCCTCAATCTATGAACCAATTATTGCAATCATTTGTTTCAACAAAAAGAGCAGCATCTAAAATAAATAACTTTAGATTATGAAGGTTATCAATTGCCTCATCCTCACCATCATATAGTTACCTTCCTTTTTATAATTTTTAGACTCAATAAACCTTTTTTTTTTTACATTCATAAGCATAATGTCCCAAATTTTCCATAATAGTTACAATTTTTATTTTTCTTTACATTGGAATTTGATTTAGATGATGCTCCATATTGATACCTTTTTTTATCAAATTTACCTCCTTTGTTCTTTGCCCATTGTTTTCCTTTAGATGGCTTCTTGTCCTTGGCGATCAAAGCTGAATCTACACTCTAAAGTTTGTTGTCCACATGCTTCATTCTTTCCTCTTCTTGTAGAATAATATGTGCCAAATTTTCAAAAGATGGTGCATTTTCCCTTGCAACCAAACTAGTAATGAACACTTGATAATCACTTATCATTCCATTCAAAGTAATAGTAACTAAGTTGCTACTTGAAACTGATTCACCAATGTTAGCTAATTTATCCCTTAATTCCTTAACTTTGGATAAATAGTCACTAAATACATTCATTTGCTTCCATTTTATTGAAAGTAATTTTCTCTTTAAAAGAAATTATATTTGTGTTTGTAATCTCATAGAAACCTTTCAAAGTTTTCCATGTACCTATAGAGGTAGTGACATCATGAATATGAGGGATGATGGAATCCTTTACAAACATTTGTAAGAGAATCTTGGCTTTGCATTCTCTTTTCTCCCAATCTTGAACACCAACTTGAGGCATAGTAGGTTTTGCCTCTATACCATTTACAATGCTCCAAACATTATACCCTTCCATTAGGGTATGCATCTTGAACTTCCAATTAACATAATTGGAGCCATCTAATTTATTTGATTCTATTAGATATGATTTATATAAACTTGGAATTTTTAAAGAGATCAATAAATAATGAAATTTTACCAGTCCCTTAACCCAAATACAAACATTGGTCACATAAAAGTTGTGATTTCTAAGGAAATCAACCCAAACGTGGGAATTTCACAACTTCAAAACACTTCAATAGTCACATCTTTCATTTTCACAATAATATTTGGCTTGGTAGCAACAAGTTTAGAAACAAACTTGGTGGGAATGAGTACCTCCTTTTGACTGGCACTCCCTTCAATGGCTAAAACGACAATGGAAAAGCTATTTAGATTGAATCTACTTAGGATCCTTAGGCACAATCATAGTTAGCACCCTTCAATCATACACTAGTGCTCAACTCAACCTCTGTGTGGCTCCTTCAATATCCAACAACCACCCTTGAAGATCGCAATAGAAGCTTCTCGATTGTAATACTTAGCAATAAAGCTCCTCACTCAATTGTTGGCTTTGATACCAAAAAAAGAATGGGGTAAAAGGAATAAACACCAGAAGGAATAAATGAAGAATAGAAGAACTCATTGATCTCTTGCTACTCATCAATAAACATTGCAAATTTATAGATACAAAGTAACTCACCCACTTCCTATAATAATGCTCATTGGTTTGACAACTAACTATAATTGATTGATAGCTAACTAGAGATTATTGTCAGCTAACTATGAAATTAATGACAATGAATTGGAACTAAGGGACATATAAAATATTTTATTATCTACTCATATTCAAACTTTGATTGTGCATAATTCAATTGTGATTTGTAATAACCCATCCTAAATTATTACTTAATTAATATTATTGCAAATGACACATGAATATATTCAAATTAAAAAGACATATCTAAGTAGCTATAGTCATTCATAGCAACACATGTCTAATTAAAATGAATCAAGATTCGTATATTCAATTCAAAAGTCAAATTATAGTATCAAGTTTGACTTGGCTCATAAGGCCACAAAGTCATTACATGGTACAACTTTTACTTCAAGGTTGCATCATAGACTAAATAGTCTTGTGTACATCTAAGGTTCCTCTTGACGCTCGCCTACATTGGTGGACGAGAACATGGTTGAAGTGCTTTACCACCTAGCCACAAAGCTTACGCTTCCCCAAAACTCTCCCAACTTGAAGAGTACCCAACCCTACATGGAAAGTTTAGTAAGAGAACCATCTGTAAGGTGGAATTTGGTGTTTTCCCATACATCAACATGCAATTTCTATCTACAAGTTTGAAAATAAAATGCAAGATCCGTGCTAGGAATGGCAGAGAGTGTTATCACAGAGTTCATACATACAAAATGAACTATATTGTTTGGCCAAGTATAAAAACTTTGTTGCAACAACAAAAAATAAGTTTTGGTAAAGCAAACCTATACTCTTTGAAAGTTCCATTTTGGCACCTGTCCTGGAAGGTAACTTTCTACAATACATCTTATACCAGCTATCTACCCTCTAGATGCATCTCCCTTGAGGTGCTCTAGTCTACTTAGGTATTGTTGTTCTATTTAAGTAAAAGAATATTCTTCTCACATATGTCTATGAAAAAGGAAAATCATGTTCTAATTTCCTCACTAAAGGGAAATTGGATACATGATTCAAATGGAATTGTACATTACAATATCCAGTCATATCATCCACATGACCCATGTTTACTTTCAGCATAAAGCATTTTCCCTTTAAAAATGAAATTAAGTAAAAAAAAACAAAAGAAGGTATGTCACAAGTATGTGTATGTACATAGACAAAGAATCTATATACATACGCATATATGTGCCTACTTAATTTATTATATTTGTGCATACATTTTGAAATAAAACTATTAAATCAAATTGCTATCATTTAATAATTTTCCATTTTGATGTTTCCATTTGTTAGAAAATCAAGAAATAATTGAATCTAGAATTAAATATGTATTAACAGTTTCTCACATAGTATTGTTCCTTTTGTATCATACAAGTTGTAATATTCAAATATGATGTTTACATATGAACACTTTCTCTGTTCAAAATAGAACAATACTGTTTCCAACTAAACAGTTACAGAACAAGTTTTTTTGTATAGAATGTTCACAGTTTGTAACTAAACAATGTTGTTTCAATTAAATGGTCATTGAACAAGTATTTTTTCAACTACACATACACTTTTACAACATGATGAAGTCATTTACAACAGAACGTTCACTATTTATAATAGTACAATGTTGTTTCTAGTTAAACAGTTACAGTTTATCACAAAACAATGTCATTTTCAACTTAACATTCACCGTTTACAATAATACAATGTTGTTTCCAACTAAACAATTATAGTTTATCACAAAACAATGTTGTTTTCAGCTAAACAGTTATAGTTTATCACAAAAAAATGTTGTTTACAGTGGTCTATGGTTGTAGCTTCAAGTTCCATTGCTTCGTTTTCCAAGCTATATTATTCCAAGCATTTGTATATAAAATTTCACATAAGAAGTAACTAAAATGAAGCTATTATCAACCTTTGGAAGGAAGTTAAAAGAATTGGATGGCTTGCTAGCCATTAAACAATAATGATAAAATGACCAGATCCATAGGATTGTTCTTAACTAGGTTTGGGTTGAAACCCTCATTCATAGTTTACGTTTAATAAACTTCAGTTGTCCTAAAACAATCTACAATCATTGACTGCTATATAGGACATGAGGGTCAGGGTCGTGTCATAACATCTACCCTCAGCTTAGGTATAGTTTCCCCATAGATGACATGGGTATCATTTAAATGAATGATAGTTTACCATATTGCACATGCAAAACAAGATAAGGGTACAAGTTCATCATTCGACCTTTATCCTTTATGGATTAGGTGATGAGAGATTCAAAATTTCTATATGACATAACAGTTTACATGCAATTGTAAGAATTATTAGAAATATATAATATGAAGTTGGGCATCATAGCCCTATGTAGGCTATGGCGACAAGACTACTAGAAGACTTACAAAATTCTCATCGATACTAGATCAAGGGTGATGGAATTGCGCCAAACATGCAACCATCATTTGGATATCCAAAAGAAAAATAAATAAAGAACATATAAATGCATATCATAATCTCTCTATGGAGATTTGATCTACCCTTTAAGGGTGGTATCAAAAATGTCTCATACAGAGCCTAATGAAGGCTATTGGATTGATTGATAAGCTCTATGTCAAGCTAAGCAAAAACAATACATGCAACCTATGATTATGATGGCAGTATAAAAGAAAATCTTACAAAGTAATAATGAAATTGGCTCTCAAGCCATGGGTGATACATGCACTAACAAATCTAGTTATAGAAGAATCAACACAACCATGTTATAAGAAATATAAACCGATTCATAGAAACTCAAAGAGTTGGATTTATTCAACCTATAGAATCGACAGAATATCAATTTGACTATGCATAAAATATAGATGATACTGTAGAAAAAAATTAAAAGCAACAGTTAAATGAAAAACCACGAAATACCTTTGAAATTGAGGGTTCTCTTTTGGCTTTTTCCCACAAAGCTTGTTCAACAACTTGAACATTGGGAGTTGGCGTCGATCCCTCTCTTCAGAAATGGAAAGTTTCCTACCTGTCACTGCCCTCCACTAAGGGGCTGATTTGATTGGATAGTGGGCATTAATGGTTTGTCCACGCCATCCCTTGAATTCAAATATTGCATCATTGTTGTTGGCAAACCACAACCTTCGTGGGATTTTCTCATAATATCATTTGAATTTTGTCTATTTGATAATGATAATTATTAGTTTTCAAGTTCACTAAATATATATATTTACATACTTTATATTTATATTCAAATTTGTTCACACATATGTATGTGCTCGAAACACATATATATTTATATATTTGTGTGTTTATATATATATATATATATATATATATATTTGTGTTCACATATAAATGTTTTCATGTGCATATCTATCATTTATATAAAAATGCTCTTTCGTTTTCATTTCAACAATGATATAAAATGCATAATTGAAATTCACACATTCATTCACATACCAAATCTCACTTTCGTTTTCCTTTAAATTCAAAACACAAGCTCAAGATTGATATTTTAAATATAAGTTTCCACGTAATTTCATTTCACAAATGCATCTTTGCAATGATCAAGTCATTTCAGTCAACTTAATATAATTCCTATATGAATTTTTCAAATGTAGATATCATGTCATTTTGTGGTGTGTGCATCCAGATTCCATCTTGCTTACCATTTGATCCGGCTAAACAATCCTACTTCAACCGTGTTCTCATCCTTCAACCTATCACCCTGCAACTACACACACTTGCAAAATTCATCAGTAATGTTCAATTCTTGATAATATATAAGATCATTTTTAAAGATCATATAGTCAACTTCTTTCAATCTATTTCGAATTTTCAAAATTTCCATTTAACATATTGAATTTCTTCAATATTTCAATTTACCATATTATAATTGATATGCAATAAAATTGGGTTATGAAATGATTTATTTTAACATATTGGTTGTAGTTTCTTACAAGATTCTTATGGATTAGCAGTAATGAGGATAGAAGCAAAGCATCACTAATATTTTGTCATTTTGGTTGTTTTATTCAGTGGGAAATCAAAAGGGAGTGATCTGCTTGAGTTATTCCCATGGAGAACTTAGGGATAATGGTGCTTAGAAAATACATTTTCTTACAAAATTGAAGCTAATTAATAACATGCTTTATTGATTAAAACCTTTGACACGCATTATCTAAGGATGATGATCAATGATGAATCATATGTTATCCAACACAATGAGTGAAGACATGCTTGGTCCTTTTGGGTTGGTAACAAGAATCAACTAAAAAAAAATTGAACAAAGCTAGACAATTACCAAAGAAAAGAATAGCAATTAAGCAAAGAATCTGTACAAAAAATGAGAAGAAATCTAAAAAATTACAATGAGCAATTATATTGGCACTAATATAACAATCAACAATATAGTATTAGCAATTACTTACACTAGGAATTATGATTAAAACCACCAAATAAGGAATTAACAACATTACAAGGGTAAGAAAGATTCAAACTTTCATCCACTAAGCAACAAGCTAATACAATAGCTTGGAACATTGTTGTTGAAAAAAAATTATACATAAAATTTGAATAAGCTTTGTATTTTTCTAGCAGATTCAATATCTTCTTCATGGAGATACAAAAATAGGTGTTTGATCTTTAAAACGTCTACTATACTTAACATATTCTTTGTGTCCCCCCAGTTAAGAACATAAAGAAACAAATTGTAGCATGATGTCAGAGTAAACTTTTAGAATTTCAACATCATGATGCATAATGTGATTAGAAAACACTACTAAACATCTACTTTTTCATATATGAAGCAAAATAGTCTCTCTCATAGTATTAGCAACCACATTTTTGTAAATAAAAATATCATAAACTTCTTTGGACCATGCAACACATGATCAAAAATAGTAGGGAAATGATCAAATATAATGTTCCATTATTTTTTTCTAAAATAGTCCCAAAAAATATGTTTTAAGCTTTCATTATATTGACAATAGGGACACTTGGTTGACTAAATCTTTAAATATTTTAATTTGTCCCTTATAAGTAGCTTGTAATGCAAGATTTTCCATGATAAAATTTGAGCATTTTCCTCCACCTTATACCTCCAAATTTCAACATTTGCCTACGTCTTAGGCCTCCAAATTTGGGAACTTATATTCTTCCATTTATATTTTTATATCTACAACTCCATTTTATGTTATCTTGGATTCAATTTCATATTTGAAAAGAGTTTTAGATAGACCTACTTCAAAGGTAAGTAAAAAATTGGTATTTACCAAGCCACATCAAATCTTCAAAGAAATTACATTGTAAAGGTGTGCAAAGTTTCATAAGTAGTTCCATAGGAACCAAAGATTTCACAAAATTCACAAAACCTTCAGACCTATTATTTAATTTAAACAAGTTTTTGGATTCTTGTCAACTAATCCAATCAAGGGAATTGATGTTCTAAATATCATCAAACTGTTCCACACCCTTTTTAAATAGGTAGTGGGCTTGCTTAGGAAAGGTGATAGCAAGTGGTTACCTGTGATATTGATCAATCATGTTCTAACAAATAGAAGAAGTCATAAAACTAAAACCATGTTGTAAGGAGTCCTTCCAATTTAAAAACTTGCAAGCTTGTTGCCAATCCTTCAATTAGATTGTAATAGGAATGATTCTTTAAATGGAAGAAGGCGGAAAATAGAATTTCATCCAACCATACATCACCTTGTTATTTATAGCAGCAAGAGCAATATAGTGACACAATGATATTTTACATTGTTTTTTTCCTGACATGACTCTTATTATCCACTTAACTAATTAAAATTCCCCTGTATTTTTGGCTCCAAAAGGCCCAATCCACCTTTATTTTTAGGTTGTATATAATGTAACAAAGAGAAGGATCTAAACCTCGATTTTTCATCCCAATTAGTCCATAGAAATTGTCAAACAATTTTATTTAACTCTTCATATCCTTTTTTGGACTAGGGAATCCAACAAGAGAAATAGTAAACATGATAAACAAAGAATATCTTATTTAACACTTGTATTTTCCAACTAATGATAAAATTTATTTCTCCAAGTGAAGATTATTTTTCAACTTTGTGTCCAAGTGAAGAGTTACAATGAATACCTCTTAAGCATCAAGCCCTCCAATGCACTCTCATGTGTCCAAGCATGAATCCACACATCCCATGCCATGCTTCACAAATGCACTCTTCAAGAAGACTCAATAATCACATCCAACTCACTCAACCCCCTTATCTAAACCACTACAATGTGTTTGCTTTTATAGGCACAAGCTCACACAAATACAACTAGTGGTAAGGTAAAACCATGTACCACAAAACCATGTGAATACAAAACCACTAACCCCTCATTTCTAATATTAGGTACTAAGTCATTACATTATTTATTTACCTAGTGTGATTAACAACACCACCAAGGTGTATCACAACTAAATAATTATTTAATTACAATAATATAATAAAACATTTTATGCAATGGTGTACAACACCATATCCCAACAAAAATTCATAGTTAAACAAACCTACGAGTAGTTCAATAAATTGTGAGTCAAATGTGGGTCTTAAATTACAATAGAGTTAAATACAAAAACTTAGAACATCTTTTTTTTCATTCTTTGTTTACCAATTTTAGTTCTTATGAAAAAAATATCAATGTTTCTAAATTTTCCCATTTTAAACCCAAGTAATTGCAAAAAAAACTTACATTTTTACAATGCCATGTCATTGCTTTCTAAGTTTTAAGAAAGTGTGCTCACAAACTCCATTTCTTATCATTCATTTGGATAATGTGAACTACTAATCTCTTCTATTGAGCTTTTGTATATACAACTCCCTAGATTTTTTCATAGGGGCATTGCAGCAATTTAGCAAACATGAGAGGGAGGAGTCTAGATACTTTGGTAGCATGTCAATTTCTGTTCTCCAGCATTTTCTTCAAATCGTTCCACATTCTTAAATGTTCTATCATATTCTTTCCAAGGTTTTATCGTTTAGGAAAAAAGAATTCTTAGGTCAACTGAAGCATACTTAGGATGGAACATCCATATGATTATGTCTTTTGAAACGAGTCTTAATAACTATAGATTCTTGTATGAATATCTCTTATTGGGAATAAGACATGAAGAGGCCTCTTGTCTAATGTAAAAAATTATATATTGCTATTTTGATTGAAATTGTGTGTTGCATATATTTGGTTATACTAAACCATTCTTTGCTTATCATGATTTATTTGTTCTTGTTATCCATAATTCACGTAGTCTCTCTTGATGCTTGTCCTATGTGCTTTTTCGTACTTCTCATCGGTTTAGTCACATCTATTTCACATTCTCGATGTAGTAATGCACACTTCGTTCTTCTATCAAATATTTTTTAATCGTACCATAGTGATGAACATCAAGATAAAACTACCAATAGAAATGATTGTTACTTTTGTTTTTGTTTCATACTTGCATTGATGCAAATGTGACTTTCCAATAACATAGTTGAAGCTCATCCTTGCAAGTAAGGAAAAGACACAGTAGTTAAAAATTCTTACGTAATGTTCAATGAATTGTATCTTTATTATATATTTGGCTTCATAAATAATTTCATTTTTTTGGCTTAATATAAGGAGGTGCAACATTGATATGTCCATTTGGTGAATTAAATTCTTGATCATCATCCATGTCTTCTTGTTAATGTATTTCTTATAAATTTCATGAAAATCATATTTATGTTTCCAAGGAAGTTGATTCAATTATACATTTGAAGCTATTGGCTTAAATGTATTTTCGGCCACTTTCCAGTCCCCATCTCCATGCATATGCATTATAGGGGTCCACTAAAAGAAAATGAACCTATGGGAATACCTCTAGTTGATCAAATTGGTGGTATTTTTTTCTCATGATAAAAGTTGTTGGCTACCTGCTTCACATGGAAGAATTAGAGTTTAAGTGATGTAGACCACCCTCTTTACATGGAAGAATTACAAAAACAAGCGCTCTGCGTGAGTTGGAGTCCCTGTCTTGAGTAGGTCTGTTTATAGGGAAAACAGTGACAATTGGCAAAATATGATATAGAGTGCATAGGTGTGGGATTTAGTCAAGGTGACTGGCATGTACAAACATGATGTCTGTATATGTACATAGCTACATTCACAATGAATCTTCACCTGTGTCTGTGGATTGTAAGAAAGTTATTAGCAAATTTGTGTTATGGGACTGTGGTGTGGCTTCTTTTGAATGGAGCTTACAAAGAGTGTAGGAATTCTTCTATGGTGTCAACCACTGGCTTTGCAAAGGGAAAGAGGAGGTGCCAAGAGTGGGGTTTCAATCATCGAAGCCAATGATTTGAAAGATGGTGGAATGTCCCTAATGCAGAATTTAAAAAAAAAAATCATGAAATTACTTTGTATTTTTTTAACATGAAACAACCAATTGAAACTAGTTGTAATGCGGACACAAACAGTAATTAATGGAAAACCCTTAAAATCACCCAGTGAACAATAAAATTCAGATCAGGTGTTACTGGTAATCAATACAACAGAAATTTGTCACCTCACCAAATGATATTTTTCTTTTCTATGTGAGAGATATACGGTACTGTATCCTGAGTTGAGTCATAAACTTCAGAATTACAAGCCAAATGCACTCACCAACAGGCACTATAGCCTGTCTGTCATATACTTTCCTAATTATTGCTGATAATTATGACTATATATTTAAGAAAAACATAAAACTCAACAGCATAATCTTATTATTACACCAACAAGGGTTTTGCAAGAAGCCAACAATCAATATCAGTTCAGAATCCAGCTAAAAATTATACAGCTTATATCAGATCAGATTTGAATAAATTATAAATATATTACATTGTAGAATGGCAGTAAAGAGGCATTTAAAGCCCTAAATTCAAAAGGGAAGTAGGAGATTTTTGCAGGAAAACAATTCAAAATCCTTTTACATAGGGAAAATATAGAAGAAAATCTCTATCTTATCGCCACATATGCTTTCCATGACCATCGAACGAAAATTTATAATGTGACGCTGAATATGCATCAGATAATTGAAAGAGGGGCAGATTTCTCATTCATAACTGAACAAAAAGTTGCACATGGTCCCTAATGCACAAAAAATTCCTTTCTTGTAGTTTACCCAAGAAAACAGAAAAGTGGAAAAACAAATGAAAGTAGGCAAAAACTGTTGGCAACTTGTGCCTAGCTTCAGCAAGTTCTACAACATGCGAATATTCAGAGGATGCCATGGTCAATCCTAAAGCTTGAAAATTGTTCCAAACTTAAGTAAACACGGAAGAAAAAAGACATAGCTATAGTATGTCGCATTAACAAATTTTCTCCACATCAAACTCTATGAATTTAAGATAAGTTTCCAAAAACAAGGAATTTTTGTTTTGTTCAAAGGTAATTGACTCCAGTAAAAGGTCTGTGAGAAACTGAGATGTCAAGAATTGGATCGAAATCTGGCCTCTCTAGTAGTGATAACATCCATCTCCTTTTGTCTCAGAAACATCTCCATAGATTGATTACTTTGTCTTCTAGCATTTCTGAAACAAAACATATTCTTTAGTAGGAAAGAGGAAGACAACATTTTGTAAAAGTCAAGTAATTATTTTGTGCAGAATAAGTACCTATGTCAAGTTGCAAATCCCTTTTTAGCTGGGTGGAGGTGTGACAGCATTGTCTTGTTTGACAATTTCTATGATGCAATTGTCCATGGCAAGTGTAAATGTTCCTTGTAATTCGAATTTGCATAGCATGAACATCACTGCGGACATGTCTTTTTTGTAATTTATATAGGGTATTGCTGCAAGTTGAGGGAAGTTGCTTTCTAGCAATTGTTTGTGTAGGTAACAGTCCAAATCTCAGTTCGTTGTGTGGATTGTGCATTGAAGGAGTTGCATGTATTGAAAGTTCTCTGTTGTTGCGCATGTTGTGCATTGGACAACGTCATTGTTTGATGTTTCTGTGAGGAAAACTCTATGTTCACATGTCATGCATACCAGTTGGTATGGTGGGAGGTGGACATTCTTTGGCTTGAGGGTACCAGTCACCTGGAATGGTGATGCAGATTTGATTAGAAGGCGTAGCAGTTTCTGGATGGAACAAAAGTAATGCATAATTATAAAATATAAGTGTCCAGCAATAAAAGTATGGTGCAGAGAAAGTTATTTCCAGTGTATTTTGGTGCCATGAAAGAAAGAAGACACTATATCACAAAGCTACTTGATGTTTGTGGTAGAAAGAAACAAAATCTTGAAGATGTTTTTGAACGTTTTAAGGCAAAAAAAAATTGATTACTATGGCAATCTGTTTATATGAAAATATATGCAAATATGGTTAGTATATTAGAAACATCTAGTAGATCCTAGATAAAGGTACAACTAATACTCTTGAACTATTAGCATAGTGTCATTGCTTTCCTCAGAAACATCCTTCGGCATGGTTTGTTCATTGTTCAGATGTGTAAGCCAAGAAAGGTTAGATCAATATTATAAAATGTATATCAGACCCTATATTTATCTTTCATTGATCTTTCTTGTAATTTCATTTTTCAAATAGAAGACACAAGCATTGTAGAAAACACAAAATAAGGAAGGAGAGGGCTATCTGAAGCTGAAAGAATTCTAGAACCCAAGAACTATGATTGTAATAGTTGTTCAGAGTTGGCTGATTGTCAATGAATTATGACATCTTGTTCAATCTAGGCACAATATTACTCTAGGAACTACTCTAGACTGCATTGTGTCTAAAATAATCTAAATCAAGTTTGAAGATAAGTCTACAATATTGTGAGGCTAGATACCTGTGTGCTAGAAGAAACCAATTTTCCTAGGAAAGCTTTAGTACATAGGTCATTCAGCTCATCAATGAAGGTGGACTGTGTTGTTTGCATGAGTGTTGAGCTTATCTGTTCGCTGCGAATGATATTTTTGAACAGTACTAGCGGCCTTTTCTCTGATGCCAATATCATATGTAGTTTGGCATAGGGCCCTGTATAGCTGCTAGGTACTATAATATGTAAAGCAGACAATTAAGTCAATTGTCATAGCCGGCAAAATGGATGATGAAAAAGAAATAGGGTGAGGTTTAAGATTATTGCATAACATCTCACAATAGCTAAGTCGTCGTGTGAGTCTCCATCTCTGATGTGTAGTTCATGTTGCATCGACATTTGATAATGAGTAGTAACAATAGCAACAATTGATCCAATAGGATATTTATCTTTTGATTTAATCAGTTCTGAGATGGTTGTGTCAGGTATTATTCTACGTTCTTTGCAGACTTTGCCAATGGTTTGCATGGTGGTTTTATGAGTGAACTGGAGACAATAATCAGCATCTCCTTTGTCATTTTTTTTTTTTTTAATCACAAAGTTTGTGATTCGGATACTTGTATCAGGCGATAATTTTGGTAAGAATATGTCAATCAGTTTGTTGTTAATGTTTGTTGTTATTGTCATTTGGCCATAGCTATCGAGCAAATCAAGATGAAGAATTGGTACTTTTGGCTAGGTTGCAGGGTTGTTGGTAGCAGCAGGGCCATAGATGACCAGGACATCACCTTCAAAAGCTACAGCTGACTATTTTGTACAAATATGAAGTATGCTTGATGGTTGAACATGTTTTGTCTTCATCCTGTAAATTGCAATACCAGCAAGGTGGAAATTGAATGAGCAAGTGACGGTGGTAAAAATGAAGTTACATATGGCATAAATGTTTTAAAATATTTGCCTCTTTTGTTGTTGGCTGTGACTTGAACAAACAACATCATTTCGAGGAGTGGCTACATGACTGTGTGACAAGTGTTAGAAGACATTGCTAGTGAACATAAATGTCAAATGCTTATTTTTATTTCAAGGAAAAACAATATCAAGGATGTTAGTATATATTTTTTGTGCCCTGAGAAATGTTTTAATATACTTGCCTCTTTTGTTCTTGTGTGTCCCTTGAACGAACATCATTTGGAGGGGTGCCTACATGACTGAGTGACAAGTGTTAGAAGGCATTGCTACTAAACATCAATGTCAAATGCATCTTTTTATTTCAGGGGAAAAAACAATATCAAGGATGTTAGAACATATCTTTCATGCTATGAGGAATGTTTTAGAATACTTGCCTCTTTTGTTCTTGGCTGTTAGTTGAATGAACAACATCATTTGGAGGGGTGCCTACATGACTGAGTGAAAAGTGTTAGAAGGCATTGCTAGTGAACATTAATGTCAAATGCATATTTTTATTTGAGGGAAAAGGATATGAAAGATGTCAATACATATTTTTCATGCTCTGAGAGTTTGAGAGAATACTTGCCTTTCTTGTTCTTGGTGGCCGCTTGAGCAGGTAGCATCATTGGCAGAGGTGCCTACATCACTGAGCAACAAGTGTTAGCAGGCATAGCTAATGAGCATTAATGTCAAATGAATAATTCTAATGCAAGTTCCATGCCCAAAGAATGTGATAGAATACTTTCCTCTCTTGTTCTTGATTGTCGCTTGAGCAAGCAACATCATTGGCAAAGGAGGCTACATCATTGAGGGACAAGTGTTAGCAGGCATTGCTAATGAGCATTAATGTGAAACGCATAATTCTAATAAAGGGGAAAAGGATATTAAGAATGTGAGTACATATTTTCATCCCATCTTTGGTTTGTTTGATTGTAGGTTTTCTAACACCATTGAATCATCCATGTTATGTTGTCCACCAAATGGAATTGTTGTTTTGGAAATGCTCCTGACAGTACATGCAATAGAAGATTTGTGCAATGAATGAAACAAAACAAATTGAATGAAAAACATTGGTGGCAAGTAAACTAGTTTTGAAGCTTGTTGGTGTGAAGCGTAAGACATTTACCTGTTTGTAGAGTGTCTTGCTGCTGTAGTCTTGAGTCTTCAACTAGTCAGGGGCATAGATAGGCTAAAGCAATCGTGATAGTATGCAGATTGAGATATTGATCTGGCAAATGAATTTGGCATGCCTGCCATCAATGAGGTTGAGAGTCAGCTACAGTGTTTGGAATCTTTTTCCCTGGTAGTACATGCAGCATGTAGTCTTTAGAGAAATGGGAGAGAAATGTTAAAAATGTTGTAAGAAAAATGTACCATCAAAAACTTGTAAAATACAAAAAACTCTTAGATCGAAAATAAATTGTAAGTTTTGAGATTAGTAACAAACGATATCTAAAAATTTACCATAGGGACGATTCGGCAATGCAACCTCAACAAAGTCATAAGTGCATTTTCTTACCCGGAGTTCCAATGTTTGGCTCTTCAGTTTGGTTCCAATGGACGCTTGGAAAAATATTTGCACCCTAACAGAAATGATCAAAATGTCTGTAAATTGGGATTGCGTGAGTGTTTGATCATTGCTATAGATGTAGCCCATGGCATAGAATATTTACATCATTATTATCATTTGCAAATTGTGGAGTGTGATTTAAAACCCAGCAATGTACTCTTGGATGCTGACATGACAGCCCCTGTGACTGATTTTGGTATATCCTGCTTAACTACTACAAATTCCATAGATTCACTGAGTACAACAACATTTACAGTTAAAGGATCTATTGGCCATATTGCTCCAGGTAAATGTTTTGAGTTTTCTTTATTTGGCATTACCATTTCTTTTAATAGCTTCTTAAATATTTCATGAATAAAATTGATTGCAGAGTATGGATTGGACAGGAATGTTTCTATAAAGGGGGATGTTTATAATTATGGAATTTTGATATTAGAGATGGTTACAAGGAAGAGACCAAGTAATGAAATGTTTGTGCGAGAGATGAACTTGCAAAAGTGGGTGAGGTCAGCTTTTCCAGATAGACTTGTAGATATTGTTGATAGTGGGCTATGGAAAGATGTGAATGAAAATATGGAAGATAATAAATGTCTTCTTTCTTTCATTCATGTTGGTTTGCTTTGTAGCAGAACAGCCACCCAATTAATCACCCAATTTAATCATTAATGAAGTATAAAAAATAGTGAATAACCATGATGATAATGTAGATCTAATGTAGTAGCCAAATATTGACTAAAACAATAGAATTTTTTTCAACAAATAAAATGATTCTCAAACTGCAACTATTATCACAAATCTATCTACAAGTATACAGTATCTTTAAAATTCAAATCAAATCAAATAGACGAATTGTGGTCATGCTCTTCCCTTACAATTCACCACGAAACATGCAACTCTAACATTTAACAACACCTTGTATCACATTTTTTATTTTAAAGTCAACCTACGCAGTCTCCATTTTAGATCAGCCTTGTCTACAAACAAGATACTTATGAGGCCTGGTATTGTCCACAAACAATACAATAAAAATAAAGGATGTTATTGCAGTGACAGGCCTGGGATTGTGGCAGCAGAAGGGGACTCACAATTTTTATAGCCCCAGTTACATTGTGCTTAGGGAAATGCAATTGTACATAGATCTGTCCATATCTTCTCTTGCTTGGAGTTCTGAACTTGCTATTCTCGAGATACAAAAATATGCTAATTATTATCTTCATTTGTGTTGCCTTTTGTTGCTTCGAAGTGATTATTGTGCTTCACTTTTTTTTTTCTGCTTATAGGAATTGTCATTCACCTTCCAGTAGGTTTGTTTGGGAGAATATATATCAGTTTGCCTAACATGGATAAGACGCAGTGCTACTAAGGCAATCTTGTTAATCACTTCAATGGTCTGGATCTACCTTATTCTAGTTTCTTAGAAGAAATGAAGTGCACGGAACTACAGTGGCAAATACCATATTAAATGGGCAGGAAAAAGAAAATGCATGATTACAATTGTTGACTATGAAAAGCAAGTATTATTTGAACATTAAAATGGACAAGAATATTTACAGTTTGTATGCAGATAGGTGCTTACATGCAGTCATATTTATGTTGAGGATCAGACATAAACTATATTTATGTTGTGATTGGGACTGTAAAGCTAAATTTGCTTCTCATAGATGGGACTTTCATTTTCAACTGCTGAATTGTGTTCTGTGATCACATCTATCATAATCATCATTAATTCAAGAGGCAAGATTTTGATATACTCACCACATTCACCAAGGTCTAACCTTCTTGTACACTTGGCAGCAGCTATTCGTGCATTAGCTTTAATTTGTGTTGGTCTTCAATCTTTGGAGAATTGAAAGAAAATTTCAAATTACAAATGCAAAGTCAAAACTGTTCTCTAGCAATTGCACTATTGTTAGTATTCTGCAATCAATTTTGCAATAGGGGCACAATTTGTTTGACAAATTGAGCATGTTTTGACTACAATTGGAAGTGAAGAGATATTGCAAAGTGGTCTGTCCAATATGTATCTAGTATAGTGAAGTTGACAACAGCAGTTTCGATGTTGTGTATCCAAAAGTGGTCCAATAGACTGCCTGCATGTGTTGTTGGCTTGTCAACAAGTAGTGATAGTTTGTGTTGTTGCATAAATTCAAGGAGGAATGCTTGTGTTTTTGTAGATTGTAGCATGTCAATGTTGAAGTTGCCAGCAACAATCAATTTGGAGGTATGTAGCAATGAGCTGAGAATGTTTTCTATTAGACTGAATAAATCATGAATGTGTGTGTTTGGTACCAAGTACAAATTTGTGATGCGTAGAGCGGTGCCTTGATGCAATAGGTCAATGGTTATCGATTCTATATACTTTGTTGCAAATGTCTATATGGTTTGGATTAAAACTGTCTTCTTGCAACATGTTAATAGACCATCAATAATGAATGCAGTATAATAGTTGCATGTTTCATTAAAGAAATTGACATGGTCGAGGACATTGTGTCTTGTTTCCTGGAAACAAAGAACGGTTGCTTGCAGCAAGTCATAGTCGTGTGCTATTTCTTGGGCATGCAATGCAAAACTACGTGTATTCAAAGAGCATAGGCTGACGTGGCTTGAACAAACAGATGCAAGATTGTGCTGTAGTTTCCATTGTGCCAAGGTCATGAGGTGTTACATTTTGTTATTTACTTTTTCTGAAACCTTGAAATTTTGTTCCTACAATTTATGCATGAGGTACAATGACTCGATGTTCCTTACACATGATAGAGTAGTGTAAACAAGACCATGTTGATAGACTTCACAGGGATCAAAAGCAAGTGCGTCCATTGTGAGACCTTGTGCTCTATGAATAGTTCGTGCACAGGCAAGTTGCAAATGGAATTGTGCTCTAGTGACTATTTTTGCAGTTGTTCTGACTTTTCTAATGATTCTTGTTATGGGTGTCCATGAAGGAAAAATACAACTTGTATAGAGATTTTTCATTCTTTGACGATGCGATTTGCCAACAATGGGGTCATTGAATTGAATCCAAACAATGTCCTCTTGGTCAGTTGTATACGTTTTAAAAATGCCATCTGCACCATTGACAAGGCCATCTTGTGTATCAAGCTTACCATTGATCAATTCAACTAAAATGTCTTGTTTGAGAAAAATTGTAGCAGGCAAAGATGACTTGTTTGGTTGAAATTGGATGCTATCAATGGTTGTATCTTGTTTGTCCACTGCTTCTAGAATGAAAAGGTTTGTGGGTGTTGTGACCTTTTCCACACATCGCCCCATTGCAAATGGGGACCCCCTAATTTTAGCTTTGCTTTTCGGTCGTTTTGTTGTTGTCTCTCTTTTCTACTGTCTGTCTTTCCGGGATTGTGCCCGTCATTGAGTTTAAATGTGAAATTTGGCCAAGTCTTTAAAATTAGGGTTTGATTCCTTCACGCCAATTTGAATTCAACGAGGTGAACAAATTGAAAACAGAGCTTAACATTGTTGTCAGTGTGCTTCCAGCGGGCTCTCAGCAAATTTTCATCAGATTCTAAGGTAATTACTATTTTTAGTAAGTGTGAAATTACAGGCAATTCGTCAGCATTTTTGAGTTTCCGACAGTCATACGGCATTCAGAGCACATCAGATTGCTCGTGCGCAAAATTTGAGCTGAAACAAACAACTTTCTATTTTTAGCAGTCCAGCTTCCAGGGCTTATATGCAGAGATTTTCAATACATGTCTCGAGATTCCTTCTGGGTTTTCAGAGACCTTCGCGATGGTGTGACATGCAAAGCAAGATAACGACTTTCAGAATTCAGTCTTCCGAGGCCATTTTTAGGGTTTGCATGTCAGGGTTTTCTTTGCATGTCGGCATATTCTTTATGGGTTTTTCGAGAGCTTCGCAATGATATGACATGCAAACGGAGATGGTCACTCATTTGGGAACTTACTATTTTTAGCAGGTGCATCCCGGCAGCCGCCTCCCAGCACTTCAAAATCACAAGCTAATCACAATGCGGCAGAAACAAGAACAAATAGAGGTCATTTGATATGCATGCAAGACCAATTAGGGTTTCCAGCTTCAAGACCCAAAAAGAGGGGTAAAAAGTCAAAATTTTCGAAAACCGGTGTAAACCACTGCGATCAGCATCCTTCAGGCTATCTGCTAGTAAAATTTGAAGGCAAACGGAGTACTTACTATTTTTAGTAAGGCATTCCAGAAATAGCCTATAAATAGCAAGTCAGCAGCAGGCGCCGATGTCAGCAGGCAGGTCACGTGGTGAGGAGTGCGTCATTCGAATTTCAAGTCAAACGGAGTTGTGGAAGTCTCAAAAGCAAGCAGTTACTATAAATAGTAAGCCACCTCCAGAAACATGCTATAAATAGCAGGTCATCGCAAAATCTCAGGGTGAATAGGACAAGCAAGTGATGAAGACCCCTTGGCGCGAATTTCAAGACAAACAGAGTTACAGAGAATGGAAAATCGGACACTTGCTATTTTTAGTAGGCATGGGTGGAGAAATTAGGGTTTCCTAAAATCAAGGGCAGAACAGGACAGTCGTGCAAAAGCAACATCCAGCTATGATCACCACACTTCAAGCATTTAGTACATGAAATTTGAAGACATTCTGAGCAATTACTATTTTTAGCAGGTTGCTAAAAATAGCAGGTGCAGATAGGCATCAGGCCCCGACAGCACAATCACACCCCGAAGTTGGAACAAGGCGAAATCAGGCCTTTCAAGGGTCAGAAGTCAATTCAAAGCACGGAATTTGAAGAACTTTCTAAAAATAGAAAGTCAAGGCAAATTAGGGTTAGCATGATCGAGTCACTCCAAATTTGACAAATGGCATGAAATTCATTGAAATTGATAAATTTTCAAGTCCAGCTAGTAAAGAACGCCTTTAAAAGCTGAAGGTTGGTGGAGATTCTCTAAGCACTTGAAATTTGAAGCTCACAGGTCAAAATGCGCCCTTGAGGAAAGAATGAGGGTGAAAATCTTCTAAGTGTTAGAAACGTGAAGTTGCCTACTCAAAATGCGCCCTTGGGAGAAGATTGAAGCTCTAAAAAATTCTAAGTCTGAAAATTGGAAGCTTGACCCCCCCAAAAGCGCCCAAGGAGGAGGAGGTAATGAAAATTTGACTAAGTCCTTGAAATTGGAAGTAGACATGTGAAAATGCGCCCTTGAGGAAGGAGATGATAGGAAAATTTTCTAAGTACTTGAAACTTGAAGCACAAGGGGTTATTAGCGCCCAAGGTAAGGAAGAGTGGATAAATTTCACTAAGTGTTGAAACTTGGAGTAGAAGGGGTGCAATGCGCCCAACTTTGGAGGAGGCTTCAAAATGTTCTTAGTTTCGAAAATTGGAAGCAAGGACCCCTATATGCGCCCAGCCTTGAAAGAGAGGCATGTGAAGTTTTTCTAAGTGTTAAAAAGTGAAGGTAGAGGGCCTCAAATGCGCCATGGATGAAGCTTAGAGATGGAGGAGAAAGTTGGTTAAGTGCTCAAAACTTGAATTAAGCTCCCATGGTGAAATGCGCCTTAGCAAGAGGAAGTTGAAGTTGGGAAATCTAACTAAGTTTGAAAAATGAAACCTCAGGGGTCAATGCGCCTTACTTTGGAGGGGTCACTTGGAATTTTTTCTAAGTGTTGAAAAATGAAACTAGAAGGGGTCATTTGCGCCCATGGAAGAAGATGAGTCTAGAAAATATTCTAAGTATTGAAAAGTGAAAGCTTATAGGGTGAAATGCGCCTTTGAGCTTGAAGAGTTTCTAGATATTTTAAATTTGGAGTCACTACCCCTAAATGCGCCCATCATAGGAATATCAACTAGAAGAAGATTTTAAGTCTGGAAAATGGAAGTAGAGGGTCCCATATGCGCCTTGAAGAGGAGAAAATTCTAAGTGTACACACTCAAAGCTCACCACCTTAAATAAGCCCAACTTGAAGAAGAAAAGGGTTGAAAAAATTTCTAAGTCTGGATATCCACCACCACCCTCAAAATGCGCCCAGCTGAAAAGAGGTCAAGGTGGTCAACACATTTCATCCTGCAGCTATGTGAAAATGCGCCCAAGGAAGAAAGAGTCAAAGGAGTCAAAGATGTTAATCCTCCTCCTCACAAAGCAAGATGTTTGAGAAATTTTCTAAGTATGGAATATCCTCCTTACTCATCAAAATGCGCCCATCCTCCTACATAGGCAAAATGCGCCCAAAGAGGGCATGTGAGGACAAAAACGTAGGAGATGAAAGGTCACTTGTTGGAGGCGTTACAGGTTTTATCTTACATGCATGAGAAATGCGCCCATGTTTTAAACTTTATCCTCCACACATGGCCAAATGCGCCCAAACATGCTATGAAGGTTGACTTTCTCCTCTTTCCTTTGAATGAGCCTATATGAGGGCATGTGAAGACAAAACATCTCCATGCAAAGGTATCCATGCAAATTTAGAAGGAGACAAAGGCGTTGAAAATCATGTAAGGGCTAAGTCAAAGGTGGCGTTTAAAGTTTATCCTCCTTCAAGTATGAAATGCGCCCAAAGGGAGAAGATAACTTGCTAGGCATTTAAAGTGTTTATCCTTCATGAGATGTAATATGCGCCTAAAGTGAAGTGTTGAGGGTGAAATGATAAGTGCAAGGCATTGAAATTTAACATTTTCTCCATTAAAGGTGATGTGCGCCTAAGGTGGTGGGTGATGGAAAATAAAATATTGCTAGGCGTGGTTTTCTCTCTTCAAGTGTTAGGTGCGCCCAAGGTGGTAAATGTTATGAGGTGTTAGAAATATCTCCAAGGCATGTGAAGTGGTGAAAGTGCTAGGCGTGGTGAAAGTGTGTTATACGCCTTGAGTATGAAATGAAATATAAGATGTTGTGATGATTTTTTTTTTTTTTTCTAAGGCGTTAGAGCTGCAAGTAAAAATGCCTTTCAAGTGTGAAATAAAATGTGAGGAGAAACAAATTGCTAGGCGTTGAAATTTTCAAGATGATAAGTTTTTCCTAAGGTATTGAAGATGTTGGAGGATAAAATATGCTAAGCGCCCTCGTGAAGATTTTCTAAGTAAAGTTGATGATTTTTCTCACAGGCAAAGATGCGCAAGATTGAATAAAATTTTTAAGGAGAAAATTTTCTATGGGAAAAATTTTCAAAATGCTAAGTGATGCAAAAATTTTCTAAGGCACAAATATTTTCTCCCTTAGAAAAATGCCTAAGTCTGGAGAGGTGATGGAATCTTCCTGAGGTGCGAGCAGAGTTGCCAGAGGTGAAGTCAGTGACTGCTAGCTTCACAGGGTTGATAAAATTTTCCAAGTCAAAGCAACAAGAAATCTTCACAGATGTGAAAAACGGATTTAAATTTCATAGGGAAATAATTTTCTAAGGTTCAAAATTAGATGAACCCATTCGTTGGGTACCCATGGATTCGAAACGTTCTGGAGAAAATTTTCTTCTGGGCATTGAAGATTATCGATGAGGAGTTGATCTTAAAGCCTTTCATACTTCGCCGAAGCTTTCAGGATAAAGATTTCAAATGGGCACCAGGTTGATGAATTTTCCTAAGGGAAATTTAAAAATTTTCTAAGGCAAAATGAAGAAAATGTGTTTTCAAGGTAAAATCCTCCAGACGATGAATTTGAAAGGAACTGCCTAGTTGAATTTGCTTAAATCCTTCGTGAGGATAGTCTTCTTGAGCCAAAGATGGATAAAATCAAGGTTGTCGGAGCTCCAACAGGTGAAATGAATTTCTCAAAGATAATACGCCCTTGAAGAGGATGGGTTGAAAATTTGGCTAAGGAATGAAGAATTTGAATGCGAAGTTGGCTAAGGAAAAACGATGAGCCCTTGAAGATCAAAGTGCGAAAATCAGGTAAGTAAGTTAAGATTATATTATGAAATGTCCTAATACTCTTCTCCTTGCTTGTTTTGCAGGAGGAACGTCGAGGCCAGAGCACGATGACTTGAAGTGGTGAAGTGCAATGATATTACAAGGATGATAAAGTTATGAATTTCGCATGAAGGAAGAAAAAGTTGCAAGAAATTGGCTAAGTGTTAGCTCAAGTGAGAAAGAAGTTGAAGAGCAACGTCAAGAAAGAAGATCAAGGACAGTGAGAACGCGTCTACAAGCGGAATCATCTAGAGGATTTATTGTGGGCATTTATTGCATTTGCTATTTTTGGGAGTGAGTGGGAATATTTGATTCATTTAATGTACCACTCCCAATTCTGGCGGTTTTTAGGGTTAGGGCTGAGGTGGCACAATTTTAGCCACTCTATTGATTGTAACCCTAGCTGTCTTTTGGGACTTGGCTAGCTATATAAAGGGGGGAGTCCCCCTCATTTGTAACTCAGTAGACAGTAGAATTAGAGTAGAAGTTAGAATAGAGAGACAACTTAGAAGTAGCTTAGTATAGATTGATAGTGTAGTTTGAAGAAGAGGGAAAGTTTTCCCTTTGAAAACTTTGTAAGAAATTGTTGTGAACACTCTCTCAATAAAAGAGTTTTTCATTGATGGTGAATTTCGTCTTTGTTGTGAGTAGCTAGCAAGGTTTCTTCGTCCTTCCGATTCAAATGGTAGCATAAAATAGTTCAAAGTAGTATAATTTTCATTCCATGCAAGTAGATGTTAATTGTGGAATGTGGTGTTTGATCTAAGCAACTTCGCCTATCCATACCACTAATGTGTTCGCTGAAGGTGAATGCGCCTTGTGTGGTCAACTGGAATATCATGTACTTAACTTCAATCACAGTTTGAATAATGGTATGCGTCGTTGTGATGGTATCTTTATGTCAAGTGGTGGTTTGAACATCTTTAGTCATGTCCCTTGAAGATTGCACTGACTCCATGGAAGCTGTCCGATGCGAGGCAAAGCGAAGTCCGGTTAGAAGTTTGCTGAAGTTGAGCTCCATATCCCACACCTTAGAGTAGATTAGAATCTTCTTAACCTTACCCCTTTTCAATTCAGTACTTTCTGGTTAAAATAGGAAACCCGCGCTTCATAGACGAATCTTTCGAGCATTTGAATTCCTTTCTCCGCTGCCGAATAATTCCGTAAGTCCCCTTGAAATACCAGCAAATCACATCGATCCAACTGAGCCTATTCGCACTAAAGGAACCTTGGAGTTGAACGCATGAACTTTCTTGCAATCTTAGCATGCGGAATACTTTGATCAAGAGAGAATAGGGTAGCCGTTGGCAACTTTATTCTATGTTGGTGCGGTCACGAAAAACACATCAACAGTGGGTAAGTAGTCTAGCATTTTTCTGTTGTGCTCATCAACTACAGAATTTTTGTGAAACAAGTATGGAAATCATGGATTATTGGGAGGTGTCTTGTAGCACATCGCGTTCAAATAGCTGATGTCTTTAGTAGTTTGTTGAACAGTTCTAGAACGATTAAGTACAGAAATGAAATGATGATTTGTTTGTCTAATCATACGGTGTAATTCAAAGCATTTGACATTGTCGATCCAAATGGTGTATGGCATTTTTTGTTTGTCTATTGTTGGTTCCTCGAATATCCAAGCATCGCACATAGTTTGTGCTTGGTATAAGTCTCCACAAAATATGATATCTATATTACCAAAAGGTTTCATTGGTGTGCGTTTGATTTGACGAAGTCCTCTGTCAATGTTGTAAAGCATTTTCGAGCCAATCAAAGAGACTTCATCAATGAGAAGAATTTGCAACTGCTCAAACTTTTTGCTTAACGTGTCGGCTGTGTTTGAATCTAGGGGCAACATTTTTGAAGAATTTCATGGTAGATGGAAGATTGAATGTGCAGTGGTGCCACCTACGTTGAATGCTGCATTTCTTGTTGAAGCAACAACAATGCCTTTTGGTTTGAGCGGGTCACTGTCCAACTGCTTATCGTAGAATCGGATCATTGCTTCAAAAATGGCTTTAGTTGTGAAGGTTTTGCTAGTGCCTACTCCACCTATTAAGAACAAGTACAAAGGTTTATTAGGCGCTAGTCATTTTGTCATTAGTACATCCTTTAGTATCGATTGCTATTCTTTGTTCAATTGTCTTTGTAAATTGAAGTATTCCTTGTTGCTTAGGATTAATGGATGTGCTATTTCTAAAAACATTTTCTTGGAGATTGAGTCTGTGACCTTTATATTTTTCATATGGTTTAGGTTGCTCATGATGTCGTATTTTTCTATGCCATTTTGCAATTTGTTTTTTTCAATTTCATTTGTAATGTCTACTGTTGGGCGCAGGTCGTTGTCAACTTTCGTAAGCAGCTTCGTCAATGTCACCCCATGTAGGAGCAATTTGTGCAGTGGACAATTTTTTGATTGTTGCAATTTGTGATTTTTTAGCATTGAACACTGCACTCCATATTTCATATCCAATGAGAAAGGTTTGCTCACTAGTTCTAAAAGGCACATATAACATAAGTTTCTCTCTACAATAATTCTCAAGGTCAATGTGTGGATTGTATCTTACATAGCGAATGATCTGCGGAGTTGCTCTTTTCTGGAGCTTTGTTGAGTTCCCTGAATAGAAGGCGACATATTCAACTAGTGACAAGTTGTCAAGAGTTTTTGGTCGGTGTGTGTAGTTTTCTATTACAAATGCACGTGCATGATATTTTCAAAATCATTTGGCTCTTTTGCTAATAGTTTAGGGATTTTCAACATGAAGATTCTATTTTCTAGTGGTGCAGTATTGATGAAAACCATTTTCCTTGAGAATCTACGCAATGGCAATGAGAGAACAATATGAGCAGATTGACGACTGGACATTTGTTAGTAGTTTAGCAATGCATTGCCAAGTTTCTGTATGAACTATATCTTCCCATCATAAGCATGTGTGCATTGTTGCTGCAATTTCCGAAATGCAAGAGACAATGTTTTGTCTTGTTTTGTCATATATGAACTATAGTAAGATGCAACAACATATGCGTCTAAAATAAATTGTGTGTCTGTATTTGCATACCACAAGCTTGGTACTTTTTTTGCAAAGGAATTTATCTAAATATCAACTAGTTCTCTTTTTAGCATGAAAATCTTGCGTGTCAACATTGATCGAGCATTGCAATGTAATCGGTTTCATTCACTTCCAATTCATCCAAGAAATTTTGAAATGAAACCTCTTTTGTGTAGTGTTTGTTTTCCAATTGCTTGAAAAAAATTCTTGCTCTATCTTTGATTGCAGGATGAGGCATGGGCAATGGCTCTAATATTGTTGTTTTGCTCATGGGAGGCAATGGAAAACTAAATTTGCAGCTTGAGTTTCTGTATTTCCTGCAGGTCTTTGTGTGATGGTGTGTTTTCATTTTGATGAGATTTGTATCAAGTAGCGATGAGTTGCAAGAAATGTACTTGTCAACAAAGCTTTCTATTTCAGAATTCAAGCAATTGCCATATAGAGGTGCATTTTTATCCATAGCAAGAAATGAACATGTTTCATTGCCTCGGTTTTGGAATTTTGTGACAAAAGAATAGTCCATGACTTGGCCAAAGAGCTCATGGTTTTTTAGCATCATTTTTCGAGATGCATTGATTATATGATTAAAGTACCGACTACAAAGCACTGGGTTCTTTCTGATTTCAAAGTCCAGATTCCTATCTTCTATACTTCCAATACAGTTGCTTTGTTGCTGAATGGATATTTGTTGTAAAACTTTGCACAATGGCTCCCATAAGTGCTCAGCACTTGTCAATATTACAAAAAATGTTGGGGGTCCCAATTGTCTTATCATTGCAAATATGTTTTTTCTTGTGTTTTCTACATAGTCTGGTGAAGTGCGGATGCTTTTTAATGTTCTATAACCTAATGGAGATCTTAATAATTTTTCCAAGGTAGTTGGATTGTGCATATCTTTTTCAACTAATTTTCTATCCTTTAATTCAGTTTTCTTATGCAAATCCATGCCAGTGAAGATACTTGGTGAATAATTATTTTAATGGCTTTGAAGAAAATATTTGTTATGTATCTTGCAAAGTCATTGTCTTTATGCATAAGCTCCCATTTTGCTATCTTTTGGTATGTTAAGCTTTTAGTAACATTAGTCAGTCGAGCTGAACCGTAGAACAAAGTTGGGAAGTTCATTTCCTCTATGTATGTGTCTTGGAAAATGCCAAGAGGTTTAAACCCTTCTGATGGTGCAATTTCAATGATAGTTGTGTCAAGGTCTTTGATTGAATGTGCATCATTGAACCAATGTATAACTGATTCACTTACGGGTTCTTGATCATCTTCAAACATGTCATTTTCCATACTTGGTTTTGTTTCAGTATCTGTATGCAATTTTGTTGTTGTCTTTGCCAATTGACCTTCCTAGTCTTTATTTATGGAGATGTTTTGTTCTTTGTATAGTGGTGTTCTTGATAGTGTCGTTAAAGCATTCATTACAAGGGCAGGTCTAATGTTTCCTTGTGCATATGCATTCTCATATTGTAGCTTTTGCTTCAATCTAACCACGACTGTTGTATTTTCATCTAGTTTCCTAAGCAATGCTTGTTGCACTTTATCAAAATCTACTGGAATGTTCATGATTGTGCCAAGCAATCCATATTGTGCTCGCCTATATCCTAGTTGTTTGATCTATGCAAAAGCAATGCGCAAAGACATAAGTCTTTCTTCGAGGGAAGTCAAGGACTGAACGACATCTATTGGTGCATTGCGCCTTATGCTCCAAGGTGTAGCAAAACAGGGGACCTTTGCATCTAAAATAGCCTTTGTACATTGTTTACAAATAGATTGACCGATTGCTAATGCTTTTTCATTGGTTTGAATGGGAAGCAAAGAGAAAGCTTGACCAAGTGCATGATCAACCTTGCGAATGTTTTGCTAAAAATGAAGCATATTGCAAAGAGAACATGGTTGCGTAGGTGTGTCATTTATGCTTTGAAAATACGCATTAATGGAATTTTGTATTGTGTTAGTTTTTGTAAATATGCGTTTCTTTTTTGTTTGTCGATGGCTAGTGATTGTGTTGTGGAGTACAAAAGATGCAGATGATCTACATTTCAGATTTGGCATGTGGGGAGCATGATGTTTTCTTACTGTGCGCATTTGTTTTTTAAGAGAATGTAATGATTGCTGATGAGCAATTTTGTGCTGGTGGTGCATACCTGATTTTGATTTGGCATATGCAAAGCACATTGTGTCTGTGGACTTTGCATTTTCTTTTTCAAAGAATGTAATGATTGCTGGTGGACTGGATTTGGACTAGTGTTGGAGGACTGTTTCTTACTTGTGATGTTGCTAGTAGCTAGAACGAAAGTGCAAGTTGTTGTTCATGCAATGTTTGCAAGTGACATTTTTCCATTACACATTTTAGCTTTTAGAGAATGCAATGTCTCATACGATGTTGATTTTGTCTGTATGTTTGGTGTAGAAGTCTTAGGTTGCAGGCATTTGCTTGCATTGTTTAGTGAATGTGTTGCTACAACTATTTGTTTTGTTTTTAAACAATGCAATGGCTATCCATGGCCAAAATTTTGACTAGATTTGCATTTGTTGTTTGTTGTTTCAGTATGGGTAGTTGCTACAATTGAGGGAGAGAGTGTAGTTGTTGCAATGTTTGAGTGGCAGGCCTCTGTTGAAGAAATGTTTGCTTTCAGATAGCGCATTGTTTGATTATGTATCAATTCTTTGCTTGTATTTGTTGTACAATTACCAGGTTCTAAAGATTTGCATGTTTGCTTTGGAGAATCTTTGATTGCTATCTGTTCATTTGGCATGCCCATTCGTTGTTCACCTATGCCATGTATTGCTGCTTTGAAACATCGTAGAGAGTTACGAACATGTAGGTTTGAGATGGGCACAGTTCGTGGTTTTTTATGATCTAGACTTGTTGAAATGTAACTAGTTGTATTGTTTCTTGCAATATTGTACACGGAAGTGGGGTGCGATGCAGTGCAAGTATCTGATTCGAAAGTGCACAATGCTTTTGAAACTATTGTGTTGCCTTGAAATGTAGGATTAGATGCAATTTTCAAGCCATTTGTCATATATTGAACAAAAAAGGAATCGTTAATATGCATGTGATGAGAAAATTGTTGTTTTTGTTGAAGCGGTTTGTAGTGATGATGATTTGAGCTGGTTACAAAGCAAATCAAATTAAAGCTCTTTTTTGGCTCTCTGCTATTTGTGTATGTTTTTGATCTAGGCGATGGAGATGCTTGCCATACGTGTATTGTTGCATGGAATATGTTGATTTGAGCTGGTTACAAAGCAAATCAAATTAAAGCTCTTTTTTGGCTCTCTGCTATTTGTGTATGTTTTTGATCTAGGCGATGGAGATGCTTGCCATACGTGTATTGTTGCATGGAATATGTGCGAGGGCCATAATATGCAAAATTCAGTCCCCTCAAGGCCACTTTGTACATATGGTATTCCAATGTTGCAAACTAATGATTGCAATTGCAATAGATGATTGTTGTTTGCTATCGCATGCTGGTCAGATGAGCTAAAGCATGCCAACGCATACTTGTTCTCCACTGTCAATGCATTGGCTAATGATTGGGCCATGAATAATCGCAAAGCAACTGGATCAAAGTGTTCATCAATTAGGAAAGTTGCGGCAGCAAACATGCTCTCGCCACATGTAGTGGAAAATGTTGTAGGCCTACAAAGGCCAAGTGTATCAAATGCATTTGCAATTGTGGTCTAAGTGTTCTTGAAACTGCAATATGTGTTTGCCAAGTGTGGCTGAATGTTTTGAATGCAATTGTACGTGTTTAGTCATGGAAACATAGGCTCAAAGTGTCCAACAGTAGGAATGGTATCGTGAAAAAGAATTGATATCGTAGGATTGCATGCGTCCTTGTTGAAATGCAAGTACCTTGTTTTGAACCTTGTGGACCAAATGCACATTGGTATGTCCAACCAATCTGCTAGCCATTTTAAACAAAATGTGTCACCCCAAAGCCCAGTTTCGCCATTGTTATTATGCTGTATTGTTGAAAGCCCTATTCTGTGCAAGTATGTGTTTTTGTCTTCTATATCATGCAATTGCCTAAGCATTGTTGGATGCAAGTCATTTTCATAGGAGCTTAAGGCTGTGGTGCAGCGATTGTGGAGACAATGTAGGAAATGGTCAACAAGACCATTGCATAGTTGGTTTGGCGAATAGCGAGAGTGAAGCAGAACATGTATGGTGTCAAATAGGCAATCACTTACTTTGTAGTTGAATGAATCAATTCGGAAACAATGTGCATCATGGAGAGCTTCATCAATTGATGTAAAATGTGTTGTTTTATGATCAGATTACATATGCAGAATTTAATTCAAAAAATTAAACACAAGAACATAGCAAATACCTTGAGAAAACCCTCTGCTTGAGGGAGAAAAACCCAACAACGAATATATCTCTTATATATATAAACAAAGGCAACAATCCACTTTACAATGAGGCCAATCACAAGGCCGATATTCAGCACCAACAATGGTGGCAATAACAGATAACAATCTGCCCTTCCTGAGACTCAGATCTGCACTAGAAGTAATTCACAATCTGCTTCTTGAAGAATTCACACTTTTCTCTTGAACAATTCGCACTTGTATGAAGGAAGGAGACGAACTTGATTGATATCAAATGAAAGGAAGAGAGATGATATTTATTAAGTACTAGTTCATTGTTCAGTACATAGCTTTGGTTACAAGTAGGAGACTATTCCTCTTCGGGTTCTTCCTCATCTGAGGTTCCTATGTTTACAGTCATAGTACCATGGACACAATTGTACTCTGCAATTGCTTTCTTTGTGAGAATAGGAGCATTGCGTCCACATCCAAACGGAAAATCTCGAACAGCTGAGGGCCTTGGTTTGGTAGCTGATTGAGGGTATTCCTCTGTTGGTTCACAATCTTTGTACGGTTTGGCCAATTCCTTTTGCTTTCTGTTTTTTATTCATTTGATCACTTCAACCAATGGCTCAGTGTCAGAAAATTTGTCAGCCGTAGTGTCTAGGTCTATGGTAGAAGCGGCTTTCCATTCTTCTGGTTTCTTTTGTTCGTGGGGTTGCTTTTTTGACAGCTTCTTTCCGTTTGCTTTCTTTCCACAACCCATGGCTGTCAATATCAAACATTCAAATTAGAACAATTAAAGAAAAAGCATCTAGGTCCTAGTGTTGAGTTGGAGGCTTTGACAGCAATGTAACAATAGGCGCAATGAAAAGAAGACTCGACAAATTATAAGTATAGTTAGTGTCACGTTAATTAAATTGATTAAGCAATGACATACGTATACCAACATGTGATTGATTGTCTTCAGCTTGCACATTATTTAATAGTGGATGCCAAATTTCAATTGGAAGATGATTATGTGTAGATGAAAGCTAGAATCCACAAAGTGAAGAGTAATGACTAGCACACGAGCATATTGCTAAGCTAAAGTCATAACTCGAAGATTTGCTCCTATAAATGGAAAATTAGAATTGTTGGTTCCGTAATCCTAGTCGTTGGCAAACATGGGCATTTTATAGCCTCAAGAAGTCCCAACCTTAGCACTGTTTGAGATAGGTACAAAGAGGATACTGATACGTGGCGCTACTCGCATGTGCAACAATACATTTATTTGTAGTCTCTTGACAGTAGAGTTCTATCACAATTATGTATGCCAAGTATGTTTCCATCATGTTTTCTAAGCATCTGGAAAGCAAGAAAGATGATCAAGGAGGCATCTCCAAACAGAGCACCACTCTTGACTACAAGCATGTATGTTGCAGTAAAACAATTAATAGAGTTAGTCAACAAAACTAGTACTAGCCAAATAGATCAAGATCAAGACACCAAGTAGATCAAGAAAATCACTTAGAAAACATATCAAGTTATCATGGTCTCCAAAACCACTATGATTTTGTAAAGCAGAAAAAATGAATAGTAGAATCAAATAGAGAATTCAGGTGGACCTCAAATCAAATAGATTAAACTTCAGAATCAATTTTGCACAACTACAGAATGATTGATCTAGTTGACAAAAAGCAGGGGGGCCCATCTCCCACTCCCCCCAAGTCACCACTCTCCCCTCCACTCACCACTCTTCCTTCCTCAGCCACTAGTCATCGAGCACTAGCAGTTTGAAGCCAACCAGAACTCAAATACACTCACAGTCACATAGCTTCTAATTGGGTAGCTTCGGAGCAAGAGATCATAAAATAACATGCCAACATGATAGTAGAGGTAGGGGGTTTCCCACTAATCATGTTTGGATAAAGCATAGCAACTACTTTGTTTTTTCATTTGCTTTCATTATTCATGTTATTCAGACATTAGCCTTAACAAGTCACAACCCTACTACTAATTGAAACAAGTACAAAGACGATACTCATACACGATGTTACTTACATGGCCAACCACAGAATGGTCGATCTGGTCAACAAAAAGCAGGGGGGCCCACCTCCCACTCGCGCCCCACCCTCGCCCCCCCAATCACCACTCTCCCCTCCACTCACCACTCTCCCTCAGCCAATACTCGTTGAGCACTAGTGGTTTCAAGCCAACAAGAACTTAGATGCATTTGCAAGTGCACGACTTCTAATGGCGTAGCTTTGGAGCAAAAGATCATATACGTAACATGCCAACATGAGAGTAGAGGAAGGGGGTAGCCCCCTAATCATGTTTGGATAAAGCATAGGAGCTACTTTGTCTTTTATTTGCTTTCATTATTCATGTTATTCAGACACTAGCCTTAACAAGGCACAACCTTACTGCGCTTTGAAACTACTACAAAGACGATACTCATACACGATGGTACTCGAATGGCCAACTACAACACAGTCGATCTGGCTGGCAAAGACCATCGAAGATTTATAGATTGATCATTTACATTGATTATCACATGGTATCATTTTACCAAATCAATGCATTGAGCATTAAATAATGCCATTGTACATCACATCAAATCATGAGGGCAAAATTTAGGAATATGTTTTGCAAAATGAACTTTGAGACAAATACTAAAATAGGAAATGCATTTTGTATTCTTGCAGCTTACTTCTTATAGCTGTAAACTCCAGGGTACCCAAGAGCACCTGGGGCCCGAGGGAAAAAAAGGGATTTGTCATGCTTACTGCTATCACATTCAATGTCATGTTGTGGTCATCTCAAAATTTAAGACAATGAAGAGGCTAAAACTGCAGTAAGGGAGAAATACATGAATTTTTGGCTACATTGCTCGAAACATACTGCAAATTTATGTGAACATGTACAACACACCCCAATTGTTCAAATATCTCTCTTTACTTGGAATGAATATGGTTGGAGCTAGAACTCTAATTTCTTTTGGATTCTAATACACACAAATCCTAACTCAAAAGTTGATTTGCAAAATGTTGCAGTCTTGGTTCTTGTACTCATTAACAAGGGTTTGTCAACATTTTCCCAAAAAATTGTTGTGTAGCTGATATTTTTCATGTTATTTTCCTTATAACTTTGTACCCACTTGATGCTACTAACAATCCTTTTGCTCACTCTTTTCACAGTGATGCAAAACTAGAGAAACATGTGTTGCTAGCCCTCAACAACTTCTTGGATGCATGTATGTCATGGTTGCTCAATGTAAGGGGATGATTAATATGAATTTTGTGATTATTTTACTCTAAATTGCATCGTCAAGCTAATGGCAGAACAAAGAGTCTAATAAACTGTTTTAAACATCTTCATGGTCATTTACCAACACCTGCTTAGTTCAAAGCATTTTTTCCACAACTTACATTACATTAATATCTAAGTCAAATTGAAGCATATCCTCCTCCAAGATTTGATAGTATATTCTGTAATCTTGTTACTGGTCTTTGTGTTAATCATATTTGATAATAATATGATGCAAACACAACAAACTGCCATAGTAATCAGTGTCTTCTGAGGCATTTTAGACCAGCAAAAGTTTTTAAATTATGCCAGCTCTCTCCTTTTCAATTGATCGTGAAAAACTTGGAAAAAAATCAGCAAATGCAAACAAAATTAAAAAAAATGGAGGAAAATTGCTTCCTTTTCAATTTCATGCAAAATAAAAACTATAGATAAATTGAAACAAAATGAGTGTAAACCATGAATCATGGATTTTGTAAATTGAGGTTGCTGTCTCACCAATTACACTGCATAATATTTCTACATTTTTCTTTGAAGATCGAGCCTAGAAATCAATATGCTTGTCGTCTTGCTGATTATACTGCATAATACATTACTACATAATTATTCTTTGAAGTTTGAGCCTAGAAATTGATTGCAAGTTACAAAATATAAAATGCATAGTCAACCAACAAAGTGACAAAATAGGGAAGGAGCATATGAGGCTAGCTGCTATGATCCAGGGGCTGCAGATTATGATGTTGAAGAACCGAGGTTCAAGTTCCCACTTTGATTGATCTCTGCTTGATCATATACCTCCTTTGAGATGACTAAGTCCTGATTTTTTGTGATGCAATCTAACCTGGATCAACCTTGTCAAGGTCTAATATCAGATTACCCATTGTAACTTAATTTGTTTTGAAAAGATGGAAGAAGTTTTGTGGAATCTACATGCAACTCCTTTTGTGGAGGGTTGGAGGCACAACGACAGTCAAAGTCTTGAGCAAAGTGAGAGTGGAAGGAGGCTTGTTTGAGTCTCCTATCCACTTTCAAAGATGGATTTCCATTGAAACTGTGCCTAAGATAGATTGCTCCAAAAGAAAACAGACCTCTATTGAAGATTGAGTGCAGTTTGCAATTAGCTAGTAGTAATTTTATTAAACTTGTGTTTCAAACTGCTTGTTGTACATAATAAATCAAACTAGAGAAAGGATAACCAAGAAACAAAGGAGAGTCAGAACTTTGTAGTTATCTGTCATTGGCAGATTGAATGAGTAAACAGACTTTTGATGCAGAGTTTTTGGCCCAAGTGTGAATCCCTATTGTAAATTTTGTATCATGTTTTTCACTCTAACATGTATGACAATCCGATTTTTCATTTTAGCCATAGTTCTGAATTCATCTCAGCCAATATAAATGAATTCAATACTTTGACACTAATTCGGAAATCAAGAGTTTTTGTTCTAGTACACCACACATGTATTTTAGCATATGAGAATTGCAAATGATATGAAGGACATAGGTTGCAGCCCAGACTGCAATATACATCAAATTTTAGCCTTACGTACATTGGGTGCCAATAATCTGTATTGGATTAGCACCAACATAAATCTTAAACATGTTAAATACCTGAAAAAATATTGACTTTTCACATGTTTGATTATATGGTTTAAAAAATGAAACAAGGATAGCATAAAAATAAACACAATCAACAAAAGAAAAAGACTTTTTTATAAACACTTGTATGAGCTTTGGGGAAGATTTTGAGCCGAAGGAGATAAATAGTAATTTTTTTTCCAGAAAAATGAATGAAAAATCCAAACTTTGGATTAGCATTGCATCATATCTGAACAAATAAATTTGCTCTTTGCTCAATTGGAAACATTAGTCTCCTATTATAAAGGTTGGGACCAATTTTGCCCAGCTATAGAACGGTCAATCTGGTTGACAAAAAGCAGGAGGGGGCCCACCTCCCACTCCCCCCCCCAGTCACCACTCTCCCTTTCTCATTCACCACTCTTTCAGCACTAGTGATTTCAAGCCAAGGAGAATTCATGTGAGCCATTAAATATTGCATAGAGACTTCAAGGTGCAGCATGTGCAGAGCGAATTAAATAGTAAATTTTTTCCCAGCAAAATAAATGAAAAATCCAAACTTTGGATTAACATTGCATCATATCCCACACTCAGTTCCGACTGCACAAATAAATTTGCTCTTTGTTCAATTGGAAACATTAGTCTCCTGTTATAAAGGCTGGGACCAATTTTGCCCAACTATAGAACAATCGATCTGGTTGACAAAAAGCGGGGGAGGGGGGGGTGGCACCTCCCACTCCCCCCCCAAGTCACCACTCTCCCCTCCACTCACCACTCTCCCTTTTTCATTCACCACTCTTTCAACACTAGTGATTTCAAGCCAAGGAGAATTCATGTGAGCCATTAAATATGGCATAGAGACTTCAAGGTGCAGCATGTGCAGAACGAATTAAATGTGTAAGCAATATTTCAAATGTTGGATTTCATAGGATGGCATAAAAGCAACCAAACATGGAACATCACCAGCAAGGACACAACAATTAAATGACAGCATCAAATGAAGAATGACCAGCCACAAAGAATGGCACAAAGAATTATAAATATGAGCACAATGTCTAATGTCTCTTTATTTTACTATGGCAATAATTTTGAATAGGCTGTCCAATCATGGGGAGAGGGAAAAGTATTATGAATGTTTCCCTAATGTTTTGTCTGTTTTTTCAAGGAATGTCACATAGACCTAGAACTGGGCGTGTTCCATTGCTTCTATGCCATCCTACAAAAACCAGCATTTGAGACATTGCTAACACATTTAATTTGCTCTGCACATGCTGCACCTTGAAGTTCCTGGTAAGCAGGTGGCATTGTTGAAAGCAGTACGTGTGGGTTGCTTCTACTAGCACATTTTGCATACATGGACTAAATCACAAACAACACTTGCTATAGATAAACTGTCTGGTGAAATGCTTAGGCACATATGTATGAAAAAGGTGGTAGCATAGACAACACACTGTACTGTTTTAGGAAATGCCTCAAGGAAATGTGCTCTCATGGAATGCCATAATACGAAAATGCATGTGTGGAAGAATCTGTAGCATAGACAAGGCAAGGAACTGTTTCGGGAATTGCTTCAAAGGAATTTGGCCCCATGGTGTTCAAATGCTATATGGATTGTTATAGCATTCCATCACCATGAGGCCATGTTTCTTTGAGGCATATTTCCAAACAGCTCAACGCGTGATTTAACTATATAAATTTCAAAATTAGTATGTGTGAGTTAGTGTATATTGATATATGTTAAATATTTAAAGTTCACATGTTGCAGATCAAGCTAGGTCATGTGATTACTACCCAGGTGGACTGTGCAATCAAGCTACATAGCAGATATGTAACCTGTTTAGAATTTCACTGCACAAAAAACAATATTCTCGTCTATTGAATGCATTTTAATGTAGGTTAATTGCAAATATTGAAACCAAATAAGAGAATTATAACCATAAGATTGGAAAGTTGGAACTAGGATCATCTTTGGTGAAGCAGCAACGTTGGAGCCAATCGAACCAAGACCCTTGCCCTAATTTCTCTATAGATTAATATAACATTGTTGTTTAAATGATTTGAAATATTTCTTAAGATCAATCATATTTTTAGAGTGGATGCAGCAAGAATAAAATGGAAAAAAATTCACCCTCCTTTCTACAAGTAAAGCAGTCAACTGTTGCTTTCAAAAAGAGATTTCAACGCTTGAATAAATTCTTCAACCAGAGTGCCATTGTCTTCCATGGTTTCTATTTCTATTTTAGAATTTTGAAGTATTCTAGATTAAAATGTTACTTAAGATACAAACACAACTTGCTGCCACTTGGATATGTGAAAATCATCACCATATGGACTAGCTGACAAAGACAATGGTCCTGAGACCACATGGCATTGGTGACTGAAGAGGGGAAGACAGGAAGTTTGATTGGATATATAACTTGTTCCATAAGGATGTTTGTGCTTATGGAAATTAGTAAAGGAACTGTCCAACACCTCTTCATACCCTAATGCTTCAGTACATGTCTATTCATGAGTCTTATAAGTTATAACCATTCTTGTTCTTGTACTTTGTGAGACATGTGAGAATGAATCATCCTTAACAACCACTAAGTCTATGTTGCAGATGTCATAATATTGAGTATATTGTAACCAAATGGTGCCATACAGATTTGTAATTCAAGCATACCAGGAATTACCTAATTGTTAATAGGATTCAAGTAAAACTTAGGTCCCAACTACTAAAGGGAATGAAACTAATAAGGGTAGTGTTGTGACCTAATTCACACCTCGCCCCATTGCGAATGGGGACCCTTGTTGTTTTCCTTTGCGTGCTTTTTTTTGTCTGCTCTCCGTTTGGGGGTTTTGAGTCCGAGTTTTGAACGGTCACCCAAGTCGAGCAATTGAGTTTTAGCCTAGATCACTGTATAAACATCACCATCGTGCTTAGAAGGCCTGGGAGACAAAGATCAACTGTCATTTCGGTCAATTCCGACACCTCCAAGTTTTTAGGGTTTCTCACCCCGGGCCCCCTATTTTTTAGGACCTACTTTTTTGGCACTTTTGGGCAATTCTGGGACCCCTATTTTTTAGGGTCTATTTTTGGAAAGTTGCTATTTTTGGACAATTTCTATTTTTAGAAAGTTTCTATATTTGGAAAGGGCTCGAGTTTCGAAAATCCACTCAGAAGTTCAAAAAGATCAACGAAACTCTCAGAAAATCGATTCGAATTTTTTTTTTGAAAATTTGGCAAAATTTTGGAAAATCACAGAAAAAGTTCAAAAATCTGGAAAATTTGCTTGAAAATGGTGAGAAATCTAGTGAAAATCACAGAGAATCCTTCAAGAATCACAGAAAAATGGTGGAAGATCTAGAAAAATCAGTCTAGAGATCACTATAAATTGATAAAAATTTGAGCAATTCATGGAAAAATCTGAGAAACTCATGAGAAATCTGAACATTCATTCATGGAGAAGACTGAAGTTTGTGAGAAATTTGCCTAAGTATGGAGTTTACTGAGCATGGGGAAAGGGAAGGTAATGTCAAGAAGCCTCAGCTAAAATGTCAATGGCTAGACCATCAAGCAAGTCTGCCCTTATGCAAATGGCCAAGCATTTGATCAAGTCCGCCCATGTCTAAAGTTAAGTGGCTAGACAAAAGCCAAAATCCGCCCTTGAGGAATGCTGAAATGGCCTGAAATCTGGTAAAGTCCACCTAGCTAGAATGAAGATGGCTTCAAATCCTATGAAGTCCGCCTTGTATAATGAGTTAAATGGCCAGACATAAGCTGAACTCCGCCCTCCAATGGCAAGGCCATCAATAAAGTCCGCCCTCAGCCTAAGGTTAAATGGCAGGGCCATAAAGGAAGTCTGCCTTGGGTGAAAGAAGAAGTGGCAATAAAATGAAGCAAGTCCGCCCTATGAATGCCAATAGCCCAAGTCCGCCCATGTTCAAGAGCTAAATGGCAAGCCAAGTGATCAAGTCCGCCCTTGACCAAAGACAAAGTGGCAAGTAAAAGGAGAAAGTCCGCCTTAGCCTAGAGATTGAATGGCATGCCAAGTGTTGAAGTCCGCCCTTAGCTAAGTCTTGATTGGCAAGGAAACAAGGAAAGTCCGCCTTGAGTAGAAAGAAATGGCAAGAGAAATGCTAAAGTCCGCCCCAAGGAAAATAGCCCAACACTTAGAAAAATCAGCCTAGTCCATGATAAGTTGGCATGAAAGAATTGAAAGAAATTAAGCGGCCAAAACAACTAGCAAGTCTGCCATGTATAGAGGGGTGTGAAAATTAAAATTTTTGCCTAAGTATGGGCTTTGGAAAATATTAAAATATGCTTGAAAATTCACCTAAGTCCAAATACCAAAGTAAATTTTGCCAAGATAATTTAGGAAGATGAAATAAATTTTGGCCAAATAAATTGGACGATTAAAAAATCATGGCCAAATAACTTAGGATGGAAAGAAAATATGGCCAACGAAAGAGGGGAATGGCGAAATAATTTTGGACAAAAGGAAAATATGGCCAAGTAAAGTTGGACGTGGCTAGATAAATTTTGGACAAAAAAGATTTATGGCTGAATAAAGTTGGACGTGGCTAGATAAATTTTGGAAACGATTAAAATTCATGGCCAAATAAATTGGACGATAGAAATTATGGCAAGAAATTTGGAGAAAATGAAAATTCGCCTAAGGCATTGGCAAGGAAAATTTCGAAAATCAAATTGCCTTGGACAAAAATAATTCGCCATAAAACAAATGGGTTGGAAATGACATATGGAATAATTATTTTAATTATTCATTTTCCAACACTCCAAAGAGATAAGTCTTAAAAAATTCGAAATTGGAAAAAGAACAAAAGAGCCTTATTGAACTGGCGATGAAATTGGAAACTTTCCCGGACAAGATCATTGAGGATAAAACTTGCCACCCGAAAGCGAAGTGAAAGATGAGTTTAAACTCAATTCAAAGGAAACATTTGAAATTTGCCAAAAAGGTCGATTTTCTCACCTCTATAATTAATTTCACTTCTCATTTGAACAATCATTCGATTTTTGAAGAAGGTATGAGAAGAAACTTCTTGAGGAAATTTGCAGCAAAGTGAAGGAAGTAAATTTTACCAGCTTGCATCGTGGTTGTGATCACTTCTCCAGAAGTCACAGGCAGATTTACTTTGTCCACTTCACTTTGGCATGAAACTTCATCGTTTATTCTCTTTCCAGCTTGATTTTTCACGAAGTCTAAATTGATAATTAGCTGGAATATTTTTCAAACTGATTTAAGTTTCGAATTCTGATTATTCTCTCTACTTTTCTTGCAAATTTGTTTTTTTGAAATGGTGAAGATGAAGTTCACTAGCAAAGGTGTGCAAACACAGTCGAAAATCAAGTCCAAATGGGAGCACATTGTGGACACCGATCTTGGCCACGTTGACCTTGAAGACTTCAGAAAAAGAATGTATGGAACTGATGGACGTCTACCTACACCAATTGCCATGAGGATGATGTGCAATGGAATCGTCCACGCAGCTGGATTTCTGCCAGCAAAAGAATGTTTGGAGCTTATGGTAGAATGTGCACTACACTACAATGCACGAGACAGGCAGATAGAAGCTCCTGACGGAAGAGTTCTTGCCTACTTGTCCGAACCAGCAATCCAAGAAACCTTTGGAATTCCAGTGTACAATCGAACGTCCTACTGCAATGAGGAAGATGCACTCAAGCTTTACCAGAGCCAGCAGGATCTCTGTGCGTCCAACATAAACAAGAATTGGTTACTAAAGCCCAAGCCTACTGCAGGCAAGATGCCGAAGAAATTGATCAGAACCCATTTCAAAGAGGAATATGGCGACAACGTTCTGCTACTAAACAGAATAGTAGGCAATTCCCATGGTGCACCTTTTGAAAACTGGATGTACTATTTTATTGATGAAATAATCACTGGAGTCAAGATGTTCAATTGGTCCAAAATGATTAGCGATAGCCTGCACGAGCAGTTAGTCAACTTTGAGGAGACCAAAACTTTTCATATGAGCTCATACATCGTATATTCACTTGCAAGATATTACAAGTATCCTGGCTTGACCTGCAAAGGCGTGGTCGGCAATGGCGTGGGGCAATTCAAAGCCTACGATTGTTATCCGCAACTGAAAGAGAAGTCTCATTTCCGACGAGCTCATGACGCCTTTCTGATGTACATCACCCGGCTTCTCCAAGGCGAAACTCACCAAAGACTCTCACATGAGGCCAAGAGCCTAATCAATCGGTATGGATTCTGGTTCATTCAGTATCCTAAGTTCACTTACATTAGAATCCAAGGATTCTTAGGAAATCCTTATAAACTGCCTATCTATCCGAATAACAAAATGGTTTTGCTAGAAGTGCTAAGGCAATTAGAGGCATATCAGAATATTCAAAGGCCAAAGCAGAAAGCGGTTGTCACCTTTCCTTTTTTCATCGGCAATATGGAGGAGTCATGTCCGACAGCACAAGCAGCAGATGCTGCTCTATTGGAAATTCAACAATATCCATTCATATCATACAAATCCAGGAACAACTTTGATCCGCTCCATCACATCAAAACTGTGGATGGAGAGAGGTACAAGCATCGGGTTGACTTAGAGTACTTCTAGGCTAACGCGGCAGATGAATATGATGTAAGGAGGAGGCTATGGTCAAGATTGCCACTAAGCATGATAAGGGCAACCGAGCCTTTTCAAAGTGCCTGATCAACTACATGATGATGGAATTTATTTGCAGCCAGGCTTCAATGAAAATGAGCCACTCCCCCTTATGAGATGGTTTGAGCTTGAGATGGGCGACCTGGCGATTCTCATGTGGCCCGTTTTCAAGTATTCTCAATCGTGGATAGATCGGCAGGTAGAAATTTTAAGACAGAGAAATGTGCAATTCACCTATGAATTGATGGGCAATACAGAGTCTTGTTCTTCAAACGTCGGTGCATCTCGTGGAGATGGACCAACAGATGCCGCCAACTCAAGAAAGAGGAAAGAAGTTGATAAATCTACAAGACAAGACAAGGATAAAATGGTAGATGAAGGGCCTTCTCGAAAGAAGCACAAATCTAAACCTCTTCAGTCGGCCACTTCTAGAAATATAGAAGAAATACTCGCCATGGATAAAGAGTCTTTCGAAAATGCTAGGATCCCTTCTCCTATCAAAAATGTGGAGCCAATACAAGTAGAAGATGATGGTCAACCTTCTCCAGCAAGCACAAAAATCCTAGAATTAGATAATGATACAGATATTATGGAGGGAGAATTCGAGGAAGGAATGATTTCCGCCCTCAAAGGAATCCAAGATGACCCATCCGTCCAAGAAATTCAAGGTATGCAATTGGTCCAAGAAGTTCAAAATATGCCGGAGGTTCAAGAAGAGCAGGAAGTATAGGATATACAAGACGTCCAAGATCAACAGGAGGACGGAATTGAGCAGCCAACAATCCCAGAGTGGCTGAAAGAAAGATTGAAAAGAAAGGCGCTAGCGGAGGTACTTGAAGAAGAAGAGGATGACACGGATTTTTTGGCAAGGCTAGAGCAAGTTGCCCCAAGGAAGAAGGCCAAGAAATTCTCTACCATCCAGAGAGATGAGGTGGGCAACCGCACAGTACAAATTGCAATACCTACAGCGAACAAATTCCAAGATGAAATTGCTCCTGATTGATATGCTATCACAACCATCGACATGGGTCCAACAACAAAAGGGCAAGAGGTCGAAGACTTGGACAATTCCGTGGCTACCATCAAGTCCAGGTTGGAAAAAGAAGTTGCCAAGAAAAGAGAATATAAAAAAGAAATTCAGCGCCTAAAAGATTACATCCAGCACTTGACCAAGCCACTAAACGAAGGTGACCAAGCAGCGCTTCCACCTCCAAATTTGTCGCAAGAACCAGTTAGAAATTTTGAAGAAGAATTGACTACGGCGAAAGAGGCTAAGGACTGGATGGCTTGAAGGAAAGAAGAGGCGTTGGCGTTTGCGGAAAAGTTGGCGCAAGTAAATGAGCAGGCTTTCTTTATGCTATCATGAGTTGCAGACCTGGCGGAATCATGGAGTAGTCTCGAAGATATTCAAAGTAGGGTCATCCCATGTATTCGGGAATTGAAGAGCATCTCAAAGCAAAGGTTGATTGAGGACAAGGTTATTGAAGCTGGAGCGGCATATGATTTTAATGGATGGTATTATGCTTTGATCTCAAGAAGAGGAGTCCTTGCAAAAGTGAAGCAGGATGGTGCCAGAGTTGAAGAACAAGCAAAGGAAATTCAGAGTAAAATTTATGAAATGGCTGCGGATATGCTCGACAAGGATACTATCCGAAAGAAACACTTGCGGCCAAAGAATTTAAAAGAGCAAGTGCAGAGAATTTTCTCCACCACCAGGCCAATCATGGAAGAAAACTTCACCAAAGTATTCGACTTCATGGCCGTCAGAAATTCTTTCTTGCTGCAGGAACCAACATGGGCGACTATTTTTGCAGAGTGTGCTGAGAGCTTGGATTTGCTAGAGTACAATGTCAGCGTGTTGCTCGACATTGCCATCGAAGAGGTCGGCTTGATCGTGTCCAAATTCGCTGAATGCAAGGCCGCACAAGTGGATAAGGATGCCACTCTAGATGTCTAGAGTTCTCTTCAGTTAACTGGTTGAGGATTTAGAAACCCTAATTAGGGTTTAGTTCTATTTAATCTGGGCCTTTGATCATGAATCAATCTTGGCCGTTCATTGTAATTCTGGAATACTATATAAACCCCCCCTTCACTCTCTCATGTTCATTAGATTAGAAGGAGAAATTAGAAGATTAGAAGAGATAGAGGAGATTAAGAAGTTAGAGCAGATTCAAGATAGTTAGATTGTAGAAATAAAGAGAGAGTTTTATGAGATTGTTGTGAAAACACTACTTTGATAATAAAGTTCAAATGCATGAGGTGCCTTGAATACTTGATTGTCGAATGGTTGCATGGTCACATATTTTCTTTCTCTCTTAGAAAATTGGAATTAGAATGTATGTTAGAAGAATGATAGATTGATAACGGAGATTAGTGAAACCGAGCTCATACTTTCTTTGAGTGGATGCTTTTCACCCAATGTGTAAAGTTAGACTGAGCTTTATCGTGGATGCTTAACTTCTGTTTGAATAATTATTGTTTGATTTGATGGTAATTATTCATGACGTGAAAACCATAAGCACATTCCCAGAAGATTGCACTTGCTCTGTGTAGTTGTCATTTAACGTGGTGAAGCAGAGTATTGTTTAGTTGGTTTCATTTAATCCTCGTCTTCTCTTGATTTCTTAGGAATAGCACAGGATCTCTAAAACCCTCGATCTTTTTCACTTTTTTTAAAAATCAGAAAATCCAAAATGATACTGCATTTATGTTTCCGCTTTTCTGAGTAACTTGCAAAAAGTAAATCTCAATTGTGCCCCCAGCAAATCACATCCATACCACAGAGTCTATCCGCATTCATCTTAAACATTGGGATTACCATATGATCTTACTTGCAATCTTAGCATACAAGGTAATTTTTCAAGAGGGAACGGAGCGTCTTTGACACTTTGTTCTAGAATGTTTGTTGTGTCATAAAACACGCATCAACAGGTAGCTAGCATTAATTGGATTTACAATAGCTTTTCTGATGGAAGTGTGTGCATTTAAGGAGGATTACAGTTTAATGATGAGTATGCCATGTGGTATGCTTGCTAGTGGAGTGTAGAATCTCCACATTTATGATTATAGGGTGTGGGATTTAGTCAAGGTGACTGGCATGTACAGACATGATGTCTGTATATGTACATAGCTACATTCACAATGAATCTTCACCTGTGTCTGTGGATTGGAAGAAAGTTATTAACGTGAATAAGGAATGTCTAGTCCCTTAGGCAGTTTGTGTCATGGGACTGTGGTGTGGCTCCTTTTGAACGGAGCTTACAAAAAGTGTAGGAAGTCTTCTATGGTGTCAACCACTGGCTTTGCAAAGGGCAAGAGAAGGTGCCAAGAGTGGGGTTTCAATCATCAAAGCCAATGATCTGAAAGATGGTGGAATGTCCCTAATGTAGAATTTTTAAAACAAAAATCATGAAATTTCTTTGTATTTTTCTGAACATGAAACAACCAATTGGAACTAGTTGTAATGTGGACACAAACAGTAATTAATGGAAAACCCTTAAAATCACCCAATGAACAATAAAATTCAGATCAGGTGTTACTGGTAATCAACATGACAGAAATTTGTCACCTCACCAAATGACATTTTTCTTTTCTATGTCAGAGATATACAGTACTGCATGCTGAGTTGAGTCATAAACTTCAGAATTAAAAGCCAAATGCACTCGCCAACAGGCACTACAGCCTGTCTGTCATATACTCTCCTGATTATTGCTGATAATTATGACTATATATTTAAGAAAAACATAATACATAGCATAATCTTATTATTACACCAACAAGGGTTTTGCAAGAAGCCAACAATCAATATCAGTTCAGGATCCAGCTAAAAATTATACAGCCCATATCAGATCAGATTTGAATAAATTATAAATATATTAAGGGTAGATCAGTCCAAAATTTATGAGTTATTAGATAACCCACTTTAGGAACACAATAAACTTCATATCTTGCATAGTACAGCTATAACAGTGATAATAGCTAACAATGACAGCTAGTAATAAGGTTTTTCTGAGTAAAAGCAAGGGCTACTGTTAACCAGAATTACATTGATAAACTGAAAACCTTTTACTGGATGTTGCTTCTTCATAATAATGGAGTGGACTGGGTGGTCTGTTCTCATAGAATAATGACAAAAGAGGAAAGGGAAAACCCCTCAAAAACCCTAGAAGATATGAGTTTTTCTAAAATTTGCGGAAAGCATTTAGAATTAAACTGAGAGCCTAACTCAGCCAAAATAAATACGAGCTCTACAGGGGAAATGATGGACACGGGTTTAATCCAGCTAGGAACTTCCAACTGTTCAATGCAATTGATCCCAAATGACTTGTTCCAGACCACTAGTTGTAGAATGGCAGTAAAGAGGCATTTAAAGCCCTAAATTCAAAAGGGAAGCAGGAGATTTTTGCAGGAAAACAGTTCGAATATCACCAGAAAAGTAAATCACGAGACCACATTCACCTGAGACATTTTCCCAAACAGTCCATTGTTTTGTCTATGCTACCACATTTTCCATACATCTCTACCAAAGCATTTTACCAAACATCTCAACGCCTTGCTGCCATGGCCAAAAGCCTAAAACAAATGCTTTCAAACAAGCTATGTACACTTCAAAATTTTTCTAAAAGCTATGGCAACTATCTCCAGCTTGATCGTAAATTTTGTCTCCGAAATTTTCTAAGAGCATTATGAATACTCTGGTGTTACAGTGAAAACAGACCTGTGCTTGGATAAGGAAGAAATTCTCACTTGATTTTTCTATTTTTGCCTTTCCTAGGTGAAACAAAAAACTTGTAACTTTCTGTCTCAAGCCACATAAAATACATTATGCTGAGAACATATATAATTGCCCTGATTTATTACAGTAAATTGTGATTAATCAAGACATATCAAGTTATGGTTCTAGTAGTTCATGAGTAAATAAGAACAAATTTTGTCTATATATATAGAAATGGTTGCAATGGTCTAATATGTAAATGGCTTTAAATGTGTGGTGCTTATATGTAGCAATCAGCCCATGAAAACTAAAAAGGAAAAATGAAAAAAATACACTGCAACAAAATATCAGGTATTGAAAAAATTGTTATGCTGAGAACATATCTAACTGCCCAGATTTATTACTGTAAACTGTGATTAACCAAGACAGATCAAGTTATGTCTCTAGATGTAAGAGAGTCTGACGTCATATATATATGTTATTGAAATGGCTATATTGATCCAAGAAGTAATTGACTTTAGATGTATGATGCTTGTATGTTTTTAGCAGTGAGAAAATAGGACCATACATTTGGCAACAAGTTTAAAAATAATAGCGAACTTTCACAACATCAATTAAAAAACTTCCCAGTTTTCATAAAATCCTCTACATAAATTTTATATAAAAAATTGACCAAAGATTAAAGATAAAAATTGTGGATGGAATTTTAAAATATTTTCCAATTTTCTTCAGATTATATACAGTTTATGCAAATTTGAGCAGATCTTAAATGGATAGAAATTGGGGCAAACCTTTTTTTCAGTTTATAAATACATTTTGGGAGATTTCTTTATAAAAACTAGACAACTAGAGAATATTAGCCAGTAAAACTTCCCCAATTAGCAGTTATAAAGAGAAAAAGTTGTACATACCCGCCACACAGCATTCTGCAGTGCATGGCTCTTCTTGAAAGACTCAACCATCTTCACTTGCTCTGTTACAAAATTTTCAGTCATTTAATTCTGTGACCTTGTATAAATACTATTTCTAGTATAACAGCAAATAATTTTGCATGCTTTAAATTTTAACGATCCAAATTAGGCATCAGATAAATTTTGGACAATAACAGATTGGATGTGATAAAGAATTTATATTGACCTTATCATGTAACCTCGTTTAAATGATACTTCTATTATAAAAGCATGACCCAGGTTCAAAGATCGGCACACCGCAATTAGATTTTGATCTTAAGATGTTGAGGCAAAGGTTTCAAATGCATGCACCATTTTTGTTATACTCGTCCAAGATACTGCCCTGCCTTCTAGAGACACTCGCTGGAATTCCACTCCAGTTGGTAGCTCTAGTTAAAACACACCAGTCTCACAAGCAATCTGAACAACCCCAGGAATACTCCAAATTGTGGGAAGAATCACTCCACCCTGCAAACTATAAAAGGTCCAATAGCCTCGTCTCTGCATATGTGGCAAAAGGGTTACATTTATATCAATTACAGATACGGAATATTGAATCAATAACCATCACACAAAATCTGCTTGATAGGTAGGATAGATTGTCAAATTTAAGGCTAAAGGTCATTGATGGAAAGCTCCCTATAAATATTGCACGCAGCTAATTTAGGCAAAAATCACATTAAAAATGTTGCAATGCTGATGTTTTTCAGAAGGACTACCATAATAAATACTGCTCACTGTCAATTTGCAAAAAATGTCGCATTGCTGGCCTGTAGCTGCAGGGAACGTATTAAATAAGGGGTTGCCAGGTTCTGCAGTTGATGTTTCATTTGCACATATGGACATGCATGCTCATGTGCCTGCCATGTGCCCCTCCATGGCTGTTTTCAAAGCTCAGGAGGCCCTGGTAACTCCTGACAAACAAGGGTTGGCAGATCAGATTTATGATAATAGAAATCTTGGGCACAAGTGGGAATGCCAAGCAAGGCGTAAGCATCTGTTTGAGGATGAGGCAGTTCCAAAATCTGCAGAGAAGGAGGGTGTCATGGGTTTGGGATCACAGATGTGGCACAAAAATATATTTCCATGCACAAGGGTGCAACTGATTTTGTCTTTGGGTCAAGAGGTGTTATGTGAGGAGGCGAAATTTTCCAAAGAAAGTTTAATAATTAAACTTAGTAATCTTTGGCCCAGCCTTGCAGATTTATCCATCAATTTCTAGGTCTCGATGCTCTAAAATTGAAAAGATACAATTGAAATTTTTCCTAGTGCTCAAGGATTTTTAGTTTCCATGTTTCTGTGTCAACCGATGCAAGTCTAATCTTATCTAATGTTTTGCTGGTTAAGCCTCGGTTCCCACTTCTATTGCAATGTCCACAAATCATCAAAGCAATTTTAAACAACATCTGGCTGTTATCTTCTGACAAAATCATCAAATCATCTCTCCTGACAGAATCACTTAAACTCTAAAAAGAAAAACCCAAAAACTATATAAGAAAGCATTGATTACATGTTGTAATGTTTAAGCCTAAATTTTAATTTTAATAAAACATACTCTAAAACCCTCGTCGAAACCTTCTTTTCAGGCTGCAGCAGCACGTGGAATTGGAGAAGTGAAAGGTGAATACACTGAGGAAGATTTTGGAGGAGCGAAAATCAATTTGTAGGGTTTGGAGGAGACGAAAAAAGAAAACCCAAAAAGCTATTGCAAAATACGGATGCACCTGAAGATAATTCATCTGTTTATATGGTATTGTAAAAGAAAACAAGTGAATAAGGGCTCTGACCTGTAAGAATTTCACAGATAAGCATTGCACATTTGTTTTCTGGCCTGAAACAAATAAAGTGTTGCACATTCAAAACACAGAGAGATAACACTAGAGTAATGGAGATAAATCCCTAAATGTAGAATGCCTTAAAAACAGGGACATTTACATGTAAAAATGCGGGCGGCAAGAGTAAATACTGAACGCACATATTTACATCGCCCTCTAAACGGAACCATTTATTGCAATTCGTATCCTTTTCAAAATGGGATTGGGATCTGGAACGGGGTTGTGGCAAAAACTGATGAGCGACTGAGACTCGTTTCATCATAGTCTTACATCGTCTCCCACAATCTGCACCGTTCAGGATAAAAATGACTTCGAAAACTGCAGCAAGGGAATGCCTTCGACATAAATATTCAAAAATATCTGAAACATCGGAATTGTCCTTCATTTTTTCCGATTAGCACGATTCAAAAAGCACAACTTATAACAATTAGTACCCATGAAAACATTAGTCCCCAGTTATGGGCTGGTACTAATACAGTTACATTCTTTAAGTACGTCTCAAAGCATTGTCTGTTCTATTCAAGAACTCAATGGTGCAGATGTTGTACTACAGTAATTTAATGGTGCAGATGTTGCTTCATATATTTACTAGATTCAGAAAATCATCAAAAAGACACAAATGAATTTCCCAAATAAAACATTAGCCGCTGCTTCTGGTGTGACTAAGTGATGAATTGCATCGGTACATACTGCTTCTGGTGTGACTATGGGATGAATTACATTGGTACATAAAAGCCTCTTGGTTTGAGCTGCCGCATGATTATGGTCACCTCACAAGCCATCACTCACTCAAAGCTCATAGCGGTCACAGTGAGTTTTAAAGACTGTCTTAGATTGGTTACATGCACTCACCTTAGTTGGTGACATACAGATCTCAAGTCAATCCAAGTTAGTAATTTCTCACATGCGGTGCCACAAGTGGTTTATCTATACTTGGAGTGGCACATGAATGTTATTGTCCTCTTGTTTGGTTCCCTGTAATCAACGCAAATATGGAGGATTCACACTTATTCTTTGACAACAATTAGTGGAGATGTGGAAGGAATTTTACTAAGTACTAGATAACTTCTGAAGATGTCAAAGCACTTTTATTTACCTTATATTTAATGGGGATCTGGAAGGACTTCTATTGAGTACCGTATAACCTATATTTAGCAGTTTGCAATATTCTTTCTATCCCATCTTAAAAAATGACAAGATTTCTATAGGGAGGAACAATAATTTGTTTGGAATCTGGTTTTAGTTAACTAATGTGTTCTTGGTCCTTTTCAAGTGGCTGCTCATGAATCATATACTAACTGCTGCTTTAATTTTTCCTTTCTAGTTTTTGTGCTTTTTACACATGCAAGCCATTTATGTAATTTCACTGAAAAGTGAAAGCAAGCTCACTGTCAGCAAGCTGTTCTTTCTGAGATGGATTCATTTTCTTTTCACTGCTTTACAATCCTCTGGAGATAATTAGCTGTTGCTCTTATCCATGCTTTTATATATCTTATTCAATTTCATGTAGAATTCTGTTTAAGTTACGAACTGTTGTGGTTCCATACTCTCATCAATCTAGCTAAATCCACCGTATAAAAAATGTGAACTTCCCTACTATGAATCATTGCTCAAGCTACTGCACAAGTTGCTTTGTTGCCTTGTTCCACCATCCTTTAGGTGGTGTACCCTTGGATCTTGGAAAAAATACCAAAATCAATGCAACAATTTTTCAATGTGTTTTTTTCTCTTTATCAGTAGATATGTGTAGAAACCCCTGTTTCCCCCTAACACTGAATCTGACTGTAGTTTTGAGTTTTTCTGATGTTTTGAGTTTTTTTGTGTTTTTTGCAATTTTTTTGGATTTTTAATGCATTTATTGAACAGTACGGCTTTTGCAGAAAATTGAAATAAATTCAATAAAAATACTAAGTCTTCAATTTGCTTGAGAAATATAATAAGAAATGAAGGCGTATCCTTTATTAATCAAATGATCTTCATATAACAATGTTCTGACAACATGCAAGATAGAATAATGAATTTTAAATTGTAAAAACCTGGTGAATACAGCTTGCTGAAGATGCACAGATTTGTACGGCTATATAGATTTCTTCCTTTCTCCCTCCGTCTGGCAAGCACAGAATGTTCCAGTGATATAGGCGCCTCTTTTTTTGCAAACTGGAGATCTCTGATAAAGGCGTTTATTTCAATCTGAAAAGTACGGCCAAAGGACAATGGTACGGCCCTGCAGCAAGGTACGGCCTGACAGAACAGCAATTAAAGTTGTACGGCCTTCACCAAAAACAATGCCTAGTCTCTGAATATGGTGCGCCCCAGCTAATGAATGATCTCTGGAAACAAATACTGAAGAAACTCTGACAATATGAATTTCTCTGAAGCTCTGTAGTTTTCTCTGAATAAGAAAACCTCTGTAGGCAATAGATCGAGTGATATTGCACACTCTCTGAATTGCTTTCCGTTGGAGATGGCTCGTTCCCCAAGGCAATCGAACACGAAACCCTAAAGTCTCAGGCTCAGACCAAAATTGATCAATATCAAACTCAATAATCTCCTAATGCATAATTCCCAAGGCAAAATCCACTAATAGGCTGAAAAGTGCGATTTGCTTGAAAATAGGGTTTCATTAAAATATTCACGTTTTAATATTTTAATATTTCAATAGTCCTCAGCTGAATATTTTAAATACTTTAATAATCACTTTTTGGCCCCTTCTGATGTTGGGCGCACCCTTCAAGGAAAACACTTAAGTTATAATTTAAAATTATAACTTTATATTATAAACATTAATTAATTAATATTTAATCAATACG
>VDFB02353493.1:140337298-140507112 GCA_007258455.2 Sequoia sempervirens | reverse complement strand
AGGAGATGAAGGCTAGCGTATGGCAAGCAACGGTTGGCAAATACCCCAGCTCAACCTTTCAAAACATTGCTACCACATAACATGCAAGGAGCAACCTTTCTAAGTAGACCTAATTGTAAACATGAATTTTAATCAGGGCTCCTCAATCAACTACTTTATTTATGTTAAATATGGTTACTGCTTCTTCAATAAAACAAAGTTGCATGGATTAATGACAGATATCAGAGATGATATGGTATCGATACGATACGATATGGTATTAGATATGGATACGGTCATTTTTAAGACCTCCAATATGGATAGGCAAGACTCCAATATGGATACCTACCGGATATGACATTCATAAAAAACACATACACGTATATTTTCTAAATTATTAGAGGAGATTTTCATTACTTTAAAAGCAAATAAGAAAATATAAATTAAAATAATATTAAAATTTAAATATTAATAATTGAGTAAAGAATAAAGAGTTAAATATATATTAATAAATTTTATTTATATTTAAAGAATAAGTTTTTTTTTTCTTTAAATCTCTAACATTTAAACAATATAACATAAATATTAAATATAAATATAAAATTATAAACAATTACCTTTTTTAAATTTGTAAAAATTAAAACACTAAAAGAATAGTAGAGTTGTATTGGAAGAAGACTTAAGAAAAATGGGTTGCTGAAATAGAAAAAACATTTCATTTGTTTTCCTCATTTGGTGTAGGTTTTATTTATACAAAACAAAACAAAAAAATTGCATGATTGAAGTTTTTTAAGATAATATTTTGGAAGATTCATGTCAGTTTTTTTGAAAATCAAATTACAATATATCCACACGGCTGGAAAATCAAGGATTTTTGGGCACGTGTGCATACGGTATCCAATTTGTATCCATGGCGTATTGCACAAGTCTCTGTATCAAATACGGGGATACACGTGCCTGGGGAGGGGCAAGGGCGTATCCGACTACTATGCAGTAAAACAAATGCATAAAGAAAACAACCCACGTAACCTATACGACACTCAAATAAAATTATAAAAGTAAAGAAAAGCCTTACAGCCTAAATTACTCGATACCTAATCCAAAGCCCCTATTTTGGTACGAGTAGGCATGATGTTGGCAAAATTCCATAGCATAAAGATGCCTTGGGCTCCCCGTTTGAGACTTTAACAATGTAAATAACAAGTTGTTTGTTTGTTACCAGCCTAAATGGACCAAGCATGCCGTTGCCTTTTCGTTCCCGAGGCTAACATTAGAATGAAGGGAACCATTTATTTAATTAGTTGTGTATCGCCTAATTTCAAGTTCAGCTTGTGGTGATGCCAATTAATTAATTAAATATTTTGATAAAGTGACTTTACAAAAATTGGCAAGGTGATTTATTGAAATATTTATATTTTTGAGGACTTTATAATGTCACTTTCTTTTGGGTTTAAAAGTGACTTTGAGGAATATTTAATAAAAAAAATTACTTCATTAAAGTCACTCGAATTTATTGAAGGAAAGCATACAAAAGAGAAATATGAGAGAAACATTCGTACCTTTTTTTGAACATACATGCTTTGCTTCACGGGAGAACTAGAGCCGTCTGGTTTAGGGTTTGGAGGCCCTCAATATTCAGTTTCGGGTGTGTGAGATCGCCCCTAGCTGGAAGAAGACGAATCTTTGGAGGAAATAACAGCTTCAAGAGACATTCTGATTTTCGCGATTTCAATATCTGATATTTTTGCAGCTTCAATAGAGCGGATTTTGGAGCTTCATATACATCTTTGTTGGCGTGGTTTTATGGTTAAAACCTAGATGCCTTGTTTCTCAGGATTGGAGTCTTTTAAAGGGTGTTCAGTTGGAAATCTGAGCGAGTTGGAGAAAAAACGCGTTTTCTGAAGATGATGATGCATTATTTTCATCTGTAGAGGGTCGTGGTAAATGCTATGAGGGTCTAAGGAAGGCGTTGGAGTATTTTAGGGCCAGGCACACCAATATCTTAAAGTATCTACCTTCAAAGAGACTTCATAGCTGCTGAACGTGATTTTCTGGGCTGCACATGAGGACGACTTATCTCTATTAGTCTTAAACGAACTTCACCAGGTCTAGGTATTTGATATTTCCTCTGAAATGTATTGTTTGAGTATGGTGCAGGTCTGAGTTTTGAAATATTTCTATTGTTGATATAAATTTGGGTCATTGTAACAATCTTAAATGTTAGAAAACCGTTCCTCTTAGATATGTATCAGATTTAGAATTATGGCCGCCTATGGTCAGTTTGTTATCAAGGGCCTTGTCATAGAAATGCATTGTAACAGCTGTAAGTTGTGGAAATCAAATAGTGAATTGCAGTAAGTGACCTCAGATCTTTTTACACTCAGAAATGTATTTCAGTTTAACAAAATCAGGTCTAAGTTGTGTAACCCTTTCTTAAATGACCAATGAGCTTGAAGACCACTAGAAGTCAAAGGAATCAGTTCAACGTAGGTCTGACTGGGTCTCAGTGTGTGTAACAATTTCTGCAGATGGCTTTTTATGAGCTGTAAGGTCTGATTGAAATTTTTGTAGCAAACCTTTACATTCAGCTGTAAGAAAATAATGATAAGCGTGAAGTAGAAGTCTGAAATCATATTACTAGTTGCTTCCCACCATAGCACTGTCAACATGTAATGCTTCAGATTTGATATATTCAGATTATGCTTCATTCATTGTTCTTGAATTGTGTGAAAAACTAAAGTGACAAAATTGACATACATCTAAAGAGCCCTCTCCAAATCAAACAAATTGAACTCCAAAACACTCTATTCACGAAATCAGAAAAAAATTAAATCAGAATTAGCAAGGCTCATTTTAGTGGTATTAGAGTCAGCTTCCTGCCTGCTTGTGTGGTAGTGAGATGTTATGAATCCTGATAACCGAGAGTATATAACATAAATAAGAGAAAGGAGAAGAGGTGTTGGTCCTTTTGATACCGATTCATCATTTGAAGAAGATATCATGGGTGATAGGCATGCCATACCCGAGGGTAGCACTCAACAGATTCTTAATGACCTAGCTAGAGGTCAACAACAAATAGCTCAGCTCTTAAACCAGTTCTTGGGTGATAGGAATAATGGTAACAATGGGACAAACGGTCATGATATCAATGTAGAGGTCAGCAACACCAATATACCAGCACATAACCATGCTAGGACAGCTAGGGCAACGTCTATCCAGCCCCAGGAATGCACCCGGGGCATGGATGCATGGGCATGATGTCCATGGATGTGACCTGCCTCGTTTCTCTTGCTCGCCGTATTTTATCCGTAACCTCTGCAAGCAATGGAGGCCGTACATCCATTACTCCGTAGTTTTTGTTGGACATTAATTTACCCACGCTTGTATTCTCATAAATAATAGTTGTTTTTTATTTTTTATCATACACATTTTCCGTGAAAGATTCAACAAACAAAATACTAAGGGGAATGGAAGTTTTTCACAAGTTTTTAAACCAATTAAAATAAATTTGATTTCATATTGATAAATAAACTTTATATAAAGATATTAGATTAGATTATATTATATAAATCTACTATATATAAAAATAAATTATTTATTATTTAGTATATTATATATTATTTTAACAAATTAAAATAAATTTAGTTTCTTACTTGATATAATATATTTATTTTTATATAAATATTATATAAAATTTTATGTTACGTTATACAATTAATACAATATTATGTTAGGTTGTGTGTGTTATATATGTATTATATTGTATAACATAACATACAATTTTATAGTATTATTAATTAGATTTATTAGATATTGATTTAATTCTAATCTTAACTTGGTATGCTAATTAAGATATTTGATAGATTAAAGATAAAATAATCTTATATTATCTCAAATATTTATAGATATATTAAATACTTCTAAATTGTAAAATAATATATTTAAATATGTATAATTATTTATATGTCAAATTATCAAATATTTAGTTCATTTAATATTATTAAATGAACTAAATATTTAATAATTATAGAAATTAAAATTTTAAATATGATTAATATTTTTAAATAAAATTAAAAATATTTTGTTTAAATAAAAAATAATATAACTTATTCTATTTTTATAATAAAAATTAAACAAAATTATACATGAATTTTAATGCAATTGAACTAAAAAAATCCTAGGACTTTGGATGTCTATTAAGGCATTTGATATTCATAATATTTTTTATAACTTAATGACTATTGTATTAAAAATTAATAATATAAATGGTTCTATTTTTAATTGTTCAAAAGTATTTTTATTGATTCAAAGTTCTAGTTTCTATAATTAGGTTTGATATTTATTTTATTAGATGAACACAAAAGATAAAAAAATAATGAATTAAAAGTTTAGATTCAAATATGATATAGAAAATCTTATTTTCAGTTATATTATTTTAAAATTTTTAATTTATAAAAATATCATATTCTATAGACAAATAATATAAATATAATTGTCATTTAAAGTGTCCCATCAACAATTTAATCAATTATTTATATAAAAAAATGTTTCTATTATTTGACTTGCATACCCACTCATATTTATTTTCACATTTTGAAATGTCTATTAAAAATAATTTTAGTCCTTATATTTTAACCTTTATTCTTTCCTTTTATTTTAATTTAAAATTTATCTTTTTCTATTGTTTGAATTGTTTTGATTATTATTCAATTAAAAATATATGATAAAAATGAGACATTCTATTTTATTAAAAGATATTCTTTAGGAAAAATGTAGTAAATTTTATTATACTTAAAAATAATATAAAATATCACAATGAAATTTATATTTCACATCATTCAAATTAATTTATAATACAAAAGATGGCACATGACTACAAAACATCAAAGATATTTGAACTATGTAGTAATTTTTTTATACTTAAAAATAATATAAAATATCACAATGAAATTTATATTTCACATCATTCAAATTAATTTATAATATGAAAGTGAGCACATGACTACAAACATCAAAGATATTTGATTAAAATTATTTTTAATAGTCGTTTCAAGATGTGAAAATAAATATGAGTGGGTATGCAAGTCAAATAATAGAAATAGTTCTTTTTTATTATAATCTATGAAATTGTTGACATAACACATTTAAATGACAAGTATATTTATTTTAAAAATATATATTTAATGGATGTATAAAAGAATGATAACAAGAAATATTTTTGAATTAGAAATTAGTTTTAAATATATAAATTTTATTATTTTATACAACTAATTTATAAATATTCTTATTTTTATTATATTATTTATGAAAGATGCATGTATACAATTTATAATAGTAAATGAGAGAAAAAAATAAAATTAATTGAATAAATGTTTTATCATTTTTTGTGATTCACTATGAGAATGAGAAAACATTGTAGAAATTACTACATAATGAGAATAGAGAGAATAAAAAATAAGCATAAAATAAAACTCTAAATGTTGAAATAACAGTAATAAAGTCAAATAGAAATTATATTCAATATAATGAAAACAAAGAACATAAAAGAAAAGGAAGGAAATAAAAGAAAAATAAAAAATATTAACCACACTTAAAATATGTTCAATAATAAAAATAATGATTAAAAAAAGAGAGAGAATGATATTAACACAATGCATCCAACTTAATGGTTAATGATGAGAAATCTAAGACATGATTATCAAAAAGTAATAAAATTCTAAATAATTATGAAAGATAATGATAATTATGATATTGTTAATAGATTTATGTAATATATGCAACATACAAGTGTATGGAGGTTAGATAAGGAACACACTATTAGATAGAAAATATATTTATCGAAATCTATTAAATTATATAAAAAATTATGATGATAATAAATAAAAAATACACAACATATATTTTCAAAATATATTTAAAAAAATCAAAGATTAAATAATTGTAAATTTATTATCAATGTATTTATTTTATATGTTTTTATTTTAAATAACATTTTAATATATTTATACTATAATATAATTTATTATTATTATTTTATTATTTATTATAACTAAATTAATATAATTAAAAGTATATAATTTAAATTAATACAATTAAAAATATATATAATAAAAATGAGGCATTTGATTTTATCAAAAGATATTCTTTACCTACATAAGATATAATAAATCTCATTATAATTAAAATAATTTAAAATATTACAATGGCGTTTATATTTAAGAGGGCACATGAGTATAAATGAATATCAAAGAAATTAAATTTTACAGTTACCTAGAAATTGTTGACAGGACAACTTACGGAGGACAGAGTTTGCACGGCTGATGAGAGAAACGATGGTGGCAGCATCCATGGCATGCATCCATGCCCCAGTGCATTCCTGGGGTTGGATAGCCACTGCCGGACAACTAGTAGGGTGTTTCCGAGGCCTCTCATGCCTCAATTCTTGGGAGGACAACCTGCTGGAAATCAAGAGCAACAAGCACAAGGAGAGGGATTTACTCATTATTTGAGAGAATATCAATCGTTGGGAGATGAATTTCATGTTGCCATGTCATTGGCAGATTTTTGCACTATCAAGTATAGGAATAGACCCAGAAACAACAATAGAGGGCAGTAGAACTAGGATTTACAATGCAAGGTTGGAAAACTCACGATTCCTTCCTTTGACGGGTCTAGTAAATGCATAGCCAGAGCGTGGGTACAAAAGTTGGACACTTATTTCCAGCTAAACCCCATGTTGGAGACAGAGGCTATTAAGTATGTTACGCTACATTTGGATGGTGAGGCACATGAGTGGTGGTATCATGGGCTTGTCACTTTAGGGCATGCCAACATCACTTCCTATTTGGAGTTCACATAGAAAATTATGGACAAATTTTATCAGAGGGATTTAGAGCTTCATTTCTGGGAGTTAGCACAGCTTAAGCAGAGTGGATCAATAGACACATACATCTCAGAGTTTCAACGATTGTTAGTTATGGTGACAGATATTTCAGAGCAGAGGTTGGTTATGCTCTTTATTGAGGGTCTATCTGAACCCCTTCGTGGTTGGATTAAGGCCTTCAAGACCATTTCCCTACAGGATGCAATCACTAGAGCTAGAGACATGGAGTTCAACACACCTGACAACAAAACCTCTTCTAAACCCTTCGTTGTTCAAAAGAACAAGGGCAAAAAGTCTTTTCAGAAAAAAGGAAACAAGAAAAGTGATCCAAATGAGGAATATCGCAAGGAATGTAGGATTAAGGGAATTTGTTACCATTGCAAGGAACATTGGGAGCCAGGTCACCATTGCCTAGGAAAAGGCAAGGCTCATCTTATTGAGGTTATGTTTGAGGATGAGAGCGGTGATGATGAGCCTTCACAAGATATCGACGATAGCAGTTCAGATGAGGAGCAGCCTTAGGGAGAGGGTAAGAGTAGTGTCATTGCTACATTATCAGGCACTCCTAGATTTAACTCTTTTATAGTTAGAGGAGTTTTACAGGGACATCACATATGTGTGTTGATCGATAGTGGGGCAACCCACAACTTTATTGATGCAGCCCTAGGTGAGAAACATATGCTACCCGCAGAGGACTTTGAAGGATTTAATGTGATGGTGGCAGATGGCTATAAATTGAGATGCACTCGGAGGGTTCCACAGTTGCCTATTACCTTGGGCAATTACATAGCTACAGACGACTTCTATGTGGTGGACTTGGGTGACACTCATGCGATACTTGGAGTTCAGTGGTTACACTCATTAGGAAAATATTCTCAGAACTTTCAGACCATGGAACTTAAGTTCAAGACAACAAAGGGGCAAAGAGTGGTGCTTAGAGGCATGACTAATGGATCAGCCAAGGTTGTGTCTGCTAGATGCATGGAGAGCATTTTTTGACATGATGACATAGCTTGGGCAGCAAAGTGTTTGATCACCACCAAAGAGTCTTCAGATTCAGGGCAGCCATATCATGTCGACATTCAGGAGCTATTGGGTAAACATGATAAGGTTTTTGGAGAGATACCTCCAGGGAGACCACCTGATCATGGTTTTGAGCATACCATTAAGTTAGAGGAGGGGGCCAAACCAGTGATCACTAACCCCTATCGTCATCCTAAGAAATTCAAGGATGAGATCGAAAAAGCAATCAAAGAATTGCTTGAGATGGGACACATTAGACCGAGCTCTAGTCCATTCGCTTCTTCTGTGGTCATGGTGAAGAAGAAGGATGGAACCATGCAAATGTGCATTGATTACCAAGCTCTTAATAAGAAAACCATCAAGAACAGGTACCCTATACCCAGGATAGATGAGCTATTGGATGAACTCCATGGGGCAGTATATTTTTTGAAGATTGATCTTCATTCAGGGTATCATCAGATAAGGGTCAGAGAGCAGGACATACACAAAACCACATTTCGTTGTCATTATGGGCACTACGAGTTCTTGGTCATGCCATTTGGTTTGACAAACGCACCTGCCACATTTTAGTCCTGCATGAATCATATATTCAATAAGCAGTTGCATAAATTCTTATTGGTGTTCTTCGATGACTTGCTCATCTATAGTCAAACTTGGGAAGAACATTTGAAACATCTTGATGAGGTATTGAGTATCATGGAGGAGCAGCCACTCTATGCTAAGGCTTCGAAATGTGAGTTTGGCCTTAGAGAGATATTATATTTGGGGCATGTGATCAATGCAGATGGAGTACAGGTTCATCAGGAGAAGATACAGGCAATACTTGATTGGCCACCACTTAGGACACACAAAGTTGCGAAGATTCTTTGGATTGTGTAGTTACTATCGACGTTTTGTGAGGGGATTTTCACAGTTGGGAGCACCTTTGACAAATTTGACAAAGAAAGGTGCATTTAGCTGGTCAGATGAGGCACAATGAGCTTTTGATAAGCTCAAGCAGGTGATGAGTAGTTGCCTAGTATTGGCACTTCTAGATTTCACATAGCTGTTTGTTTTGGAGTGTGATACTTCAGGTGAGGGCATAGGAGCAGTGTTGATGCAAAATAGACACCCCATAGCTTTTGAGAGCCGTAAGTTGAGGGGACCAGAGAGACTATACTCCATCTATGATAAGGAGATGCTCGCCATTATGCATGCCTTGGCGAAATTCATACAGTATTTAGTTGGAGGGAAGTTTGTGGTGAGGATCGATCACAACAGTCTTAGATACTTCTTGGAGCAGAGGGATTTGAATGAGAGGCAGCAGAAGTGGGTCAGCAGGATACATGCATATGACTTTGATATAGAGTATGTGAAGGGAAAAAAGAATGTTGTGGCAAACACTCTCTCTAGGAGACCTTCACCTTGCTCACTTTCAGAGATTTCCGCAGATTGGAAATCCCTCTTGTTGGTAGAGTAATCCAAGAATAAGTTTGCTTGTGAGTTGTTGGATGGGTTGATTCAGGATGACAGGTACAAAGTAGTGGATGATGTGATCTACTACAAGGATAGGGTCTACTTGGTGTGAGAATCTAGATTGAAGGAGAGGATATTGCAGGCCTCTCATGACACTCCCTTAGTAGGCCACCAAGGCTATTTCAAAACTTACAGACAGGTTAGGGAGAGGTTCTCTCGGAAGGGCCTCAAGGATGATGTATTGAGACATGTTAGGGAGTAAGTGACTTGTCAGTAGAACAAGTCAGAGCATACGCATCCAACTGGATTACTACAACCATTGCCTATTCCAGAGTAGAAATGGGAGAGCATTTCTATAGACTTCATCACAGGTCTACCTAAGATACATGGGAGAGATAGTATCTATGTGGTGGTGGATCGGTTGACAAAGTACACTCACTTCTTTCCTATTCCGACATAGTACAGGGCTCCATAGGTGGCTGAGTTATTTTTTAGGGAGATTTCCAGATTGCACGGGTTACCTCGCTACATAGTCAGTGACAGGGACAATAGATTCATGAGTGCATTCTGGCAGGAGTTGTTTAAGTTGGCAGGTATAGAGTTGACTCTGAGCACGAGTTATCACCATCAAATAGATGGACAGACATAAATTGTAAACAAATGGGTTGATGGGTACTTACACAACTACATTGTAGGGCATCAACGAGCATGGATCAAGTGGTTGCACTTGGGAGAGTATTGTTATAATACCACTTATCATATGTCCATTGGGATGAGTCATTTTAGAGCTTTGTACAGTTACGATGCACCTTCATTTATGGAGATGGCTTTTGGTGACAATAGGGCTCCCAAAGCCAAGGATTGGATTCACGAGAGTCAGGATATCTTGAGAGCACTCAAGGATAACCTACAGGTGGCACAGAATCAACAAAATACATATGCTAATAGACACAAGATTGAGCGTAGTTTCGAGGTTGGGGATTTGGTATACCTTCACTTGCAGCCTTACAAACAGTCTTCTCTCAAGAAGAGTGGAGCCGAGAAGCTCAAGCCCAGATTCTATGGACCATATAGGATTATCAGGAGGGTTGGAGAAGTAGCATATGAGTAGGAACTGCCAGAGAGCAGCAAGATTCACAATGTGTTTCATGTTTTGTGTCTTAAGAAGGCACTGGGTCAATAGGTTACTTCTTCAGAGCTTCCACCATTGGATGAGGAGGGACATTTGGTCTTAGTCCCTGAGGAGATTGTAGACACTCGAGAGAGGAGGTTGAGGAATAGGGTGGTGAAAGAGATTTTGGTGAGATGGAAAGATTTGCCTGCTGAAGATGCCACCTGGGAGCAAGAGCAGATTCTACAACACCCGAGCTTGCAATTGCTTGAGGACAAGCTATTTTGAGAAGGGAGGACTGTAATGTCCCCTTCACGATAGCACATCAGGAGGTCACTTAGCCTTTTCGTTCCCGAGGCTAATGTTGGAATGAAGGGAACCATTTATTTAATTAGTTGTGTATCGCCTAATTTCAAGTTCGGCTTGTGGTGATGCCAATTAATTAATTAAATATTTTGATAAAGTGACTTTACAAAAATTGGCAAGGTGATTCATTGAAATATTTATTTTTTTGAGGACTTTATAAAGTCACTTTCTTTTGGGTTTAAAAGTGACTTTGAGGAATATTTAATAAAAAAATCACTTCATTAAAGTCACTCAAATTTATTGAAGGAAAGCATACAAAAGAGAAATATGAGAGAAACATTCGCTCTTTTTTTCGAACATACATGCTTTGCTTCACAGGAGAACTAGAGCTGTCTGGTTTAGGGTTTGGAGGCCCTCAATATTCAATTTCGAGTGTGTGAGATCGCCCCTAGCTGGAAGAAGACGAATCTTTGGAGGAAATAACAGCTTCAAGAGACATTCTAATTTTTACGATTTCAATATCTACTATTTTTGTAGCTTCAATAGAGCGGATTTTTGAGCTTCATATACATCTTTGTTGGCGTGGTTTTATGGTTAAACCCTAGACACCTTTTTTCTCAGCATTGGAGTCTTTTAAAGGGTGTTCAATTGGAAACCTAAGTGAGTTGGAGAAAAAACACGTTTTCTAAAGATGATGATGCATTATTTTCATCTGTAGAGGGTCGTGGTAAATGCTATGAGGGTCTAAGGAAGGCGTTGGAGTATTTTAGGGCTAGGAATGCCAATATCTTAAAGTATCTACCTTCAAAGAGACTTCACAGCTGTTGGACGTGATTTTCTGGGCTGCACATGAGGACGACTTATCTCTACCAGTCTGAAACGAACTTCACCAGATCTAGGTATTTGATATTTCCTCCGAAATGTATTGTTTGAGTATGGTGCAAGTCTGAGTTTTGAAATATTTCTGTTGTTAATATAAATCTAGGTCATTGTAACAACCTTAAATGTTAGAAAATCATTCCTCTTAGATATGTATCAGATTTAGAATTATGGCTGCCTATGGTCAGTTTGTTATCAAGGGCCTTGTCATAGAAATGCATTGTAACAGCTGTAAGTTGTGGAAATCAAATAGTGAATTGCAGTAAGTGACCTTAGATCATTTTACACTTAGAAATGTATTTCAGTTTAACAAAATCAGGTCTAAGTTGTGTAACCCTTTCTTAAATGACCAATGAGCTTGAAGACCACCAGAAGTCAAAGGAATCAGTTCAATGTAGGTCTGACTGGGTCTTAGTGTGTGTAACAATTTCTGCATATGGCTTTTTATGAGCTGTAAGGTCTTATTGAAATTTTTGTATCAAACCTTTACATTCAACTATAAGAAAATAATGATAAGCGTGAAGTAGAAGTTTGAAATCATATTACTAGTTGCTTCCCACCATAGCACTATCAACATGTAATGCTTCAGATTTGATATATTCAGATTATGCTTAATTGTTCTTGAATTGTGTGAAAAACTAAAGTGACATAATTGACATACATCCAAAGAGCCCCCTTCAAATCAAACAAATTGAACTCCAAAACACTCTATTTCAAGGAAAGTTACATACAGAAAATTATATCAGTCATAGCAACATTCAGGACAAATATTTGAAGTAAATCCAAAGGCACGAAATTAGAAAAAATTAAATCAGAATTAGCATTGCTCATTTCATCCTTCCTCCTGTGCATAATGTATGATTCTTCATTACTCATCATCCCTGAACTCCTGTAAGAAAATAATTTTTTAAAGCACCAATAGCCCCAAGTTCTCCAGGGGAATAACTCGAGTAGATCACTTCCTTTTGATTACCTACTGAATGAAAAAGTAACCCAAATGACAAAATCTTAGCGATGCTCTCCTTTTATCTACATTGCTGCAAGAGGCAAAAGGTCCATCTTTGCCAAGTGACACAGGCACAATAAAAAAGACATGCATACATAGTGGCAAGAAGATAGACAAGTAGCAGTCAACAAACACTGTTTGAGTGGACATCTAGGACACTTGTAACTGCTCTCCAGCACGTGTCCCCTGCTTGGTAAGTGTTCAAAGAATAGCATAAAAGAGAGACATTAGAGAGCCAATGAAAAAATGGGGCCTCATTTTAAGGAGAAAAGCAAAAATTGAACAATCTTTCAAAGCTACACTTCTCTTGACTGTAGTGTTGTGTGATTGGTTTTTAAAAAAGATTCTATTATTAACAATTTCATAAACCAAAAGTCTATTAGGAAGAAAATATTATCTCTACCAATAAATGAAACCAAAAATTATATAAAATATTCAAAAATATTTGAAACATTCGAATTGTCCATTTTTTTACCTTTAGCACGATTCAAAAATCCCAACTAATAGCAATTCGTCCAAATGAAAGCATTAGTATTCATTTATAGGCCGAGACTAATAAAGTTGCATTCTTTAAGTACGTCTCAAAGCATCGTTTGTTCTATTCAAGAACTAAAAACCAAAAAAAAAACTATAAAACATGCATAAATTATTCATGGAATGGCTAAGGAAGATGCGACAGTCAGTTGTCATGCCACAGTATAGCAATTGGACTATGAACAACATGCATTCCACCTGGGATACATTTCCATGATATTTCCCCAAGCAATAATTTTAATCCCTTAAGTCACCTACAAAAAGTGTGATGACTAATACAACTAATCATATGGTGATTGATAATACATGTCTTGATACACTCATTTCAATCTACCTTGTTTTTATGTGTTTTCAAACAACTCAATAAAGATCTAGCTTATATGACCACATTATTGATACCCAAAACTCCAAGCAACTTAACTCGACTACAAAGTGTGATGAGATTTTCATTAAAAATGACTTATTATTTAGAAACTTAAAGAGTGAAAAATTGAAGTCCACTACTAAATCTCTCCCCTATATAGTCTTCTATTTTCTTCTTATCTTGCTATAATATAACTCAAAATATTATCTAATATTCAAGGTCTTGCCATGTTAATTATTGATAGAAACTTGGATGCAACTAAAGTGCATTATGTGAGCTTTGACCCATCTCTTCCTCCTTATCATTTGAGGGATTATCCTTGTTATAAGGATGTGTTTTATTTAAAAATTTTGAGTTGTCTTATAGAGCTAGATGGTCAATAAAAGAGGGCATTAAACTTGTAGCCTAGATGTATGTATTACTCCAAGGCCAATTAATGTGACAAAAACTTGATGATGTACTCCTTAAATGTTTAGATTGTTAGAATATTATATTATGATATTGTATAATGGTCAATCTTATCAATAGTAGTTGGTAGGTAGCTGGTAGGTAGACATTTAATGTCTATAGTAACTTTACTTCTCTATATATTGTAATCAGTTCTTCCTGTTAATATAAGCAATTTTTAGCCCAAAATTGTTTCATGGTATTAGAGCCATAAGAAAAAACCCTAGAAATTCGTGGGCATTAAAAAGAAGAAGTCATAATTCAAATATTTTCGGCGTTAGGGTTTCCATGGGCTTCCTGCAATTTTTTCATGGCTAAAATCGAGGCTCTTTCTGGTTCTCCTGCGTTTTTTTGTGAGCTTCATATCACATTTTTTTTACTAGAAATTTTGAGGGCTTTGATCTGCAATTTTCGTGAGTATTTTCTCACAAAGAATTCGACCCTCTTGCTGCTAGTTGTGGGTGAAATTCGTGTTGTTTTGGGTGCGGTTGTTTGAAAGAAACTGGACGCATTCTGTCTAGCCGTGCGATTTCTAGGTTTATTTGCCGCAATCTACTTGCAAACTTCAGGCTGTGTTTTGTACCTGGGCGCACGTTTTTTTCCTGGTTAAAGCCGTGATTTTTGCTGTTTTGTGGGCGCCGAAAATCACATTCTCCCAAAGACGCATTTTTTCCTGGTTTTAAGCCTGCATTTTTTCTTCAGACGATGGGATTAAAGGCTTCTTAGCTGGACGCATTTTCTGCTTTCAAAAATCAGCGTTTTTGGAGTAATTTTCTACCTTCACCAAATCGTTGTTGCTTGTACTAGACCCGGCTAGGGTTTGTGCAACCTGGGTACGAAGATTTCAGCAAATTTCAACAATTTTCTGATCATCAATGGCCGCCTAGGGTTTCTGCCAGCTTGACTAGGGTTTTGACCCTTTGTTTCAAGTCAAAAAATTATTTTGGTTGTAGATTCCTTCTGGGTTTTCCGAGATCTCAAATGGATTGGTCTCCGATTTTTCTGGGTGTCTTGAAGTTTGTGCCTCAAAATTTGTGCAAATGGGTGTTGACAAATTTTTTTGGGTATTCAAAAAACTTTCTGGGTTTTCAACAACATTTTCTGGGTACTCTTCAGATCTTTGGGTTTTTAAATATTTTTTGTCCCGTAAAGAAAAAAAATCTGGGTTTCTAGGTTTTTAATATTTTTTTCCCTTAAAAAAAAATTCAGTACGAGTTTTCATTATTTTTTCCCTTAAAAAATTCCAGTAGGGTTTATAATTTTCTCCTGAAAAATTAAGGGTCAGTTCCTGTTTACCCTAGTTAGGGTTTCTGTTGTACGGGAGGGCTCTCTGCTTTTTAAAGGTTTTACCGTTTTTCCTTAAAAACGATGATTTGTATGCTGATCCGTGTTTCGGATTCCATGCCAACTACTTTTTGGGTTTCTGTAATTCACAAAATGCATGGAATTCTTCTTTGGTTTTTACCCTTTTTTTCTAAAAAAAATGATGATTTGTAATCTTGGGTTTGGCAATTTTTTTCTCAAAAATCGTGGTTTGTTGCAGTCTGTTTTGGTCACACCTCATGTTGTTGAGGCGAACATTTGCACAACTAGCTTCTTGCAGTTTTTTTTTTAGCGCCGTGCTCATCTGCAAAAGTTTCGATGGTTTGTCGATTTATCTTCAAATCGTGGTAGCTGTTCTCGGTGTGTCTCTAGTTTTAGGGAAGGACAACTTTGTTATCCAACGTCAGGTTGGAATTTTTGTGATGACTTCTGGTCAGCAGTTCTGCAGATTCTGGGAGGGTTAGTGGCGAACTCATCTCAGTGGCAAAGTCAATGGCAGACTCTTGTCTCTTGTTGTAGAGCTTTTTAAAGAAGGGGCAACCTTCTCTATTATTTTCTGGATGGTTTTTTGGTACTCTTGGTCATAAACATTCTGCAGATCCAGGCAGGGTCTCCGTAGCAGCAGAGTGTTCTGAAGAATTTGTGACCAAACGACCTGCAGATTGTATTTTGTAGGCTAGTTAGTCGATTGACCATTAAGGGAGGGTGTTAGAATATTATATTATGATATTGTATAATGGTCAATCTTATCAATAGTAGTTGGTAGGTAGCTGGTAGGTAGACATTTAATGTCTACAGTAACTTTACTTCTCTATATATTGTAATCAGTTATTCCTGTTAATATAAGCAATTTTTAGCCCAAAATTGTTTCATAGATGAGGAGCAATAAGAAAAGATCATTAACAACTACCACCAAGGATTCATTCATGTTGAAGACTATTTATCATTAGATTATGAGAGTAGGAAATTGGTGTCCCATGTTGTTCAAGGATGTGGCCAAATTTGTCAAACAATGTGATGATTGCTAAAGATTCTCTAGCAAGATGAATTTTATAAGTACACTCCCCTCACAACCAATTCAGTTGAGGGTCCATTTCAATAGTTGGGTGTGTGTGTGTGTCACAATTGATTACTTCACCAAATGGGTGGAGGTAATCCCCATAAGAAATGCTACATCTAAGGTAGTGATTGGATTCTTATTGAATGACATCATCACAAGGTTTGTTGTGTCATTATGGATAGTTGTTGCTAATGCATTGTGTTTCAGATCCTATGACATCCTTGATGTTTGTTCTCATAATGGGATAGTTCTGACACATTCATCTCCTTATCATCCACAAGGAGATGGAAAAGATGAGTCTAGCAAAAAAATGTATCATGAACATCATAAAATATAATATAGATGCAAACAGGAAAAGGTGGGATGGTAAACTAAAATTTGTCGTTTGGGAAAATAGTATAACCAACAAGAAGGCTACTAGCAGAGTCTATCTAAGTTGGTATATAGCATGGAAGCCAACCTTGAATTTCCAGTATAAATACTATTGTAGCAATGTAGAGATGAAGAAGAGGATACCATGTCCCAAAGAGTGCATGATTTGACCAAGATAGAAGAAGCTAGGAGGGCTACCCATGAGAGGAAACCAGTGAGAAAAAAAATGAAGTATAGATTTTTGATAAAAAGGCTATCTAGAGGGAGTCCTAGGTTGGGGGCTTCATCTTCATGTAGAACTCCAAGTCAGAAGATAAAGGAAAACATAAAAAAATTGATTCCTTATGAGTTGGGCCTTATCAAATTGTTGAAGGAAGTAGTCAAAGAACAATTTACCCTGAGAATCTTTATGGAGAACTCATGGAGTTGTTTGCTCATGATCAACCTCTCAATCATTTATTCTCTTAAGGGTGAGGTTTTGTGAGCCTATTTGTGCCTTTTCTTGTAAATATTGTGTTGTATTTGTGGATTTGTGTAGTCATGATCTTTGTTTGATCAAGGTGAAGCTTTTCTATTCAATGGTTGCCCTATTTTGGTCTCCTCTCATAGTTTTATATTCTCATTGTGCCTACATGTGACCCATGTCCTTGACTAAACCCCATGTTCACACCCATTTTAATGTGTCTCATTTCTCATTGTTTGGCTCTCATTTTGTGCATTTGACCTTATTCACCCTCTGTTAATAAACGATATGGGAAATCACATGTCGGTTCCCATGTGTTCAATGTTGCCTAAACATGTTTATTCAAAGTGTTTTCATCTAAAAATATTTAGTAAGATCTTTTATGGGGTACCTTTTGATCAATTCCATGTAATTTGACCTTTCCTTAGATGATTTTAGGCCATTTCATATTATCTAAACTTTCTAGGGACCTTGGAACTTGTCCATGGTTCCCTAGTTCCTTCAGTTTCTTGAATTCCTCGAGTGTAATAAATTTACTAGGTCTTGAGTTTAAGGTTGTTGGGGGATTGTAATATGCATGTGCGATTGATATTCTATACCTCTAGTGAGTTTAGAAGTGTGAGATTAAATTTATCTAAGAATTACAAAGATGATGAGCCAAGTTTTTCCTTGGAAATTTTTCTCATTTGAAACAACTTTCCTTCCTTATTGGATAGCCTCTCTATTTCTTGCTCACATAGAATCACTAGATTGACTACCTAATTATTTTTTATGAAAAGTAGTTTTCTAAAAATTCTTTCATAAATTTGAATACTTCACTTAATACTTATTATGTTCAAATATTGCATATTGAAAAAAACATTCATTAAAAAAATCATTTATTCTTGATGATGAATCATAGAGTGATCCAAAACATTGATGCAAATTTTTTTGACACAATTTAATCCAAAAACTCTTGCAATAATCTACATGGATTGTGGAAATCTATTATCACTAATCATTTATTCCATTATCTTAGACTTAAACATATTTAATAATAATTTTTATATGAATATTTTGAATGTTGTTGAAGAAAGGAAATTACATTCAATTTCATTCAATTTGAACCAAGATTATATGGCACTGTTCCCCAAACTCCACCCCTTGAACTAACCCAAAAGTCCATTTGAAAGTCAATTATTAAATTAATTGCATCTTACATTTATCATAAAATACATATATGTGTGTATGTTATTGTGGAGGATGACTTAACTAAGGTGTTCATAGCCTATGAAAATCTTTTAGATATGATTTTGGCCAACTGTAGGGGAGAGGGGCCCATAATGGAGCAGGGTTCAATAGTGGGGATAGAAGTAGTCCTCAATGGGCCTCATAGTGGAGCACTTTAATATCCAATTGCAAAACATTTTTTATCCATAAAGTATGCAAAGTGGCAAATCATGTGATGCCACATCGGCACACTAATAAAACATGACTTAGTGCACCACTATCAATCTCACTTTTTTTGGGGAGCCTTTTTGGATACCTGGACAAAAAGCATGCTGATGTGGCATCATATTTTGATGATGTGGCTCTAAAACGAAATATAGAAGCACATGAGTTGCCAAATAAACTGTTGTATAGAATTGGGAGTGATTTGAAATTTCCAGGTAGGATTTTGAGAAACACGAAGTTAGGGTGCTCCACTAAGGGCCCCTCTCCCCTAATTAACATGATAATTTCATCTCCAATATACAATCCTAAAATACAGGAACACAGAAAAAAAGAAAAAAAAACTTTCAACTCCTGAAAAGAACCCTGAAAATAGCTCAGACACCAACACAAAACATTATGGTTTCCCTCGATACAACTATTGCCAAAAGCATTTATGGTACAAAATTATAGTAAAAAAATTACTACGATGTCATCGATAAAATGGTAACTAAGGGAAACAAATTTGGAGCAAAGATTCATAACATACCTCGCAAAGAACTTGAAAATACACCATTGTTCTGCCTCCAAATTTGTATTGGACAAAACAAATCCCACGGGCCCTAAACATATTGCAGTAAATTCAATATTGAATCAGCTTAAGCTGTAGTAGGAACCTTCGACGACGTTTCATAAAACTGCAAAAGAAAATCTCCAAGACAAATAGATGGCACACTACTCTGATTGAAATTAGAAAAAGAAAGAAAGCTAAGCACCCTACATAATGTTCATTTCACATGCTCTACCCTGGGAGGTTCACAGGAAGTGCATCAATCAAGAAACAAGCTTTTTGACTCTACCTTCAATCTTATTCTCATCCACGCCGAAAGGGTGGAAGATGGGACCGAAGGTGGGTAAATGTTAATGTGTCACCTCAAAATAATGAATAAAAGTGAAATAGGCCTATCTCGAGGTGAAAATTCATAAGCCCTAAAACCCTGATATTTTTAAGTTCTACTTTTCGTTTACTCTCAATAGATTGAAGCATTACAAGAGAGGAGTTTATAGTGGTGCACCTTATGTTTGGACGTGGAGTGCTATGTGGACCAAATACCAAAAAAAAATTGCTTGTCATGTCACCCTACCATTTGTGCATATGTGTAATGTCCCCTTCTAATTAATCTTTCAAAAATCAGAGGATTAGCCTATCACGTTGACCCTCGTAGGCTAATGGTTTTGGATAGAGGGTTACTTGAACAAGGACTTGGTCATGAAATTGCAGTGTTGATATCCGGAGTATGGTGACGAGGTGAATTTGTGCATTTGGCATGATATTTATGCTTAAAAATTATGATCCTCACCTTTAATTTCACCATCCTTGGTCTAGAGACCATGTGTCTTAAAAAAGGAGGGGTCACTTTATATTTTTCAGTTACTATTCATTACTAAAGTGAAAAAAGTTATAACTTAAGTGAATAGTACTCACTCTAATGAATAGTGATTTCAATGTAAAATTATAAAAGCAAGAGGAGAAGTTCGACCCCTTGATGTTTTTGAGTTAATTTCCTTGTTTGGCTTGTGAGTTTGGAGTTTGGGAGAGAGGGAAAACTAAGGTTTCCTAATTTCTGTAGTGGGTGAGCCTAAAGGGGGCTTGTTGTTCGTTTACGAGCTGTTGAGGGTGTGAAATACCACCTTAAGGCTATTGATTTGAGTTTGGTTACTTCTTTTGGAGCCATATATTGTTGTTTGCAAGTTATTAGAGCTATCTTTTGAAAGGGAAATTGTTTACATTGACTCCATTTTCATCTACAAGGGAGCTGTTCGCATTTTGGAAGGTTTTGGAGCTGATTTTTGCATCTATAGCCAGCCGCCCTTTCATGAGGGTTTGAATCAGCATAAGGGAAAAAAAATGCCTCCTTATAGTGGCTGCAACCACTTCAAAAAGGGGTGCCCTTACCCTAAGAAGCTTCCCAATTCGTCTTTTGGTGGGAGAAGCTTGTCATTTGAAAGTTGTAAGCACTTATTTGGGGTTTGGTACTGTAGCAAGTTACTATTCACAGAGCTATAAGGCTATAAGTTAAAGTTTAGTAGAAGATATATTTAGCTTGAAATCTAATGTAATCTATTGGTTGTATGCCATCTATTATGTAATGAAGAAAGAAACTTTGGTTACTAAATTGAGTCATTATTCAAATTAACTCAATAGATTGGTTTATTTATAGTTCCTATTGTATGGGAATGCTTGTTAGTATTGTTAGCATTATTGGCATCAAACACAAAAACACAAAAAAAAAAGAATATCAATTGAAACAAGAAAATCAGACCTACAAAAATCACAATGAAACCCAATCAGCAGAGTGGTGGAACACTATAGTGGTATCAGAGCCTTGATCCTGCCATCCTAGAGGGTCAAAATTTCACATGAGAGGTCATACTAGGTACTACACTCGTGGAAGGGTAGAGCAAGTAGACAATTGGAAAGAGGATAACCCGCTTGACAATATACCAGTAGCAAAAATGGGTGATAGGGAAGAAAGGGTCCATCGAGAAACAAATGAAGAAATGAGGAAAATAATGAAGACAAGGATGGTAGAGAGCTTTTTGAGTGGATGACTCGGGCTTTTGAAGGGTTCACAACAACAATGCAACAGTTTGTTTCGCGGATACAACAGAATCAAGTTGCAGAGGATAACAGGAGTGTGGCTGGGACACCTAGGGCATATTGTGCCCCTTTCTGAACTGCAGATAGACCCACTCATCATACCTTTTTAAAGGATGAATTAAAAGATGGTAACACATAAGAAGAAAGAGAGGAAATATTTGTAGACACTCTCATGGCCGCTAATGACGAATGGGAATTGTTGACACCCCAAGTGAGAGAACACCTAAGCTTTGACAGATTCTTGAGTCAAAGAAGAGAGCATTACAAAGACAGACTAACCCAGAGACCAAGAGGACAAAACAAAGATCAACACAGTGATCTCAAGCATGCCACCAGCAAACTCACATTACACACATTTGATGGCAGTGGGATAGTTACAACTTAGTCTTGGGTCCATAAGTTGGATACTTTCTTGAACCTTTGACCTATGGCAGAGGCAGACACAATTAAGTATGCTACATTGCATCTAGAGGGAGCAACCCACGATTGGTGGTACCATGGGTTGTTGACCATGCAGTATGATCATATTACTTCTTATTATGAGTTTGTTGATCAATCAATTAAACGCTTTGATAGGAAAGATCCGGAAACATATTTCAGAGATCTAGCCCAACTCAAGCAGGTTGGGAGTTTGGAGGGATATATAGGTGATTTCCAGTGGTTGTCAGTTATGATTCCCAACATATCCGAAAGAAGGTTGGTGGTGTTATTCATCGAAGGACTCCTGGAACCATTGAGAGGTTGGATCAAAGCTTTTGATCCCCCGACCCTACAAGAGGCTATGAAAAAAGCTAGGAGCATGGAACTTGTAGCTCCACAAAATAAGTCCTTATCTAAAGCATCATCTTCATACAAGGACAGAAAAACATTTCCTAAGAAGAATGAGAAATTAGATTCTAAAGGGAATTCAACAGCCCCTTTAGACAAAGAAACCATCGATGACTTGCACAGGAAGAAGTTGTGCTTCTATTGTAAAGGACCATATGATGCAAACCATGACTGTCCTTTGAGACCTAAGGGAAAGGCTAACTGAGTCATGTGGGCATACTATGAGGACTTTGAATATGAAAAATTAGATCAGCACATTGAGCATGAGGAATCTGAGGTGGAAAAATCTGAGAATGAGATTGAAAACGATGCCGAAACGGAGGAGGAAGTAAAGCTTCAAGAAGCACATCTCACAAGCATACAATGAGAGGGCTCTTTTAGAATTTGAGGGGTCTTAGCTGGAAAAAAGATCATTACCTTATTGGATACAGGTGCCATGCATAATTTCATTGATGCAAGGTTGGTGGAAAAATGTGGAATTCAGACTGAAGAATTTGAGGGCATAAGAGTGAAGGTCGCGGATGGCTACACCCTCAAGTGTGATAGGATGTTTGCAAACCTTCCTATGAGGTTAAATAATTATGACTTTAAAGAAAATTTCTATGTGGTAAATATGGGAGACACCGATATGGTCCTAGGGATGAAATGGCTCCATGACATTGGAGAGTTTATACCCTTAACCTTTGTGATATGGAGATGAGATTCAAGGTGGATGGGAGGAATCATGTGTTAAAAACCATCTGAGACAACAATTTTAGAATGATATACCTCAATAGAATGGAGAGACTCATGCGACATGACATGATCGAGTGGGCAGCTGAGTGTATGATGCCATCACAAGAGGAGCAACAAACCCCAGTTTATCATCCTGACATACAAGAATTGAGGAACAAACACGCTAAGGTGTTCAGTGAGATCACACCTGGTAGACCACCGGACCGTGGTATTGAACACATCATTGAGTTGGAAGAGGGTGCAAAGCCCGTGATTGTCACACCTTACAGGCATCCTAAGTGACTAAAGGATGAAATAGAAAAAACTATTGAGGAGCTACTCGCTATGGGACACATCAGACCTAGTAAGTCACCATTCACCTCATCTGTGGTATTAGTGAAGGAAAACCATGATTCATTGTTCGGCTATGCACTCTCGAAAGCTCCCTTCTCTTTCAAGTGAGGTTTTCCACATCACTAGGCCTATATCATTGTCTTTCATTTCAACAGTATTTTTCCATGCACTTATATCATTATGTTCTTCATTGCACAAAATTTCATTGTGTAAAATTCTCTTTATATCCTCATGCACTTGTACTCTTTTGTTCTTCATTGCACGAAGTTTTATTCTACATTTTTCTTTTAATATTTGCTTGCCACTACGAAATATGAAAAAGGTTCTACCGGTATCATTCCGACAATATTCTACCATGCACTTGTAATATTCTATTTATTGAGTTGCATTATGACAAGGGGCTCACTATTTTGTCATTTATATCTGACTATTACTACAGAGTATGGAAAGGGTTTGAGTGGTTCTCATTTTGAGGGTTTTATGTCATGCATTTCTATTTATGTGTTTGTCATTGCACAAACATTAACACTACAATTTGTTTTTACTATTTGTTTGTTATTCTGAAATATGAAAATGGTTTCATTGGTTTTGTATTAACCTATCCTAAATTATTATAACATGTTCGGCTCTCCACAATTCATCGTTCGACCCTACATGATTCATTGTTCGGCTTTACACTTTCGAAAGCTCCCTTTCTCTTTCAGGCGATTTTTCAAGCTTGTACCATTGTATTTCATTTCCACAATATTCTACCATGCACTTATATCATTATGTTCTTCGTTGCACAAACTTTCATTGTGCAAATTTCTCTTTATATTTTATTGCAATACAAAATATGGTAAGGGTTACACTAGTTTTCATTCCATTCCTCCATGCACTTGTACTCTTTTGTTCTTCATTACATAAAGTTTTATTCTGTATTTTTCTTTTAATATTTTCTTGCTACTACAAAATATGAAAAGGGTTCCACTAGTTATCATTTCGACAATATTCTACCATGCACTTGTAATATTCTATTTATTGAATTGCATTATGAAGAGGGTTTCACTACTTTCTCATTTATATTTGACTATTACGACGAAGTATGGAAAGGGTTTGAATGGTTTTCATTTTGAAGGTTTTATGTCATGCACTTCTATTTGTGTGTTCATCATTGTACAAACTTTAACTTTGCATTTTGTTTTTACTATTTGTTTGTTATTCCAAAATATGAAAATGATTTCATTGGTTTTCATTTCTAAGATATTCTACCAAGCAATTGTGTTATTTTGTTCTTCATTGCACAATAATTCACTCTACAATTTGTTTTTTTTATTTCATTGTTACTACGAAATATGGAAAGGGTTTGTTTGGTTCTCATTTAAAGGGTTGTTTGCCATGCACTCCTATTTGTGTGTTCACCATTCACAAACATATATATATATATATATATATATATATATATATATATATATATATATATGTATGTATGTATGTATGTAGATATAACAACACATTGTGGGTCTTTGCCTTTAACATGAATCGTGGATACATGAATATCTGCCTGTATAATGCACATAACTATACCCTCATAGTTATAAGGCACATTCTTATAGCTAATATTAGTAGTGTTGTTTTGACTATTGTTATTACTCAGCCCAAGGTTAGCATTAGACGTATTAGCACCTTGGTTATGCTTCAAGAAGGTGTTTTGATATATTTGTAGTTGAGCATTGGATGATGTTGCCTAGTTTTCATCCATGTGAATATTTACTCGATCTATAAGATCTTGGAGATACATTTTTAATCCCTGACATTTATTTGTGGAGTGACCCTTGATCTTATGAAAGTCACAATACTCATTCTCCCTATACCAGGTGGGCTTTGGCTTGGACTCATCGAAAGCCTTGGTCACAAGATATTTAATGGGATAGCTCGCTTGCAAAAACCTATTGAAGACAACACTTAGAGGCTCTCCTAAAGCAGTGAAGAAGCATTTATTATTGCCTTGATTATTTTTGTTGGACTGTGGAGGAGGACGAGTGCCCCTTGTGGCACATATATAGCATTAGGAATTAGTTGCTGAGGAGGGGCATATATGTGGCCTTTGCGAGGTATTTGCTACTTGAGCATGTTTGGTGTCATTGACACCATCATTGACTGCATTTTTGTTTTTGTTCCAATAGTGGGACTTGTCTCTAGATGACTTGTCTTTATCAAAATTATGAATTTTGATTTTTCCCTTCGCAATAAGTGCTCTCTCAAGGATAGGACCCTTTTCTATGACCTCTGCAAAGGTGATGACACAGTGAAGATTGAGATTATGTGCCATATCAGGATGAGAATTTTCTACAAAAAGGGTCACCATGTCCTTTTCACTAAGAGGAGACTCCATGCGACTAGCCATAGCATGCCACCTTTGTAGGTAGCTAGCAAAGGTTTCTCCCTCATATTGTTTTTCTTTCAGGAGATCTAGAGTGTCAATATCCTTCTCCAGATTGAAGGAGAATTGTGTGACGAATTTCTCTAAAATATCTACAAAAGAAGAGATTGATCCCTTTTGGAGACCCATAAACCAATCTAAAGCTACCCTCGTTAAGCTCCTAGGGAATAATCACACAAGGTAATTATCATTATGCAGGATTTCTTGGCATTGCAAATAGAACTCTTGAAGATAGGCTTTTGGATCTTTGGTTCCTTTATACTTGTCAAATTTAGGCATTTCAAACTGCTTTGGAAAAGGAACAAGAAAATTTGAGGGATCAAATGGATAGGGACAAATCTCTTCAAACTTGAAAGACTTTTTAGACATCCCTACTTGTAAGTCTTTCAATGCAGCTTTTATTTCTTCCCATTCCTTGTTAGCAGATGTTGCTTGAGTTGGATTAAATGGATTGGATTGATGGTAAGGATCATATTGCTGGTAGGATAAAGATGGGGCAAAAGTGTTTTGATCATATGATGGTGTAGATGTGTATGAAGGTGTTGGATGATATTGATTGGTATATGTGGATTGTGGTTGCTAAGTGGCATAGGATTGCTGATAATATGGCAGATTTTGACAATAAGAGGTGGAGGCCCCTTGTTGGTAGGATCAAGGTGTTTGGTGATATGAGGTGGAAGTAGCTTGTTGGTATGACAGTTGTTGATAGGATTGTTGCTACTGCTAGGCATAATATGGATTGGACTGATAGTTATACGCAACATATTGTTGTGATGCATATGGAGTTTGTTGAGGGTTAGGTTGTTGATAAGAGGTGTTTTGCTATGGCTCCGAAGGGGTTATGTAGGGTGGTTGTTGCTGAGATTGTTATGGATTGTGATACATATAACTGGGATTTGGGTTGGATGTAGCAGGTCATGTGTAATACGTGCTTTGCGGGTGGTACATATATTGAGTGATGTTTTGTGGGATATGCTGGTGGGATGGCAGTTGTTGTGTTGGGATCTATGTATGTTGATGAGATGGTTGCGCATAAAGAGGTTAAGATGGGATATTAGGCTATTGGGTGACTTGTGGTTGTTGGAATGGTGGATTTTGTTGGGACACCTACTGATGTGGTGGGGCTTGTGACTAATGAGGAGGTTGTGATAGATTACCAAGTAGTTGATGTGAGGGTGGCTGCTTTGGTTGCGACGTTGAGATTGAGATGTTCTACTATGGAGGTTTTTGTTATGGTGTTTATTCTGGAATTGTAATATTTTGGGGGGTTTGTTGTGGCACTTGTTATGGGTTACCTTGTGGCGGTGGCTGCTGAGATGGGATATTGCTCTAGGGTGGTTGCTAAGAGGTCAATGAAGGTGATGGTAGATTGGATGCAGGTGTATATCCTAGAGGTGGTGGTAATGCAAGGAAAGGGTTGCCCCCAATATTCACTGGTGGTTGACCTAATTGGTGTGGTGGAAGAGGCGGTGCAGATGGTATGGGCGTCGAACCTTCTTGGACATTCAAAGGTGGCGGTGGTGGAAAATTTTGTGGCATACCATAGGTAAGGGGGTCATTAGGATTAGGACCTGATTGAGATGCTCCTGTGACTAAGATCTGGGGAGGATGTTGAACTTGATAGAGCATGACATTACCAAACCCAGGTTGATACCAATTGTCTATGGGGGAACCCTTGGGGATCTACGAATCTCTTGAAACATTATGTGAGTTTTGGGGTTCCTAAGACATGGGAGGCACATGTACCATTGTTAGGATCCTGGGGAATGTTAGGCTGGGTACCTAAGTGATGGTTAAAGGATTGATTGGATTGGATGAGGGATTGATTGATTGAATTGGATGATTGGATAAAGGATGCAATTGGATTGGATTAGATTGATTGATGGGATGACACGATTGATTGGATTAGATGATTGATTGGATAAGATGATGAAACCGATTCTAAACTAAGTTGAAAGGTTTGACCAGATGACATAGGGTGTTGATTGACCGGATTGAATTGCAAAGGATGATTATGACATTGAATCTACCTCAAGATGGAAGTAGATTGGTTGGGCCGAAGATGATGATTGACTTAGGATGGATGACAATCTTAAGCAAGTGCGAACGATGGCGATCGAGAACAGGTACCTAAGCCAACTTGGATGAAAACCTCAAAAATGAAGTCTAGGGAATTTTGATTGATGAACTGATGATGAAAATGCAATCTAGGGATACTCTAAGATGCACCTACATGATTTGGTTGATGAAATGATAAATTTTGGAAAATGTAGATGGACGAAAATGACGATTATAGGAAGACGGATCATGATAAAAAAAATTGATCACAACAAAGGACTCAAAAAACAACAGGCTTTCAGTGGCCAAAAGGATTCACTCTCTAGAATTTGTAAGGGAAGCGGATTCGCCTCTATGTGTAAAAAATTTGTTTGTCTAGGTAATGAATTTTCTTGTCTATAGGAAGCAAAATCACATGTGTTCAACTAATTTTCCTTCCTAAGGGAAGCAAATTCGCCCAAAACTTAGACAACACAAGAAATAGGAAAAATTGTGGAGAAAATTCACCTATCCGGGAGATCAAATTTTCCTAAACTTGGAATGGTACAAGAAATAGGTGAATTTGTTGAGCAACTTCACCTATCTAACATGTTCACCCAAACAGCTAGCAGAATTGCCTAAACTCTCACAAGTTCAGTTATTCTCTAACAAGTTCACCTACAATGTTGGAAAACTAGTAGGGAATGGGTGAATTTGACTTTCAAGATCACCTAATAGGATGACAACTATGCTTGTTTCTTGAATGGTACTGACGCGAACGAAATTTCCTATCGGACAAACGTATTCACCTAAATTTGGATTCGGATGGACGAAAGACTTGGACAAGAAGTGGGATCGCCCCTACGGGGAGAAAATTATCCCAAGGGGATAGAAAATTCGCCTATTCTCAAAGAATGGGTGAATTTGACGGATGAGGATTGACAGGGTCACCTAAGGTATGAATAGACTCACCTATTCCAGGGAACAAATGAAAACAGGGTTGCCTAAGAAAGTGATCCACAAGAAAATTCACCTCTAACAAAGACAAATTCTCCTAAATAGATGACCTAGACTAGACTAAGACACAGTCGCCCTTTTGCAGGGAAAAATCACCTATCTACAGTGAAAATTCACCTTTGTAAGGAGAAAATTTTCCTCTGAAGGTAGGGGCTAACTGTGGCAAAGGAAAATAGACACAACAAACAACAGACAGAAGGCTAGACTAACTCAACTAAAAATAAAAGCACTAGTATTGCACAATGAAGACACGTTAGGCAACACAATCCTAAAATTAGTGATGAGGGTTTACAGACTTGATGTAGGCCCACCACCTTGAGTGGACAACCCAAGGTTAATACTCCATGATACTAGGGTGGTTCTCTGGATCACCCTTTCTCGTGAAGGTGGATAGCTAGCGTTCCAATGGCATAGGGTCATCAACACATGCCACAGGCTCACCTTCACACTCTCACTCAGAGACTATAATAGTCCACCACAAGGATTCCTATCTCAACCGAAGGGAGTATGTGGTGAGTAAATTTGGGGTATGGTGCGCATCCCTTGCACTAGACCAAGTTGTGGCTACAACACGGGTCTCTATTTAGGCTATACAAGGCAATCTTGTAAGTCCTCGATATACTCACGGTATGTGGGGTTACAACCGTCAACACTAGCCCATCACAAGTGTGAGTTAGGAGCCCCAACGAGGTATTGGAAACTTAGACCAACTCTGCACGTCTTATCTAGGTATCACCCTAGCTTCGACACTTCGTTAAACATGACGTGACTGGATTGAGGTACAACTTTAGCTCCCTCCTTTATATAATCCACTGATAACATGTGGTTGGGATCATCCTCGGGTGATGAAATCCTAGGAAGGTCCCGCTAAGGGAAGAAGATATTAGACGTTTTGGCTGGTCCCTAGGCTCACACGTAGCACAAGGGGAAGCTTAGACACACTAGCACATGGTCTCCTAAGTAGAGTGGACTAGACTAGAGTGAACTATGATTTCTCATCACCTAGGATCCCCAGATGCTGCAAGGGGATTGGATACATCAACAGGCCACTCCCAAACACAAAAAGCAAGTTAATTGACCCTTTAATTAATCTACGTGTTCCTAGCTAGTATGAAAAATGACATACAAACTAACTAAAGGGCTCTTCAATTGATCATCCTGTAGAAAATATGCTAGTAGTTTGCAACCACCAGTCTTGGATGAATGAGGACAAGCTACATAAATCGTTCGCAAAAAGTAGGCACACTCACAAACATAGGAGTTAGCGGATTAGTACCTAAAACTGAAACCAAATTGAGGCTAAAAACTAGAAATTCAAGTCTCAGGTTTACCTCAAATTTGCCTGTGTGTGAGGCAAGCTTGCCTATTCTGATGAGCAAATTCACCCTTGTTCTGAACAAATTTTCCTTTCTATGTTGAGCAAATTTACCTATTCTATGAGGATGGGCGAATTCGCTTGATTCTGCAACTTCGCACCAAAAGTCAAATTTCCCTTGTAACCCAAGCAACTTTGCTTCAAAAGTCAGATTCACCACTTTAACCCAAGCAGTTTTTCCTCAAATGGAAAGTTCGCCCCTTTTCACAAAAGGGGAAAATTTTCTTATCTGCAAATTTGTCTCTGTAATAAGAAAATTTTCCTCTACTGTTAGGTTCACCTATTTCTAGATGTAGATTTTCCTATGTAAGGCACAAATTTTCCCATCGAGATGGATTCACCCTTGCGCATAAACCTGAACCTACAAAACTCAAACAACGTAAAATTTTAATTTCTATAGACCCATGATGTGGGTTCCATTAAGCGTGCCAAAAATGTGTGCAGTGTTTATTCCATAGTCTAAAATGCAAAACTAAATGAATGCAAAACAAAACAAATGCAAAACAAAGTAAACACAACATCTCAACAATTAGCCTAGTTGAACTTGAACAAAAACAAGATAAAGGAAGCGAGTTATCTTGTTCAAGTTGATTGGTTGGTTGGCCCTGTTGATTTTTTTGATTGTGTGCTCCTTCATATGACAAATAGCATAAAACTTTATGCAAAGTGATGTGGATGAGATGAGGAATGCAATGGTGAATGTGGGTATTTGGGTAGATGCACTATGTGGATGCAAAATGAGCTCAAAAGTTATAGCAATGGTGGATGCTAGTTGAGTGCTTGAAAGTTGGAATGTTAGTATGTTTGAATGAGTGTGATGGAAAATGAGGGCAAAATCCTCTAATTTTATGGTAAATGCCTCTAAGAAATGGAGGGATGAGATGATGCCAACATGGACAAGATCAAGGGCTAGGGTGAGTTGAGAACTCACAAGCCCTCACATCTTGCCATGTGTCCAATGAGGTGTCAAGGGGAAGGTGAGGTGCAAGTACTTTAAGGTACCTTGGGTTGGGACAATATCTCATAAATGTGGCCCTTGTCCCCATGTGAGAGATGCGACACATGAGGAATTAAAAATTCCTCAAATATCTACATGGAGAAGAGGGGCAGCCTACAAAGAATAAATGTGAATTTTAAATTCATATGGGGAATGGGTTGCCTTATCCAAAAGGATAAAACAATTAATGATAGTTGACTTGGGGGTATGCCATAAATGGCATGAGGATTAAGTTGACCTAATCATGTGATTAGGGTTGTGCAAACAAAGGACTAAGGTGGTAAATGAAGGATTAAGGCAAGTGGAAAATGATGGAGGATGTGACATTAATCCTAATTAGGGGTGTGCACACCATAACCATATATTAATTAAATTAATCTACATTAAGAATAATTATGCAGGATGGGACAAGGAGAGAGAAAATAGTGAATTTAAAATTGATTTAAATTCATGAGGCCAAATGACTAAATTAAATAAATTAAAACATTTACTTAATTTAGAGAGGAAATGGGATGAAAGATAAAGTATATAATTATTTTAATTAAATACCTTAGAAACATTAGGAAAAGGGGGATATTAATTAAATAAATTATTTAATTAATGCCAGTGAAGGATGTGAGATAGAGGAATGAAAGGGGATGAATTTGACCATATAGGAGTGGTCAAATTCTGATGTCTACACTACCAATTGGAAATGTGTTTCAATATGCGCAAAATTGGTCGTCAAGCCATTGAGCATGTTGAGAGTGCACGACATATTTTGGTACAATCTTATTATTAAATTCTAATATGAATGCATGTACACTAACTTAAATTTTGTAACTAAATCACAATGCTTTCCAATTTTTCCATCTTTTAGAGAATAGTCAACATTCTTAAATCTTTTAACATCCACTAATTGTTTTCCAAAATCATTATCAACACTTTCATGCATGCAAACTCTTAAGAATGAAATATTTCCACAACTTGTGCATTGTCCATAAATACAAGAACTTAAATAAAATAATTTTCCATTAGATCTTTCACAAAAAAAATTCGATATAAAATCCCTTATTGTTTCAGGGGGCATATTAATACCACATTCCTGCATAATCATGTTAGTATGCAAAATACAATGTATATATCAAAAAACATCATAAAAATAATAAAATTGAACATAGGTTTTACAACAACAAGATATTTGTTGCCAATTAATTTTTACATACCAAGGTTTACATTTTTTAAAAGACCTTTGACTTATTTTAATATTACCAGGTAACACTAAATCACCACAAGATTTTCTATAAAATTCATTTTGTTTTGTATCTAATAGGTGTTTTGGATGAGGATCACAAACTTTGGATCCCACTCTTAATTTTAAAATATCTCTAGAATTAGATGATACCCTACTATTATCATGCAAATATTTTTTAATCAAATATTTAATTTCAACATTCAATTTAATGCCAAACCTTGGGAGTCAACCACTAAAACTCCAACATTGGTTGATTGAATTATTTTCTATACTTTCTATTGTTTTTTCCACTCTTAGCAATGTTTTAGGATGTATTTTTAAAACTTCATTAATATTGCTTACCATTCTTTTATTCAAACTTGCTTTATTAACTATAGCAGTTGTCATAGCTATTCTTGCTGCATTCTTATCTTTACAACGACTACTTTTTCCAATAGACTAAATGGCACTAGCAATAATAGACATAGCATGTTTTACTAATTGATCTTTTCTTCTTTGTTTAACAAAAAATCCTAACTTTTTCATTACTTTTCTTATTTTCTGCATTATCATCAATTGTATCATTAGATAACATTGAATTGAAAGTTTTTTATGATAAAAAAATTGTTTGTATAATCTATTGGCATGTGTTCTTATTTGTCTCCAAAAAATCTTACCACAAAGATTATTAACTTTCAATATATATATATATATATATTCATTTTCAACAGCACTTCCTAGAAATTCATTTTCATTTTCAACAAAAAAATGATTTTCATTTTCATTTTCAATAAAAGGATTTTCATTTACATTTTCAACAAAAAATTGACTCAAATCTTAAACTCTACAAATATTATCGATGTCAACATTGTTATATCCAACATTTTTTAAATCTCTAATAAATAGCATTTCCATGAGGCTCAAAGGTGGATTTGAAGACATACTTTGACTTGTGCCTATTGAAACATTCTCCATAGCATTGAAAGGGATAGTTGAAGACATACTAGGAGTAGTTTGTATATTCATATTAGTTTTCACATTCACCTCTTGCAAGTTTGCATCGTCTACATCCGTGGACTCAATGTTTTTATCAATATTTGTGGATTTGGATGCTTCAACATCATTCATTGATCAAATTCTCATTCTTCTTTCTCTTTCTCTTTTTTCTTTCTCTTTGCTTGAATTTCTTCAGGGGTCAATACCTTCCTATCTTTCCTCTTATTCTGACATTGTGATCCCATGATTGGAAATTTTTGAACTATATACAAATGAATGTCAAAAACTTGAAAGTCGTCCTTCTTTGTTCCTCCTTCAAACAATTAGAAATTTTTCCACAAAATTCCTCTTCCTCCTTCAAACAAGTAGAAATTGAACAAATTTCCTCTTCCTCCTTCAAACAAATAGCAATTAAACAAAATTCCTCTTCCTCCTTCAAACAAGTAGCAATTGAACAAAATTTCTTTTCCTCCTTCAAACAAGTGGCAATTAAAAATTTATCTTCCTTTGAAAACAAATAGCAATTGAACAAAATTTCTCTTCCTCCTTAAAACAAGTAGCAAATAAACAAAATTCCTCTTCCTCCTTTGAAAACAAGTAGCAATCCAAAAAACTTTCTCTTCCTCCTTCAAAAAAGTAGCAATTAAATAAAATTCCTCTTACTCCTGTGAAAACAAGTGGCAATTCAATAAAATTTCTTTGTAATAGTCTCTCAATGATGCCTCCTTTCAAAATTGAAAAAAATCCCAACTTGAAGTGCTTCTACAAGACAAAAGTTGATAGAAAATAGGAAATATGTCGCAGTTGTTCGTACAAAATAGTTCTCAGACCCAAGATGTACTTGTTTGACGATAAAATTTAAAAAAATAGTCAAAAATAACTTGGGATCCCGTCTAATAAACGAGATCTTGATTTATATAAATCGAGATCTCGTTTACTAAGTGGGATCCCAATTTTTATAAATTGGGATCCTGTTTACTAAGCGGGATCCTGATTTTTATAAATCGGGATTCCATCTATTAAACTAGATACTGTAGGAAATGGGATATGGTAGTAAACGGAATCCTGTATATTAAACGGGTTCTCGTTCCATTTTCAACAGCCAAATGGAAAATGAGATCTTGTTTATTAAACAGGATCTCGTTTATAAAGAAAACGGGTTCCTATTTTACTAAACAATATTCTTTTGAAATTTGAAAATGTGGTTGGGTTTTTTCTTTGTTAACAAATTCGGGAAAAGGTTTGGGGATCTGAATCTAGGACCTGGACCTGGTTTGACTTGCAAGTTGAAGGTCCTAGCAATGTCACAAGAAAATAGTGACTTTGGGCATACGTCTAAATATTTTTTTGCAAAAAAATTTAACAAAATTAAAACCCATTATAGATGAGACAATGTAGATTCTAAATATGTAATTTTTTCTCCAATTGGATTAATTTTTATTTTTCAATTAATTTATGAGGAAACTGGTCCATAAACTTGAATTATCAAGGTTTTTTAGTATTTTAATAACTTTTTATTAACATAATTTTTTGACAAACGGATTGCACAAAAGCGTACTTCAGAAAATTATTTTCAATTAAAAAAATTAAAAAATGATAAGTTTAGGTTATCTTATGTGTGACGTACACAACGATTTTTCAAAACACCAAATATGGCCAATAAAAAATTAACAAAAAAATTACAAAAAATATGGAAACTATGCTTTAATGAGTTACAAATCTTTTTCCAAAAGGATTTAGAAATTTTGACTATTTAGGTCAAAATATGGATGGCATACATGTGCATGGTATGGTAAAAAAATAACTTTTAAACAATGGTTTTTAGAAATTGTCGACGTCGAAAGTACTGAGGTGGGCCGAATCACACTTGATCCATGAAGAATCAAAGAATAACAGAGCCACAGGTACTCGAATTTGAACAAGATCAATCAATCAAAATCAAAAGTAAACATTTTATCAAAAAACCTAACATGTTGAATTTATGAAATCTTTAAAGAAAATATCTACTCTAATCTATTCAAACTTATCTCGTTGTGGAATTGGTGTCACGTTGATGTGGACCAATGACCCTTTCCCAATCCTGTGATTGTAAGCTTGCTTCAATGAATTCTATGGAAGAGAATTGATGAAACCATGGTGTTTTTGTGTATGATAACTTAGATTATGATGAAAATGAGCATGATGTAAGCTAGGTTACCATGATTTTATGTTATAAATGATCTAATTATGTAAGTGCTAAGCTAATCTAAGCTAAAAATGAGCCAAAAGATGAAAACCCTAATTTATTTACAAACTAAGATGAATGCATGGAAGCCATTAATGAAAGCTTGAAGCTATTATGCATTTGAAAATAACTAAAACTAAGCTAAATGTGTGCAAAAGATGAGAGTATGTGAGAAAATTTAACAACATGAGTTTGCATTAAAAGATGGATCAATTTGTCTCCAAATAGTGATCTATTTATAGGAGAGCAAATGAAGAATGAATGGTTGAGATCAAAAAACTTAATCAACAGTTAAGGATGAAGGAGATGAGAGGCATGGATCATAGATTCTCATCAACAGATGATAATGCATGACGGGAGTTAATCAAAGGATCACAATTGCGTCAAACAAACACACTTTTGACCTACTCACACAGGTCAAAGGTAACTTGTTTAGAAGGAAAGAGGGTTAACTTCTTAGAGAAGATAAATTAGTTGGTTGGAGGAGAGGGAATATTCCTTAGAATATTCTATTAGATGAGGATAAAGGTTAATTCACAAATCAAAAAAATGTTTTAATTGTGCAAAAAGGATAAAGAATATTCCATGGGAATATTCCCTTTGATTAGAGGAAAGTTCAATTGCTAATTAAACAAGGTTTAATTTATGCAATTAGGGAATTAGAAGACTTAAGGAGATATTTAGTAAATTAGATGATTCAATAAATAGGGAAGAGAAGGGGGAATGATATTTAATTAAATAACTTAGGGATATTTAATTAAATAAGATGAGTTAGGAGATTAAATTAAATATTTTGGATTATTTAATTTAATAGGATGAAGTGTTAGTGCAAAAAGAGGTGAATTAACCCAATTTAATTTATTAGGTCAATAGATGAAAATGATGCAATTAATTAATTAGCTAGGATAATTGAATCAATTAAGCAAAAAGAGGATGGATTGAAGAGGAAATGATGTTAAAAAATCTGATTCAAGTGTATGACATTGATTATGACTTTTTTTAGTGTCTACATTTTTCCCCTCTTTGAAGTGAGGTACCTGTTGGGACACCAAATTTGCACCCTGTTTGCTAAGGTTTTCCAATTGCACTTAGCAGATTTGGACCAACATTGGAATGCTTTCAGGTTGTGGGTAACCTAATTGAAAGTAGACCTCCAGATTGTGGGTTGGCTTCCTCGTTTGATATCACTTAACTATTGAATTTATGAGATAAGGGTAAGGATTGCATGAAAATAAACCTAATGCTAACAAAAAAAAACCTAAAGTGATGCACCAAAACAACCTAGACCTGTTAACATCGTATCATATTTGAGTTAATATCACAAAGTTGGAATTACACAACTCACTTGATAATGCAATTTGCATAAATATTTCATAAGAAGTGCTTTTAAAAGGAAAACAAAGATTTCACAATTAACAACACCACTAACAACACAACTTACAACCTACAAACATACACCTTCTGCTAAATAGATGCATAACATGAGACAAGCTTGCAAGGAAAGTATAGATTTCACAAAACAAGTTGATCAATCATTAACAACATACATGAGAAACAGGAAATGAGAAGGTAAAAGTGCTCTACTTTATCAATTCAAAGTGCTTACTGTATATTAGGTCTGTCCTATGTTACAATGCAGCTTCATGAAAAAATAACTCCAAGATAGTAGCTATCCTCCTGTTGAAAAAGAAAGAACTCCCCAAAATGTTCAAAAATGAACATACTTAACTAACACCCACCAAAACCTCCCACAAATGTGCTTCTAGAAGATTATCCTTGGATAAAACAAAAATGCCCCCAAAAGAACCTTCTAGAAGTCTCTAAAATGCCTTCTACATCGAGAAAAAACAAGCTAAGCCAATAGCCATCCCAAAAGTGCGACAAAAATACCTCCAGCTGGCCTCATTCCCACTAAAAATAGTCCAAACAACATCACACTTCTCACACCTCTACAAATCATCATTGGTCTTATTTCAACACTTGACCACATTCTCCATCATGCAGTATGTGTGTTTTTGAAAACACATGGCCTTTTAAAGCATTAAAGATAGTGAATTTGTTAAGTGATTTATAAAACACCACTTAGTAAAACACTTTACAATTGAGCATAAATCAAAGGGCCCCACCATATTTCTATGTTACATTAGCATTAAAAGGCATAATAAAAATGATTTTAAAATCACTTACATGATATTTTCAGACATGGAATAAAATGTAACATCAAATGTTATGGAAAAAGCTCTCAAAAGCCTCTAAGGCACTTTGACCATCAACTTACCATATTCTACATTCTTCCCACACATGTCATACTTCATTGGTTTGCAAAGGCATATAGTATCAATAGCACTTGGCTAATAAGGCCGACCTCCAAGACTCTTAGAAAGAATGCCAAGTCACATGATGTTGGCAAAATAAGGCATCACTTGATGGTCTCATGGCAACACATTGTATTGTACACCTCAACATAAGTCAAAATAACATAAGGCATAAAATGCCTAGGTGATAACACAAGACATAATTAAGACTTACTAAAGCTTCCAAAATGGGAAAGTTTATAAGGCATGAAATGCCTAAGGGAGAATACAAATTCGTTGCCATCATATTTATCATGAGTTTGATTTTAAAAGAAAGGATAAAATATCCCATCGAAATGCAAAGAATAGGGTCAAACCCTAATGATAATACCAAAATGATGCAAAAAACACCATCATTTGGTTGGTTGGAAGAATCTGGAAACATGATGCTTTGCCACCAGGGTTTGAGCAAACACAAGAAAATGGCATTGACACTGGTTTTTTAGTCGGTTTTTTACACCCTTTGCATGAAAATGACATGGGAGCGTAGGTAAATGTGCCTTCTTGCATTAAATTTGCATTTCATCACACTTTTGAGACCGTTTTTGAATCTCAAGCTGCGACTATGAAGCATTTCTTTGGCTTCCCTCATTTCCCTGTTTTCTATTGTTGCTTTCTTCTGTTGACAACAGCCATGAGAAACTAGTATGAAGCTTTTGAAAGACAAAAATCTTGCAAATTGCAAAGATTGTGTGAGCAAAACTTCGGGTAAGTTCAATCGACCACTCCATTTTTGTTGATTCAGTGCAAAACAACCCAGATTCTTGTTTCTTCTTTAATAATAAACATAAAATGCTTGCTTCTTTTTTGTATTCGTTAACAAGAACACCTCACTGTTTTCTTTTTTTTTTGTTCTTATAAAAGAAGCAAGAATTAGTCGTAGCCATGAACATGAAAAATGTGTTCATGCTCATTTATCTCTTAACCCTCCTGTATTATTTTGGTTTCCTTCTTGAATTTCACAAACATTGACAACCCAGATGGGTTCCTAGAATGTAGAAAAAGAAAGAATCGGTTGTGGCTCAACCTCCATTTTTTTTAACTGGGTTTTCTTGCATTTGTTATTTTTTGTCTTTTTTTGCATTTTGAGAAGAAACCCTGCTTGGGTTTCCTGTAGCTTTCATATTTGTTGAATTTACAACTATTAGTGGAGAACACAAATGGGTTACAGGATTTTCTTATAGAGCTCATATTTGTTGCAAGAAATGCATATAATTTTGTAAATTCTTTCACTTTTTTGTTGTTTAAAACACCTGGGTACATGGTATCTTCATTTTGCTTGGCCCATGAAAAAGATGCACTATTTTGAAGTTTCATCTTCACTTAATTTGTACATACACTATCATCTGAATAATCTTTATTTTTTGGAACAAATTGAGATAATTACCTCAGTAATGGAGTATGGAATAAGGTCTTTTTGAGCTCAAGAAGTGGAACATTGTGAGACCTGCATCAAATTTTTAATAGTGCCTTGACACTGGTGCATGTTGGACCATATCTCATACAAGCTCCCTAGCTTTACTCAAGACCGTATCCAATGATTTCAAAACTTTGTGTAACATCTTATGTAAAACTGTGTTTGATTCTTGAACGTGATTTAGAAGAGGCTTCATAAACTTTAATGAGCAACCAGATTGTGGAAGTCATATGACCATAACCAACTTCATTACTAAACCTTTTAAAATTGAATGAGACTCCCTGAGAGGTGGATAGTTGGAACAAGAGCTACACCTATCCACTATTCCACAATAAAACACTGCCTTGTAGCCTGATTTACTTGTTATTGTGCCATGCATGGGATCATTGCATTGTCTTGGAATCTCCTACCACCTACTGTCATGAACTTTGACTGTTATCTCCCAATGGCTGTCTATGCATAATGGGGCAATGACCTGCCTACCCTATTTAAGATGCTTCTAAGTCATTTTAGAGTTCTTGCAAATTCCTACATTCTTGATCCAACTGAGAGATTTAACTTAGATTATTTCAAGCATCTTTATATTCTAGAATTTGACGTCTGTCATTGTAAATCAGATCCCCTTATGTGCAGGTTCTTTACAGTTGAATCAGGGAATAACTCTTGGCTTTCATGAGGGATTGTCACCGACTCTTACCTTTCAGATATCTTATAGAGAAACCTTAAGAATCACATGTCTATACTTTGTAAGAAGTTGATTTCAAGTTCTCTTCTCTTAGCTTCCTCATTTGAATCCTTTGAGATGACTACTTCAGGTGTATTGTATTTAGTATCCTACTCACTGTCATAATTGCTATCTCATGATCTCTGTTGACTGCTCTTTAGGATTGGGCTCTCTATGAAGTATGGCTGTCCCATTATGCTTGCTCATTGATATTTACATGTATGGTCTCCTTCATAGCTCATGTTTGATCCTTTACCCTTGTCAAATAGAAACATGATCTTTGTAGATTGCTTAAATGGTGACTGTCATCTCCTTTGATTGTCTATGCACTGACCCCCATTCATTTGATGATTGTTGATGGTAGTGCTTAGTCGTTATGACAGTGAGCAAACTTATTACTATGACTGTCCTGGAATTATCACTGAGAGATATCAATCCCCTAGTCTTGCACATAAACCTTAGACTCCTTTTGGCTGTCTTCATTGATTTTCACATTCATTTGATCAGTATGTGTTGTTTTTTGAGGACAATAATGTTGTCTTACACCTCATGGTTGCTGACTCATGACACTTGTACCATTGTACTACTTGTTGTCCCTGTGACTTGACAATGAAATACACTGGCCCATGCCTTCCTTCATGCAAGGTTATGATGCACAAACTATACATCCAATACAAACTAGCAATATTGACTTGTTGTCAACATTCTCTTAAAGTGCACAATTTCCTTTTATCACTAAGAAGGTCAAAGAGTCCTCCAAATCAGAAAATGTGTTTCCCCTTCCTTGAAGCACATCCATGTCTGTCAATGTACATGATTGCCCCATTTCAAGTAATGGTTGCTACTGTTTGATTGAATCTAGGAATGATCCTTACTTATGCTCTAAACTTGTTGTGAATGGATTGTGTTTTATATCCTTTGATGGTCATGCTTATTCCTTTCTTTGTAATATGCTTAGAGGCATCATTTCCAGAGGAAACCATTTGGCAACTGTTCAATCGTTCTTTGTAATATGCTTAGAGAATATCAGATCTTTGTGTTATGGCATAGCAATTGTATCTTGATCACATCATCTGAGGGTTCTATTGCTGTCATGACTTCTTGTAATGGCATATTTATGATATGCACATGTCTGTGTCAACTAGAGTTGATGTTTCTTGAATGTCTTTGCCTTTTTTCCTTTCCTCAAACCATCATACATTGATTGCTAGATGGCAAACCTGTTGTCTAATGTTTGGTTGAGAAGGCCTTGAATTCAGCCTTATGCAACTTCAGATTTTGTCTTTAGGTGTTGTCCTTATCTTTCATGTTCAAAATGCTTTCAATCCTATCATGATCTCAATCTCAAGGACATCATATTCATCTAACTCATGGGGCAGTGAATTAGATGGCCATGTTTCTTTTCTATGAAGACAGTTATGCTTTGTTTTGGATACCCCCAATACTTGTTGACCTTGTAAGCTCCTGCAAAGGTGTTGTCCTTATACTGGTACCATGACCATGAGTCAACCATTACTCCTGCTGCTGTCATATGTGATAAACATGCATAGTCTCCTCATTCTAACTTTATTTGACAGCCACCTGTCACATATGTGGGTGACCTAACAACTCACTTTCATATGTGATGAGTGACTGCCCAATAGGGTCGTGGTGAGAGGGGCTTGACAACAATTTGAAATGATTCCTCATTATTAAATAGATGCATAATTGAACTTGATGCATCTTCAAAACACTTTGATGCATAATTGAACTTGATGCACCTTCAAAATCACTTCCTTTTATAAAATGGATCAAGGGTCCACTTAAGAAGATTGAAAGACATATCAGCACAATATGATGCATCTTTTGAATCTGATAATGAAAGTTGATCAACTGGTATGATTCCATATTGATTTAATGCATTGATAAGAGATAAATCTTTGATCAAGTTGTTCAATTTCCTTTTCTTTCAAAGCACATTGAACTCTACCCTTGTGGGAGCCACATTTACCCCACATGTTGCATTTGATCTGATAATGAAACAATAATCAGGCTTGTCCAAAATTTGCACATGAAGCAAACAATTAGAAAATAAATGCATATGTTGAATGTTTTGGTTTAATGCACTTATGGATTAGTTTATACATGCACAAGTAGGTGTGTATGCAAGGATTGAATCATTCATTACTTAGAGCCTCGCTCTAACACCGTGTTTTCTTCAGATGCAGGGTGAGGAGCACTACAGAGCTGGGAGGGACATAAGCGGTTCGGGGCAGTAGCAACATTACAACGGGCGACTTGTAACCAGTCATTCATAGGCAATGATTGGTTCCATTCTTACATGCACATTCTCCTTTGTTTCGTTCTACTTATTCATGTATAAGTTGTTTCATATTTTCATTTGAATAAGAGAGCTATTCCCTTGGCTTGTGAGGGACATATACCTTAATGATTATCAATAAAATAAATTACATTTGAATACATGAATCTCTTTCACATTTGTTGTAATGCACCATTGAAATGGAAAAAAATGTAATCTGATTTACTTTGACAATCACTCCTTCATGCATGTTGAAGCTAGCAATTTTATGATTTATCTTTAAATGTTTAAAAAACATGAAAAGAACAACACTATGGTTACTTGATTTTTAGCTGAAAGCTAAAAATCGGATAACAATACTTGTTGCTTCAATTCAAAGAATAACGCTTTTCAGATCAAAACTACTACTTAAATCAAATAATAATTTTTTTTTGATTTTTTAGATGCCCCAGTGGATGGATAAAGCTGATTCCCTGCTCCGTCAATAAATTAGGTGGAAATTTTGAATTTTGGGTTTATTTCTCGATAAAGGTTAAAAGTTGTCCCTTGGGTTCACAAAAGTTGCGAGATGCAAGAATAATGCCAAAAACACAAAAAATGATGCATAATTAGGTCTAGATTGGAAAAATTGGTGAAGATGATGATAAACCCCTTTATTAAGGTCAAATTAGGGAAAAAAACCAAAAAATTTCTTAGCTTAAATAGGTCAAGAGGGGTCATTTTCAATTCATTTGTGCATTCACTTGAAGAATTTTTGCAATTTGAGCTCTAACCCTTCAACAAAATGGTGAGTTGTGAGCTTCCTCGACACATTTCTGATCGCATTCATGAGTTCCAATGGCTCTTAGGTACATGACCGTCGGTATGTGATTCAAAATTTGATTTGAAATTTGAAATTTTGATGCATTTAATAGGTGTTAGAATTTAGAATTTGGGGGCAGTGTTATATAGTGATGCCCAAACTTTAATTGGTGACACCCAAATGATATATAGCGACATATATGTCTAGGGCAACACTTTTCCAGATTTGATTTTTAGGGTTTCAAATTTCAAATGGTGATGCATATGTATCTAGTGATGCACTTGTCAATTTGAAAGTTAGGGTTAGGTTAGACCAAATTCTAAATAGCGACGCCATCTTGTATGGCAACACATTTGTCAATTTGAATTTTGAAATTCATTATATGATTTCTGAGCCAAAAATTTCAAATAACTTTAAATTTTGATGATTTCCCGATGTCATGCACTTTGTGGGTGAGGGAGGTCTTCCCACCATTGATGTCGAGAGAGCATAGACCCATAGTACTGGAGATATTAGGTGATCTGTTTGATTTTTAGTAGGAGCACCTAGGAGAGATTGGATTGTGGTATATTGCATATGCACCTGTGGTTAGGACCCATTTGGCTATGATGACAGTGTTGTGCGAGAGATGGCACAGTGAGACTTCATCTTTCCATCTTTCAATGGGAGAGACAACAATGACCATAGAGGATGCATGTGGCAGATATTGTGGTTGCCTATCCATCCTGATTTTGTGATCTATGATCCCGATGTTGAATTGGATGCTTGCTTTGAGGTGATGGATATGGACCAAATTACATTGGTCACCTCATAGATTGATTTAGAGGCATACAAGGGTCATGTGTCGATGTTCAGATTGATTGTTGTAGCCATCATTTTAGGTTTGGTGGCTCCAAATAGATGCAAATGATTCTTCAGTCCAGGATGGGGCTTGGCTTGGTAGAGGATGCTTTACTAAAGGACTCTTTTTGTGTGGGGGCCTGTGATGTTGACCTCTTTGTACCATGATTTGAATGATTTTGTGTATTGCGACAAGAGAGTTATTGGTGTAGGGGTGACACTCCATATCTGGGCATGGGAGCATATTGTCATGCTTCTGTCCATTGTACAAATGGCGGAAATGGAGCTAGATGATCCCATTATATGGAGATACCGAGGTGCCATTACACTCAGGCACATTGGACAGATTGGTCTCCCATACTAGAGACGAGTAATAGACGATATGATTGTGTTTTAATGGCGGTCATGGCTTTAGATGTTGGCATGGTTTGATGATGTTCAATAGCTCTACTTCGCTTGGTAGAACCGATATATGTAGGGTCGAGAGCATACCATGGTTGAGTGGTACCTTCCTAACAGAGTGGCCAGATAGTTTGGCAATGTCTAGGACAGGCTCGATGATGGACACAATGCTATTTTTACATGATCTGCAAGAGAGGTTCCCATCTGGGGATCGACGATTTCAGTAGCAAAGGCCATTGAGAGTTTTCTCCAGTTGGTTTCCCAACCTTGGGCATACGATCAGGGTCATCCCATTGCTTAGACTACTCCAACTTATGATGCATGGTTCATCCCTCTGAGATGACTCACAGATCCTACAGGTGCTCCTCCTAGAGGGAGGCCGTGAGGAAAAGGTGTTAAGGGTAGAGGATAGGGAGGCTAGGATGGCCATGATAGATAGGTTCTAGGGGATCCTTTTATGGTATAACAACCTCCACAGTATCCTCTAGTAGTGCAACAACTAGTGATGCCACCACCACCACCGCTAGATGCCAGAGATGCATAGAATAGTAGCTGCAATAGCAGGTGTAGTTTTTGACATGTGAGATGGATCAGGCCCACTAGTAGATTTTAGCTTTGACTGTTGACCGAGACTAGACTCGACATTAGGTGGTTGTTGTGATAGTTGAGAGGGATGTGGCTTTGCAGAGAGTTCAGGAAGTCACAAGTGAGAGAGACTAGGTGGTGGCTCAATGTCACCAGATTGAGAGCCTTATGACATCCACCCATGGTCAAAATTTTTTGGCCAAATTGTATAGAGAGGTTGTTACAGAGGTTGCGTATTATAGGAAACACTACCACAGGGATGTTCTAGCGGTTCTCTGACAACCTGATTTTTTGCAGCAAAGTGATGCGTGCCCCCAAGCAGAGGATCAACCTGAGCAACAGGTTGGAGAGGGTAGCAACCACCAGGGCTAGCTCTTTTGATGTACAAACACTTTTTGATTTTTCCCCATTCTTTATACTGATATACATTCATGGACTCCTTTTTTATAGCCTCGTGGATATTGTACTTATCATCAATGTACATACATTGATCCAGATTTTGTATCACGACATTCATTTTTTATATGATACAAATGATTTATGTGATGATGTGTTGACTTTATTTCATGTATGGATGTATGGATTCATTTTTATTTATGGCTATGTGATATGTGATGATCATGCTATGGATGAACACAATGTTATATTGTTTTTCATTATCTTTTCACGATATGATATGGATGGATGATTATGATATGTAGATGTTATGGATACAAAATGATGTGGATGTATTTCTTTTTGTATATTTTCTATGCATGTTTTATGATGATGATGTATACATATGGATGTATGAATGCAAATGCTTATGATATGCAATGATTTAAGATGCTTAGAATAAAAAATCTATATTATTCATCATAGCTCAAATAATTATGCAGAATGTATGATGTTATGCAATGAGATGGATGTTATGATTATGCTATGATTATGAGATGCATGCATACTGATGGTTTGTGGATGCAGGTTGGATGCATTGATGATTTTTTTTGGTGTTTTTCATGATACGAGGTTAGCGTGGAGAGAAGATAGAAGAATAAAGAATGAATAACTATTGATGATGACTGCTTCAAAAGATCCAACAAGTCCATGATCTATCGAGACTTTATTAGAGATGGTGACAAGACAATGCAAAATAATGTAGGATGAAATGCAGGATGGGTGCTCACACTTTGAGATTGGGATTTTTTGTTGTTCCTTATTATTTGATATAACACATATATACAATGCATCAAGGTATTGATAACTAGGACGACATTGTATCTAGTGTAATGGACTTTGATTCGACAAACAAATAGGATAGTTCTTTTTCACATCTTGACATATGGAAACGCCATTGGAATGTAAGTTAGAAGTTTAGAACATATTGGACCAAAGCATACACAATAGTCAAATACATACCCCAAATGACCTTCCTACACACAACTAAGCAAGTATGTGCCAAGATTATTTTACAAGAGTATCCACAAGCACAACAAACGAAAGATAATGATCGATTCCCCATTCCTTTCTCTCTAAATTGTTTTAGATAGAAATCGTCAAGAGGTCCTCGGAATGGGTCATTAAGATAAATCATAAGAAAATATCAAAGATAAATAGTTAGTGTTACCTATAACTCCTTCCTAGTTTAAGTTTAGTTAAAGGGATGTCTGATTCTAATGTCCATCGTAGGAAGGATACATCCTAGGACATGTTGATCAGAGGGTTGTTTGATGTTGGGATGATGATGCTAAAATGAGCTATTGCTATAAACTTCATTGATTCATTTACCTATGATTTAGACTTTAGATTTTGACTTTGAGGTCCACACTTTATGACTTGCTATGTTTGTTTTCTACTTGTTACACCAAAGGTTGACAGTGACGATTGTTTACTGTGGGTGAAAGCGAGATAGGATGGATGGATTTTGGATTTTCTGGAATATTTCAATGTTTTTGGTATTTTGAAATGTCTTGAGGCTGTTTTGGTATTTTTAAAATTTTTATGTGGAAGTTTAGGTTTTTTTTGGATTTTCTAAGGTTGTTTAGGGTTTTCTGAATATTTGAGGGTTTTTAGATCTTTTGAATGTTTTCTATTGTTTTTGGGTTTTTCAATTTTCAAATGTTGTGTTTTTTGAATATTTGGATGTTTTTGGAATTTTCGTGTCATTTGGATTTTTTGGGGATTTTTGAGATTTTTGGAATGTTTGGAATTTTTGAGATATTTGGATGTTTTGGGAATTTTTGTGTTATTTGGATGTTTTTGGGATTTTTCAATTTTATGAGTTTCAACCAAGAACCTAACTTAAAGACCTATCCTAGGGGTCTTGGGAGTTGATCATAGATAAGTCTTGCCTACATTATACATGTAGAGACCACACAGTTCGACTGACTTGAATCATTTACAAGACAAAGATATGAACAAACAAGAGATGACAACTAATTACAACAAACTGCTAAAGGACTGACCTAGGGTGTCTTGGGGGCACATCAGTGATGGCCTTGCCTATGTTAAAGCTCAGAGACAACATAGTTTGACAAAGAGACCTTGTTTTTTGGGTTTTTTGATGCTCAACCTTTTTAGGGATTTTGATGTTTTTGGATGTTTCAAATTTTTTCTTTACAATTTTCTAAATGTTTTTGGATTTTCACTGTACATAATTTTGAAAATGTTTTTGGATTTTCTAGATAAGATTTTATGATTTTTTTTGGTGTTTTCTGGATAAGGTGTCCCATGACCTCAAGATATACAAGAACTTGATTGTGACGCATAACGAAATGCCCCCAATGTGATATGTTAGCCTACTTTGATAAAGGCAGGATAGACTGACCTTGGGAATATGCCAAGTAGTGCTAAAGAGTTCATGATACCTTACAGTGACAAGCCATGATAAGGATGCATATGAGGGATGAATGGTGATGGAAAGAATGACGGTCCAAAAGAGCCAAATAATAGATGAAAATGCTTTATTTATGCAACATGCTTGTTTGCCAAGTTTTTACCAAGGTACTTACTGAAAGTGCCACCAAAGTGGTTTTCACTAGAGGACAATTTTTTTCTTTACTTTTTCCAATTCTTTTTCTCATTTTTTTGGATTTTGATCATTTTTTGATTTTTTTGTATTTTCTTATTTATACCCTTGGAGACTAGGCATAAAATTTTTTTAGATGCAAGTTGCTGGTTGGCTCCTGCAAGGGTTCACCTTTAGGGATTGACAGCTGGCATGCTCTTGATCCGTAGCTTGTTGTGATGACAAAGGGACCCAACCAGTTAGGCTCAAACTTTCCCTTGCTATTTTGATCTAGAAGATTCTTTTGATTTTGCTTGAAGACAAGATCACCTACCTGGAACAACCGATATTTGATTCTCTTATTATAGCTTTGTTTTAGTCAATTTTGGTATACTTTCAAGTGATTTAGGGTGTCAAGACAACACTCATCTAGAAATTCCAGCTCATTTAGTTGAGACACTCTATACTTCTCCTCAGTTATCAGATTTTGTAATGACACTTGCAGTGATGGGAGGTCAACCTCAATAGGCAAGATGGATTTTGATCCATAGACCAGGGAGAAAGGGGTTCCACCTATAGGTGTGTGGATACTGGTTCGATAAGCCCAAAGAGTGGGATTCAACTGTAGATGCCAGTCATGATCAGCTTCATTGATTATTTTCTTCAAGATTTTTAGGATAGTTTTGTTCATTGCTTCTCTTTGGCCATTGCATTGGGGATAGTACAGGGTAGACAATTGATGTTGGATATTGAATTTTTGGCACAACTCTTTAACATCTTGATTCTTGAATAGGGTTTCATTATCTGAGACAAGGGTTTGTGGTATACCATAACATAAAATTAGGTAAATTAGGATAAACTTGGCTATATGTTTCCTCATTATGTAGGTCATAGGAATGGCTTCAATCCACTTAGTAAAGTACTATGTGGCGGTTATGATGAACTTATGGCTGTTGGATGAAGTTGGAGTGATTTTTCCTATGAGGTCAAGTCCCCATTGCAAAAAAGGCCATGGTGTGATCATTGGTTGCGATTCTTAAGCATGAATCAGATCTCCATGTTGTTGACACATGATGCATTTCTGCACATACTGGTGAGCTTCTTTTTCCATAGTTGGCCAATAGTACCCCATCCTCAATAGTTTCTCAGCTAATGTCATATTGCTAGAGTGGGACCCACATATGCCACCATGTACTTTTGTTAAGGCAATTAAGGCTTCCTCTTGGTTAAGACATTGTAGTAATGTCCCTTTGATGCTTCAGCGGTAAAGGGTATCACCTAGGATCATGAATCAGGATGCCTTTTTAACAAAGGTCTTTTTAAGGTTTGAGGTGATATCGGATGGAAGGGTTCCTCTGTTAAAGTAGATAGAGATGTCATGGTACCAAGTGGATCTAGGACCAACAATAACACGTGAATTCAAATTCAAGGATTTCAAAAGTTGGTATGAGAAGTTGTTCTACCAAGAATTCACATTGAAGAATGTTGCTTGGCATGTCTAGTTGATCTAATGTAGAAGGGATCTATGACAAATGTTGCTAAATTGAATGTGCATAAAAAAAAACAAATCCTTAATGCCTTAAGATTATTGAAAAATACATTAAATAATGGAGCAACAAGAACAATAAAGAGAGAAAATTTTAACACAGAATAAAGAGAGAGAAGAGGACACAAGATTGATTATGGAGTTCATCTAAGTGGACTACATCTCCAAGTCTATCTCAACTGAGTGACCAATCTATTAACAATGCTCCAAATGTACTACAATTTCTAAAAAGAGCCTATTGGAGACTGCTTTACAATCTTCTATAGCTTGTCCACCAAGTCATGGTACACAATTCCTCACTCAAATCACCTCGAATAAAGGATCCCAAAGCCACAAGGCTGATTTACAAAGAGAAAGAAATGGAATTTTCCTAAAGGCTCTGCTACAAAATCATAACATTATTACATCAAAAGTCTCCTATTCCTCCTCAAATTCTCTCCTCATTTAGATGCTTGGAGGAATTTGACAATTTTTGGATGATGGAATGCCTCCCTCTCATCCTCCTTTTATACTTGAAATTGGGCCTAGTGGGCTAAAATCACCAAATTTGGCTTCTTTCCCCCTTAAGTAAGGAGTTAAAACAATTTCCCATTTTACATTAAAAACAATAATAATCCCCTGAAAAAACATTCAAATTTTGTTTCTAAGCCCTTATTTTGTTACATTTTTGGGCTACCAAGTTGTTGGGCTTTGTTTTATTTTATTTGTTTTTTTTTCAACAAATAACCATTCATGGTTATTTAGTTTTAAAATTTATGGCATTCAGGCTTAATTATAGGTTATTATAAACCCATGCCACATATATTGTAAATTGCTTCGATGGCGTGGTGGTAAGTATGTGTTTTGACACCTGGATGTTGTGCGTTCCAACCTCCTCACTTGTTTTTTAAAACCATTTCACCACAATTTAAGCAACAAAATCAACTATCACCCATATATAGTTAAATACCAACAACATGGCTCAACGGTGGTGTAGGCAGTGGCAGTAGTGGCTTATAAGGTGGTGGTTGTGGGTTCAACCCCCCACCTCTAACTTTGGTAAATGGTACAACTGAATCTGACTAACTGAGTGAGAGAGGATGCCGTGTGGCACCCAACCGATGTGCCACGTGGTAGCTCCTAATTCATCAACTTCGTCTAATCAACTCTACATCACCATCTAGTCAGCTCCACATCACCATGCCCCGTTGATAACATAGCTGCCAGGTGTTGCTCTGCTACTGGTCCATGCTATTGTACGGTACCACATCATCCACCACATCAGTGTATAGTTAGTTGCTACATTGCCATCCATGTCATCGTACAACCTGCATAGTCATCCACCATGTCATCGTACAAACTGGCATGTGTCAACTCCTGAATGGTCTAGATCATCTCCATATAGTATGGACATGCTGACTCATCATGTCGACATCATCAACCGTACCACCTTGTACCCTTGGTCAACTATAAATTTTGACTGGCTATAACTTGCACATACGAGCTCTATTTTCGATGAAGAGAGTGCCAAATGGATCGTGATGATGAGCTCTTCGATTTGATGCCATTTTTGCCAAATTTTGAGATGATCAATTTTTCATCTTTCTAGACAACCCTTGGTGCTTGTTTGACTCGAACTTTAACTCATGTTATCTTTCTCGTACAAGCTTGGATTTCAATGAAACAAACTTTGTTGGGTTCATGTCACCGAGCTCTTTGAGTTGAAGCTACTTCTGACTGATGCAGGAGCATCCTTCCAGTTTTTGGCAATTTTGCATCAACCAAAAATATTTTCTTTCTGTTTTGTTCTTGTTTTGTTCTTGCTTAGTTCATGTTGGTAGATTCATCATATTTGCTCACTATACCCTACGGATCTAAGCGTACATGGAAGACATGTTTATATTCCTTATTCCAAGATTTGAGCGCGATTGGATCTTTTTCCAACATGTTATTGCTTCCGGAATAAGTGGCAGTTTCTTAAACTGATACTGGAATAACCTTCAAGCCTAAGAGCTAGTTTGATTGTTCGTGGATCATTCCTGTAGCTTGTGGATCTTAGTAGTGTTATTTTAATTGTTCCTTGGAGTGTTTCCGACCTTCATTATTGGTCCACACTTCATCATATGCACCTATTGATGGAGTAATTCAAATTTGAGGCCAACCTATTCATGCACACGTTACATCTTTCATTGGAGATTGTAATTATTTTTCGCTGACGCGGATGTTTCTTGACCCACATATGTGATATAATAATTGTAATAGAGCATTAGGAAAGCATTCCTGGTATAAGTGGGATAATGGATTCAAATTGTAATATTCTGCTCGAATTAAGGAGCATGTAAGAAGAATGTATTTCTGAACATATTGTAAGAGGCCTGTGAGCTCGAATTTGTAAGCCCAAATGTTGCCGACCGAATGTAACTGAGATTTTTGTTAATGAGAATATTTGCATCTACATTTTCCTCCATATTCTATGTTTCTTTCGTTGTGTTACTCTTTCTACATGGTTCAGATTATTCTCCTTGAGGATCCTCCTTATCGTGGCTACGTTACATATCGATTCTGAGTCAATCAAATTTTTTGCCTCCTAATGGGCCCCTGCACCTAGTTTGACCAAAATTTGACCGACCATAACTCAGACATATGAACTTTTTTTCTTGTTCAAGTTGTGTTGGATTTAGGATTTTGAGATCTTTTTGATGGTGCTAATTTCAAGGGCATCTAGAACAGTTCAATTTTTAGCTTCTTGAGATCCACATGGATCAAACCTCCCCACTGAAGAAATTTTGGTCTCCAAAAGTTTACTGTTCCTTTGACACATGCCTCTAATTAAGTTTGTTGCCACCTTTGAAGCCCAAGTGCAGTACTACTGTTGACTTCACCCTCGATAACTTGGCTCTGATCCTCTCCCATCTTTATGTTGTCACATCTGCCCTCTAAGGGTCTTACACTTCGACAACACCAGGAAGCATACATTGCTACATCTGCCTACTAGGGTCTTACACTTCAAAAATGCATCGTCACCATGAGCTTTCCTATTTCTACATCTGCCTCTAGGGGTTTTACATTTTGGCATGATGCATGATGCCACTTGTCAAGCTATGAATGGATGGAGGATGTGCAAGATTTGGGGATTGTGCCAATAAATGCATAATTTTGAATTTCAAATTTGTTGGAATGACATGCAAGAGGGAAGGGATAATGCAATAAATGCCACTTGGCTCAAGGCAAAAGAAATGTAAGATGGAGTTATTGCCTTGTTGGATGTACATGTTGACTTGGAATTTTTGAATTCAAATTGATAGAATATTCCAAAAGATGCCTTGTGAGGAAAATAGAGATTTAATAAATTAATTAAATCTATTATCATGTACAACTTGCATTATCTAGAGGATGGGACATGAGATGAGATTAAATTAATTAAGCGTTAATTAATTTAATGAGAGAGATTAGATGACATGACCTATTTGACTTAAATTTATGGATTTATTTAAATCAAATAAGAGAGGAATATGATAAGAGGTTAATTAAATAAGGATTTTGATTTATTTAATTAAAAGAGATGGTGTTGATTAAATCAAATAAGGTTTTAATTTATTTAATTTAATGGATGGACTTTAGAGATTTAATCAACTAAATTGATTATTTAATTAAATAGGGATAATTAGATCAGATGGATTGATTTAATTAACAAAAGAGATTGACTTAATTAGATAAAATGGTTTATTCAATTAAGAGAGGGATATTGATGAATTTAATCAGATAAGGAAATTTGATTAAATGGTTAGACCGAGGGATGATTCAGGAAGAAACGATGTTAGTAAGTCGGGATCAAATGCACAATGTCAATCGGTATATTTTACATGTCTACAGATAGAAATGGTTATATTTGTTGAATTCCCACTTGGATTTCTCCAATTGCACTTATTCAAAGTAGATGATTAGAAGCTTGACCATATTGGCTCCCCTCCATGGCACTCACTTCTACGGGTCAACCAAGCTTCAGTTCTCATGAATCTCCCATGATGAACTTTTCATCTCTACTAGGAACTGCAAATATGTGGGACGACTTTGGAGGTTCGACGTCCTGACACCAACAATTATTAGGTATTTTTGGCTACTAAACAAGGGTTCGTAATAAGTGCATCCAGTTCAAAGGACACAATGATAAAATCCCTCAAGATGTCTCCCAACCCTTATAACAAGGGATTTACGCATCATAAAGATACTAGGGGAGAGCTATCATGCATCACTCAGTTGATTGTAAACTTTCCTTGCAACCACAAATTTGTATAGTGGTTCGAAAGAGCCTGGCTTATGCTTGTTACCACTTGGGTTGTTCTCTTGGGATGAGTACTTTTTCCCACCAAGGAAGGCCCTCTAAAGGTAAACAATAGTGAGGAATTACATTCATAGTTCAATCATCTTCATTTGCATGAACAAAGAGAGAACACACTCTATGCCTTTTTCTCACACTGGCATGGTTGTTCAATTTTAATCCAAATGAAAGGCGGAGGTGATTTTGTAAAGTGTTAGAGAATGTTTCTATTTCTCAAGATTGTCAAACAGTGTGAGAGAATTGCATACACACTCACTAACAGTTTTGAAGAATCACAAAACAAAGCAAACAATTTTCAATTTTATCCTTCAAAGCAATAATGAGCTCATTTTATGCACCAATTAAAAGATGAGTTTGCCTCGTTCAATTTTAAGCCCAATTGAAAGATGTGATTTGAGGGTTCAATTTTAAGCCAACTTCAACATTCATTTTAAGCCCAAAGGAAAACTAGTGTGTTGCCTAAAATTGAAAGTTAAAAAGCATGAAAGTGGGTTATAATTGCCCTAAAACGTTGAACACTTGTTACAATTAGAGAATGTTAAGATAGAAGACAAGGTCCTCAATTTCGCACCATGCCTTTTAAACCCTACAAAACCTTGTTAGTCTAATGATGAAAAAATAGTAAACATCAATCAATGAATAGATAATCTAAAGAAATTAAGTCACATTTTGGAAAACAAAGACAAATTTTCTTACCCTGGTTGAGCATCACTGCACATGAATGCATCACAATTTATGATTTGGGCATCACTTTAGTGAATTTGAGCGTTGCTTTGCAAAGAGGCCAGTGAGCATGATTGCATCGATGTTTTGATGGGCATTGTTGTAAACGAGTGCATCAAAATTTGAACTTTAAAAGTCTTGTTCTAGTGAAGGTGAGCATTGTCATTTTCGATCCACAATACTTCAAATTTAAATACGCATTGCTATATTTAAATCAACATCGGCCAATTAAATATGCGTCACTATATCAAATTGCTTGGGCATCACTATATGGTGACACTATTGAAATAACATCACAATTTGTGGTTTGAGAGTCTCTACAACCTACAAAATAGCATGAACATGGATTTTGAGCTAAAATATGATTAAATGATCGATTTTACCTCCTTCTAGCATGAAAATGTTGATGTCAAAAGTAACAAAGTGGGATGAATCATCTTGATCCATGAAGAATCGAAGCATAATGGAGCCACGGGTACTCGAATCTAAACAAGATCAATCAATCAAAATCAAAAGTAAAAATTTTATCAAAAAACCTAACATGTTGAATTTATGAAAGCTTTAAAGAAAATATCTACTCTAATCTATTGAAACTTATCCCATTGTGGAATTGGTGTTGCATTGATGTGGACTGACGACCCTTTCCCAATCCCGTGATTGTGAGCTCATTTTAGTCGATTCTATAGAAGAGAATCATTGAAACCATGGTGTTTTGTGTATGAAAACCTATATTATGATGAAAATGAGCATGATGCAAGCTAGGTTACTATGGTTTTATGCTATAAATTATCTAATTATGCAAGTGCTAAGCTAATCTTAGCTAAAAATGAGCTAAAAGATGAAAACCCTAATTTATTTATAAACTAAGATGGATGCATGGAAGCCATTAATGAAAGCTTGAAGCTAATATGCAATTGAAAATGAACTAAAACTAAGCTAAACATGTGCAAAATATGAGTGAGTATGTGAGAAAATTTAACATAAGTTTGCAATAAAAGATGGATCCATTTGTCTCCAAATAGTGATCTATTTATAGGAGAGCAAATGAAGAAAGGATGGTTGAGATCAAATAGCTTAATCAATGGTTCAGGATGAAGGAGATGAGAGGCATGGATCATGGATTATCATCAACCGATTCAAATGCATGATGGGAGTTAATCAAAGGATCACAATTGCCTCAAAAAAACACACTTTTAACTTGCTCACACAAGTTAAAGGTAACTTGTTTAGAAGGTAAGAGGGTTAACTTCTTAAAGAAGCTAAGTGAGTTGATTGGAGGAGAGGGAATACTCCTTAGAATATTCCATTGGATGAGGATAAAGGTTAATTTACAAATCAAGACAAAGTTTTAATTGTACCAAAAGGATAAAGAATATTCTATGGGAATATTCCCTTTGATTAGAGGAACGTTAGTTCAATTGCTAATTAAACAAGGTTTAATTTATGCAATTAGGGAATTAGAAGACTTAAGGAGATATTTATTAAATTAGATGATTTAATAAATAGGGGAGAGAAGTGGGGAATGATATTTAATTAAATAAATTAGGGTTATTTAATTAAATAAGATGACTTAGGAGATTAAATTAAATATTTTGGTTTATTTACATTAATAGGATGAAGTGTTAGTGCAAAAAGAGGCGAATTAACCCAATTTAATTGATTAGGTCAATAGATGAAAATGATGCAATTAATTAATTAGCTAGGCTAATTGTTCATCAATTAAGTAAAAAGAGGAAATGATGTTAATAAATCCGATTCGAGTGTATGACATTGATTAGAACATTTTTCAATGTCTATAGAAATGCCTATTGAAAATCAATTTGTATCGTCTGGGTATTGAAATAAATTACATATTTGGAAACTAAACTCTAAGTACTACATTTTATGATCAACGACTTTTTCCAGATCCTATCTCTATGTGCTTCAAATTTTAAGATCAAATGTGTCAAATTCTTAAAATCAGGGAATACATTTTCACTAAATGACCAAAAAGTGGACTCAACTTCTTGCACACACCCATAATTGAATCGTATTCTTCTTGCATTGCATTCATCCATTCTTTATGATTCTTAGCTTCTTCATATTTATGAGGTTCATCTATACTCATTACTTGAGCTATAAGAGCATAGTTAGTATACCTAGTTGATGCCTTGGTTTTCCTCATTGATCTTCTCCATTCTTCACTATTGGATAGAGTAGCTTCAATTGGCCTTGTTTCATGTCCACCTTGGTTAGAGTTTTTTGATCTTCAATATCTAAACTTTTATTGTCTTCTTCAAGTAGTTTCCATGAAGTAGTGTTTTCTTCCTTTTCTTCCTCTTGAAAATCATCTAAAAATTCTTGAGATATTACATCTCTACTAGAAAACACTCTATGGTAGTAGGATTATACATTTGGTAGGCCTTATGATATGCACAATAACCAATGAATATACATTTTATTGACTTAGAATCAATTTCCTCCTATTTTCTTTTGGAATGTGATGAAAAGCCTTACTTCAAAAGATTCTCAAATGACTAACACTAGGTTTAGCACCTATTAAAGCCTCATAAGGATTTTTATTTTCTTGATACTTGGTTGGTCTTCAATTCAAAAAATAAACAGTTTTATAATTGCTTCAACCCACAAATTATTAAGGATATTTTTTTCCTTTGAGCATACTCCTAGTGCACTCAACTGTTGATCTATTTTCCTCTCAGCCACACCATTTTGTTTTGTACCATGAGGAACTATATATTTCTTGATAATACCATTATCTTTACAATATTTCACAAAAAAATGAAGTGTATTCCCCATTGATCTAATTTAAGATTTTTAATATTGTGATATGTTTGTTTTTTCCACCATAATTTTTAATTATTTGAAGCATTCAAAACACGACTCAAGTATATCTTGTGCTATCATCAATAAATATAAGAAAGTAAGAATCTCCTCCAAGTGACTTTGTGTGCATGGGACCACACACATTTGTATGTGCTAATTCAAGAGTGTTTCTTTATCTTTGATTTGACTCTATTGAAAATTAGTTTCTATGTTGTTTACCCAATGCACAACCATCACAACTAATTTATTCATTCTTTAATATTGGAAGACCTTGCATCGTATCTTTTCTTTGTATAGAAATAAGATCTTGAAGATTTAAATGGCCATACCTCTTGTGTCATAGTTCTTCAGTTGATACACATGTAGAATCCATTGCTTGATGAATTGTAATGTCCCCTTTCTAGTGGAAGCACTTAAACCCGAATCTTGCATTCAAAATATTTCTCAATGAGCAATTATGTTGAAAACATCTAAGGCATAAGAAAACATCTAAATATACAAAAGGAGTGAAGCATATCATAAACTTATGAAATATATACATGGAGAAAATTATCTGAACAGTCACCAAATATTGTAAGTCACAATCACAATAGTAATGAATCCAATAACATACAAGGCATGAGAAAACATTGAGAGGCACATACGTTGTGTTACGAAGCATATTCAAGGCATTACAGGGGCACTCAGGTGTGAAGAGTCTTGAAAAACATGAATTAATCACATATTAAGCTTTCATGAAATACTCCTGATGAAGGTACATCAAATATATAGCAAACACATAATCCTTGCAAGATATGATACACTTAGGAAATGCAAGTAAGGCACGTTAATACATTAAAGGTATGCAAATACACTCAAAGAACTATATATGTCCAATTAGGAATGTGCATTCAAGAAATATAACATAAATATACACATGTAGTAAACATGCTAAAGCACATTAAGCATAAAGCAAGCATGTAAAACATGATGTACACTCAGAAGATAGGAATCATACATTTGAATACACATAAGTAGTAAAGTAGGAAGTACAGGCATGGAGCATACACCAATATGGAACGTAGACTCAAATACATTAGGCACGAAGCATTCATGAAGTATGCACTTGAATATATAAAGAATGAGGTATGTTTTTTAATTGCAAGTACGCATGAGAACAAAGTAGACACACTAAAAACACACCAATCATGAAAGACACATCAGGAAGTTATCCACAAAGTAGTCATGTTGAATATTTTAGCCATAAATTTATACAAGATACAAAACATGGAGCAAACATGTATAGAGCATAATCATAGATTACACATGAAGCATACAAATACACAAAATATAGTTATAAATACATGGAGTAAGACATACAATATAACATAATTAACACTGAAGCATTGAGCAATAAATTACACACTAGGCATGGAAATCATGTAATTATACTTAGGAAAAGAAATACACTTGAAGTACATATGTAGAGAATATAAACTCATACAAGGTATGCAAAGCGTAATACACTCAAATAAACATAATCGGCGAGTATACACTTAAATACAATCACAAGTTATAGGGTGTACAATCAATTACAAATACACTTGAATGAAGTACGTTGTTAGACAATCGAGAAGGGGGATTCAGTGTATCCCATACTACACCATGGATCCATCCTCCTTCCCAAGGTTGTTGAGTATACACATAAACATGAAGCAGACACACGAATACACATAATGCACAAGCATTCACATGAACATATGTTACGAAGCATTAATTTGTAAATTTTTGAGAAAACTAAATATATATTAAAACACCACAAGTTATCATCTCTTGATCATCCAATTCCCAAATGGGGAAGAGTGGATCACACACAAGGATTCCCTTAGTGATACCCTTCTCAACCCAAGAGCGGCCAATAAATGCCCATTGTAATGACCCCCTCGGCCCCCAGTGACAGACCACAGTCCATCTACGAAGGGTGACCTACCTTGAAGGGATCCTAGTCTCTGTTCTCCTTCGTGGGCATCCACTCCACCTCACTTAATGGTTTAACTGAGAAAGAGATCATGATTTGATAAGGGTTGATTAATGTAAAAAAATCTATGCTTATGTTGTAATATCCATTTCTTTTATGACTAAGATTATTTTGTACAAGAAATCAATGTTTAGACTTTAGTATAATCTATACATACCACATTCACAAATCAACACAATACAGTCTTTTTAGTATTGCCATAGGTATTTAGCCCTTTTCTTATAGTTATACACCATATTTAGGGTGGAAGATATCATCATAACATTTTTATTTGTAGAAACCTCCAACCAACAATGTTGCCTTTTGACATTGTGTTTTAATAGGATGATAGATCATCATGGCATCGTTAGTTGTCCAATTCAAGATAACATATTAGCAACACTATAATAGTTTCCTAATAATAAATAACATTGATTAGACATATATTGTCAAGCGTAAATTGTATAGATCAATTGCCTATTATATATTTACTAGTCATCATATATTTAAGTATACAATAACATCACTATTTTCTATTCAAAATCCCACAATTTTAGGCGGGATATGTCCCATGGACCATACTAATACAAACAAATGGCCAATCATAGATATGCTGACTAACAACATAGATATCCATCTATTCACACACATATATCTTGATACTTATTTTACCTTTACAACAGTGATTACATTCGATGGTTATTGGACATACCTGATCTGCATAATTTAGAATGTGCTCTATATGTATATAGAGTATACCTTTTCTTTTGGTAATTTTGCATACATTGTCTTCACGGGATGGTAGGAAAGTTGCTCTGATACCACTTGTAATGTCCCCTTTCTAGTGGAAGCACTTAAACCCAAATCTTGCATTCAAAGTGTTTCTTAACGAGACATTAGAAACATTAGAGGTCGATAAATTTCAGTAATAACATATAATAAGATCAAAGATGATACAAATAATTCATTCTTGTCAAGGGGATTATTCCTTTCCTCCTTATTACTCATAATATATAAAACATCTTTTAGGGCCCCATTGATGGAATTCTATTATACCTTTTAACATCACAGTGAATAAAGAGAAGCATCATTACTTATAAATCTCAATAATTGTTGCAAGCATCATTATTGCATAATCGCATATAGAGTGTATAACTATATACATATATACATACTCACATATATAAATATATAAACTATAATCATTACTAATTATTTATATATATATATATATATATTTTACACATATACTATTGGAAATAGGTTGCCATTCAATTGCAAATCTTAAACATTAATTATTTCATGTATCTCCTAGATTCTTGGAATGTGTTCAACAACACTAAGATTAGGATGAGATTAATATTTGATGAAATAATCATGATTATTGACATTTGTAATTAATTCTAAATGTAAGAAGCATGTGAGGGCGTCCATAGTGAGTTCCTAAATAATAGGGGCACATGGGACACCCACATGGTAAGGTGACACTCACCTTGTGTTCAGTTAACTATATGGATAGTTAACACTTTTGAATGCATGTAAAGATCCTAGGAGTTAGGATTTGATGTTTGCATGCTTGAAGTTCAGTTTAGTTTAGTTCAGAATTAGTTTAGTTTAGTTTAGTTTAGTTTAGTTTAGTTTAGTTCAGTTCAGTTATGGTTCAGTTGTCTTCAGTTAGTTTCAGTTGTATGTTAGTTAACTTCAGTTAACTTGGAATGCATGGCTAATAACATTGAGTTGTATGACAGATAACAAGGACTACCTCCAGTTAATAGGGGATGACCATTCTTTCGGAATGGTGTTGAGTAAATGTTTTAGTTAACTAGAAATCACTTGGAGCCAACTTGGGCGCCCAAGATGCTTTCTTGGATTTACCTCTCATGCATGATAAGATATTTTTGAAGGCTCAGTTAAGTAGGATTACTTAAGGGTGCCAACTTTGTGGAAGAGCTTTGGAATTGTCACCAAAGTGAAGGAGAAGTTGTAGCTTCAGTTTGAGACGCCCAAATGCATGAAGCACATGTTGTAAGCTTTAGTCTTCACATAATAACTCAACTTGAAGGAATATGGCATACCTTTTCAAGGGCTTGAGATTGTGCATTGTAATTATCACCATTTGGAAATTACAAGGTTGCATATTGTCTCTATATTTCATTCAAGTTGAAGAAAGTTTTCATAATTGTTATTGCAGGTGTGAAGAAGATTGACAAAGACAGAAGAAGCATTCTCAAGCAAGAATTGGAGATATTGTAATTCAGAGATTGATTAATAGAATAATTCTTGGTGGAGTTTTTTTCCCAAAAGGGTTTCTCTACGTTATATCTTGTGTGATCTTTTTAATATCATGTATAGTTCTTCTATCAACTTCTCTCTTCATTCTACAATAGTAAAATGAATTAATCAAGATAATCACCCACAAAGAATATATGTAACAAAGAAAGAGCTTACTTAAATCAACAATATTAAATTTTTACAGAATATTAAGCTAAGAAAACACCTCATTTTTCAACATATACTATAATCATTTCTAATTATCTATATATATAAATAATTAATCAATTAACATTATATATATTAACAATCATATTAAACTCATATATATATATTCATTTTATTTTATTCTTCATTTATATTCTACTCTTTATCTCCCACTCAAATATATATATACATGCTTACTATTTCATACTATTCTCTTTATATATATATATATATATAAAGCACACTATCAAGCTGAGCGTTTATTCATTCTTAGCTTTACATTATCTGAATTTACTAATCAATAGATATAAATCTGTGTTGGATGTTATTTATTCCTTATTTTCATTTATCTGAGTTTGTAAAACACTTGTAAATCAAACACTCATCCAATGCATACGTCTGTTTTAGACAACCATTGTTCAAATCTAAATTATTGAAAGGAAACTCTACTTACCCAAACTTACCTTATATTCATATACATACCTTGCTTTCTACCTTGTGTCAGATTTAGGAGAGTTTCTGACAGAATATATCCCTCATTATTCCTCAGCCCTGATGGTCATCCTTTGTTCTTCACAGCCATGATTCCCTTTTTCTCTTGAAATGGTTCCCATGAAATATCGAACCCTTGCTTTAAATGGTATTTAACTTTCTTTGTGTATGATAAAGTGAAGCGATGCTTTAAATGGTCATGCAACAATAATTTATTTTATCTTTATGTATAGGATCCACAACAATTATTAATAATGGTCTATATTATAGAATTCTGACCTTATTCAGTTTTGTCTTCATTATATGTTTTTTATTATTATTTTATTTTAATGTTTATTTTTACTTGTGTTTAAATATTTGATATTTGAATATTAAAGCTTAAATATTAATTTTTCAATAATGATAATGTTTACAATAATATTAGATTATGTTCATTTTGGTGTTCCATTTTATTTGTATTTGAATACTTGATATTTATAAAATAATCTTATTGTTATTTTATTCTATTATATGGCAATTTAATTAATTGTTCTATTACAATAATTGTGTAATTATAATATTATCTTTATAATTATAATTATAATAATATTTTGAATGTAATTTTTTTGTATTTGTATTTTGATATTTATTGGATTCTATATGTTTCATATTACCATTTCAGAGAACATGACATGAATTTTTACTTTAACATCAAGTTTATACAAACCTCCTATTTTGATTCCTTCAACAATCACATTATGGTTATCTTTCATGTCCTTTACTTTGCAACTAGTCTTTGAGGATTAAAATTTTAAACCTTGATCAAGTATGGTTGAAATTGATTTTGTTTTTTTCTTAATTCTTGGACTTAATAAACTTATTATTTTGACATTCATAAGCATAATATCCAAATTTTTCCATAATAGTTACAATTTCTATTTTTCTAAATACATTGGAATTTGATTTAGATGATCCTCCATATTGATACCTTTTCTTTTTTTTTTATCAAATTTACCTCCTTTGTTCTTTGCCCATTGTTTTCCTTTGGATGGCTTCTTGTCCTTAGCAATCAAAGATGAATCTACACTCTAAAGTTTGTTGTCCACATGCTTCATTCTCTCCTCTTCTTGTAGAAGAATATGTACCAAATTTTCAAAAGATGGTGCATTTTCCCTTGCAACCAAACTAGTAAAGAACACAATTTAATCACTTATCATTCCATTCAAAGTAACAGTAACTAAGTCACTACTTGAAAATGATTCACCAATGTTAGCTAATTTATCCCTTAATTCCTTAACTTTGGATAAATAGTCACTAAATACATTCATTTGCTTCCATTTTTATTTAAAGTAATTTTCTCTTTAAAAGAAATTATATTTGTGTTTGTAATCTCATAGAAATGTTTCAAAGTTTTCCATGTCCCTGTAGAAGTAGTGACATCACAAATATGAGGGATGATGGAATCCTTTACAAACATCTGTAAGAGAATCTTGGCTTTGCATTCTCTTTTCTCCCAATCTTGAACAACAAATTGAGGCGTGGTAGGTTTGGCCTCTGTACCATTTACAATGCTCCAAACATTATACCCTTCCATTAGGGTATGCATCTTGCATTTCCAATTAACATAATTGGATTCATCTAATTTATTTGATTCTATTAGATATGATTTATATAAACTTGGAATTTTTAAAGAGACCAATAAATAATGAAATTTTACTAGTCCCTTAACCCAAATACAAACATTGGTCACATTAAAGTTGTGATTTCTAAGGAAATGAACCCAAACGTGGCAATTTCACAACTTCAAAACACTTCAATAGTCACATCTTTCCTTTTCACAATAATCTTTGGCTTGGTAGCAACAAGTTTAGAAACAAACTTGGTGGCAACGAGTACCTCCATTTCACTGGCACTCCCTTCAATGGCTAAAAATAGCAATGAAAAAACTATTTAGATTTTGTTAGAATTGCCTATGGCTACCAAGATCTTGAGACCAAATGGAAAGCACAAAAAGAGAATAAAATGTGACAAATAAATTGTATTCTTATCAATATGATTCAATGATATGAGATGATTGTGTACAATGAGAAAGACCCCTTGGTTATATAGCCAAGGTGAGATGCAAGATGTCATAGGATTATGACAAGTGTTTTAATCATATGACATGAGACAACTAATCACACTTACCTAGGTTCACATGTAGTAGTTGTCAAAAGATAAGATAACAACTAGTGACAACTAACACCTTCTAGAAAGATTCCTTCCTAGGACCTAAGTAAACTTAACATGTGTACATAAGTCCCCTAGTAATGAATGAACTAGGTACAAGACTTTATTTACATCAACAAGATTGAATCTACTTAGGATCCTCAGGCACAGTCACAGTTAGCACCTTTCAATCATACACTACTACTCAACTCAACCTTTGTGTGAATCCTTCAATATCCAAAAATCACCCTTGAAGATCACAATAGAAGCTGCTCAATTGTAATACTTAGCAATAAAACTCCTCACTCAGTTGTATTTGATACCAAAAAAAAGAATGGAGTAAAAATAATAAACACTAGAAGGAATCAATGAAGAATAGAAGAACTCATTGATCTCTTGCTACTCATCAATAAACAATGCAAATTTATAGATAAAAAGTAACTCACCCACTTCCTATAATAATGCTCATTGGTTTGACAACTAACTATAATTGATTGATAGCTAACTGGAGATTATTTTCAACTAACTATGAAATTAACGACAACGAATTGGAACTAAGGGACATATAAAACATTTCCTTATAGACTCATATTCAAACTTTGATTGCGTGCATAATCAGTTGTGATTTGTAATAACCTATCCTAAATTATTACTTAATTAATATTATTGCAAATGACACATGAATATATTCAAATTAAAAAGACATATCTAAGTAGCTATAGTCATTCATAGCAACACATGTCTAATGAAAGTGAGTCAAGATTCGTATATTCAATTCAAAAGTCACATTATAGTATCAAGTTTGACTTGGCTCATAAGGCCACAAAGTCATTACATGGTACAAATTTTACATCAAGGTACATCAAGTATTACATCAAGGTTGCATCATTAACTAAATAGTCTTGTGTACATCTAAGGTTCCTCTTGATGCTCGCCTACACTAGTGGACGAGAATATGGTTGAAGCACTTTACCACCCAACCACGAAGCTTACGCTTCCCCAGAATTCTCCCAACTTGAAGAGTACCCAACCTTGCATGGAAAGTTTAGTAATAGAACCATCTGCAGGGTGGAATCTGGTGTGTTCCCATACATCAACATGCAATTTCTATCTATAAGTTAGAAAAGAAAATGTAAGATCTATGCTAGGAATGGCAAAGAGTGTTATCACAAAGTTCATACATACAAAATGAACTATATTGCTTGGCCAAGCCTAAAAACTTTGTTGCAACAACAAACAATAAGTTTTGGTAAAGCAAACCTATACTCTCTAAAAGTTCCATTTTGGCACCTGTTCTAGAAGGTAACTTTCTACAATACAACATCTGATAACAACTATCTACCCTCTAGCAGCATCTTCCCTGAGGTGCTCTAGTCTACTTAGGTATCACTATTCTATTTAAGTAAAAGAATATTCTTCTCACATATGTCTACGAAAAAGGAAAATCATATTCTAATTTCCTCACTAAGTGAGCGCCCTGCCACACTGCAATTCTCTCTCACAATGTGTTTGAAATTAGATATATATGTTGTTCCAACACTTGTTTTTATGCAGGATTGCAGGTACCAGGCACTGACTTCACCCGCACTGTCGGGTCTGAGCGTGCTCAACATACCCAATGGTTATGACGTGGTTTAAGGATTTGACAAGGAAGTGTCTTCGTCTGTGTTTGTCGTCTATCAACATTTTGTTTTGTCCTGTTATGGTATTGTTCCATTTTATGTCATTTGATTCTAGTCATAAATTTTGATGTGTTTATCATTTTATTTAGTTGTGGGAGAAACACCAAGATTTAATTAAATATTAAATTAGTTGCAAATTTTAATGTTTAATAAAATACTATTTAAAATTGATCTTAATTACAATTGTGTAAATGTCAAATATCTATTAAATAATATTATTTATTTAATTATAGTTAAGGAATTATAAAAAATAAATAGTTTGTCAATATTACATTCGGTAAAGTTTAAAGGAAAATAAAACATATATTTATATGCACGATTTATTTAAAAAGAATGCTCGAATGCATTGATTGGTAAGTTTAAGTTAATTTAATTTAATTTAAAAGATATTAATGTATTCATAGTGGGTAAAATTTTAAACTAAGGATGAAATTCTTTTTCACCTGTCGCGATATATAACCAATGGTAAAGAAAATATTAATATAGGCCATTGAAAATTATTATATTTAAAGCCTTAGTGGCATAGGTTTATTTTTCTTTTCAAATTGAGGAATTTCCTCCAGGTGGAAAAAAGAAGAAAGATAAAGTGACGGGTGGTGAGAATGAAATTTGGGAATTAACCACCTGTCCTGCTTCATTTCCAGTACTATTAAGTTTTATTAATAGAATTTGAGGAAGGACGGTAAAAACAAGACAAATTTGCTCTGGTAAAGAAAAAGATACAGAAGAAAGCAAGAAGGAAGGAATTACTAGGAAAGGGTGAAAAGAAGTTACAGAGAAAGAAGCTTCAGTCACAAATTGTCAAATCTAGGTTAGCAAAATTTAAATTCTAATTGATGGGTTTCAGATTTTAAGCTTCAGTTAATAAAAGTTTAATTAACCTCTTCACTAAGGTAAGATCCTCAAAATATGATCCAGGTAATTTCTTCATATAATCTCCAGATTGGAAGACAAAATCAAGCATAAGAAGATAGGAGTAAGGATATAATATGAAATTAAGAGCATGCTGCAATATTAATACATTATCCCCTCAATTGAGCTTTCACATTTTAAACCACGATGATCATAAATAAATAAAAAATAACAAAAATAAAAACTTTGGTTATTTTTTTTCAATTGCTACTTAAGGTCTAAGTATTGGCAATTGCTCACAGTTGCAGCTTTAGTCTGGAAAACAAAAAAAAATAGGCATAGAAAATTAAATAACCTTCCTCATACCACTAGTATCATGTCACAGCTGAAACACTTGAGCATAAAGTGATGTAGAGGTTTATGATTCCTTTGTTAACACGTTTCAACTCCAACACTTAAACAAAATAGGAAGTTTAAAGGTTTAAATAACCTTCTTGATTTTATTGTCAACCTGTCGCAATTGCAACACTTAAAATAAAATAGGGTCAGCCTTGTTATTAGTAAAACTCCCTTTTAAGGTTAAAGTTTGAGGAGCCATGTTAGCACTAAGAAGATAAGTAATAATAAAATAACAAAATAAAGCACTGTGATAAGTTTCATGATTTCTTAAATAAATAAAAAATGTATATATTTCACATGAAATAATATAATTATTTTATTTGTTATTTCTCTATTTTAAATTATTTATTGGAGTAATTTAATTATCGAATTAAATAAATAATTAAATATTATAAAAAGAAAAATAAAATAAAATAAAAATAACAATAAATAGATAGCCTCATAATACATTTACCATGGTGACAATAAATGAATTCAAAAAGAAATTAGTATAAATAATATTGAAGGGGTTTTAGTTACTGAGGGACACTTGATTTTTTTTTACCTTTCAAATCAACTGAAAATAAATAAATAAATAAATAAATAAATAAAATTGATGAGTAAATAATGTCTTGAATTAATAGTTATATGGATTAGTGTTAAGATTTATTTCGTTAGTGTTTAATTTCTTTTGGATTTTAAAGATATTTATGTCTATTTTAATTTCAAGTTATTTAAAATTAGATCCATCTATAGATTTATTTACTATGTGATGAGTAACTTGCTTGTATGTAATATTTTGATTTGCAGTAAACAAACATGTTTTATTTGCTATATTTCACAGTTTCCTCACACATTTGGGCTAGATCTATTTGCAGATGAATTTAAAATTAGAATTAATTTCATATTATTTAAGTTAAAATTATTTACAATTTCTTTTACTGGATTGTGATTGTGATAAAAGTTTTCAGATTGGAATTAAAATTAGAATTAGCTAAGGTGGATAGTGTATTTTTAATTAAAAGTTATTCAGTTTAAAAGCAATTCAATGTATACATTACCCTTTTAAATTAAATCTATTTATTTTGTAATAATGGAGGTATATGTTATATTTCTATCTAATCAGTTTGAGATAATCAAGTGTATGAGTTAGGGATGTCAAATTTAGAAAAGATCCAATGGATTACATATTCTAGGGATTACCCATTTAAAGGATGTTATGATATAAGATGCACTTAATTAAAGTTAATCATATAATAATTCTTTACACTACCTGAACATGACTGGATTATGTTTACATATAAGTGAAGGGATATTTATAGCTTATTTTGTACATGTTAGATTGTTTGGATACTCCTTGGTATTGATTCATTATGCATTCTAGTGGTTCCATGAATGATGATATTTTTCCTTGACTTATTTTGCTATCGAAGTAATCTTTATATATAGACATGTTTTTTTTCTTTTAGATGAGTTGGGAACTCGTCAAAGCCAAAGTCATTCCCTTGGACAAGTCATGGGTGATAGGTTGTTAGACTTCTAGAGGTGATGGGAACCTTTTTGTGTGTGTTGAATATTCTCTTGAATAGACCTTTGGATTCCATTGATTGTAATTCTATTTTGAGCTCGTGGGTGTACCTTGTTCCATGATTCCCTTAATTTTTGGTTGTGATTATGAGCAAGATGGTACATGCCACACACATGTTTTCATTTTTATGGCTTTTTATGATTGGTACACCCCTTGTGGTTGTGAGCTTTGTTGTGGAACTATTGGGGAGGGTGGCTCTTCATGGGGCTGGCGCACAAAGGGGTTGTTAGGATAACCCATGGAAGAGTTTCCTAAACAAGTGATAATATAATTAATAAACTAGTGGGTTTTGGTAGCTAAACATTAAACAAGATTAATGATGTGCCTCACCCATATTGTTAGTTCTTTCACAAACTAGGGATGGGATGAGAAGACCTGGTTGGTAAGATCATTTCCTTGTCCTCACAAAAGGTAAGTGGTCCCGCATGAGTCACCCTATGGAGCGGTGCCTTGAGATAGGCTACCTGGATAACCATAGATGGAGGTGGTACCTTGTGATAGGTTGCCTAGATAATCCATGTAAGGCCATGCGATGACACTCTCCCACAATATTTGTTTACCCTTCTTTGCTTGGTAGCCTCTGGAAGTGTTGATGTACTTTGTGATGTTGTTTTATGTCAGTGTTGATGTTAGTCTTGTTTACTTGATCTTGTTGGATGTGGACCCTTTTTTGTCATTTCCTAGCACGAGGAGTGGACCTTCGGGTCCACATGGTCAGGTGGAACATGCTATGCACCCATTGGGTTCCTAGGATGTGTTCATGATACAATATGCGGATGCAGAGTTCTAGAGCTTCACTTGGATGAAGATGTTCCTTCATTTTGTACCATAAACCTCATTTACGTACTCAATGTATTCTTCCTGATGATATAAGGGAAGCTCTATTTAATGTACCATAGTATCTTTGATGTGTTGTATTTTTGGAAATATGCTCCACAATTGTAACATGAAACTATGAATTGAATCACAATAAAATATTGTATCTCTCTTATAATTATGGATGAATGTATGTTATCCTTATGTTTATCTTTTGCTTTCATTTGGATGAAATTTTAGTGTTTGTAATGACCATTCCATGTACCCTAGAGGACATAGATAACTTTGCAAGTGCATAATTGCTTTTCATGTTAAGATTGTACATTTCCATCTTATACAATGTTTCACTTTCAAACAAAAAAAATAAAAATTTTGTGGTGTTTTGTTGTCCTTTTGGGTTCACACGGTGGGGCATTACAAGAAGTAACTAAAATGAAGATGTTATCAACCTTTGGAAGGAAGTTAGAAGAATTGGATGGCTTGCTAGCCATTAAACAATAATGATAAAATTACCAGATCCATAAGATTGTTCTTAACTAGGTTTGGGTTGAAACCCTCTTTCGTAGTTTACATTTAATAAAATTTTGAGGTTGTCCTAAAATGATCTACAATCGTTGACTGCTATATAGGACATGAGGGTTGAGGTCATGTCATAACATCTACCCTTGGCTTGGGTATAGTTTCCCCATAGACGACATGGGTATCATTTAAATGAATGATAGTTTATCATATTGCACATGCAAAATAAGATAAGGGTACAAGTTCATCATTCAACCTTTATCCTTTATGGATTAGGTGATGATAGATTCACAATTTCTATGCTACATAACAATTTACATGCAACTGTAAGAATTATCATAAATATATGATATGAAATTGGGTGTCATAGCCCTACGTTGCCTATGACGACAAGACTACTAGAAGACTTACAAAATTCCCATCGGTACTGGATCGAGGGTGATGGTATTGCGCCAAACATGCAACCATCATTTGGATATTCAAAAGAAAAATAAATAAAGAACATATAAATGCATATCATAACATCTTTATGGAGATTTGATCTACCCTTTAAGGGTGGTATTTACAATGTCTCATACAACTCCTAATGAGGCTATTGGATTGACTAATAAGCTCTACGTCGAGCTAAGAAAAAATAATACATGCAACCTATGATTATGATGGTAGTATAAAAGAAAATCTTACAAAGTAATAATGCAATCTGCTCTCAAGTCATGTGATGTACATGCACTAACAAATCTAGTTATAGAAGAATTGACACAACCATGTTATAAGAAATATAAACCAATTCATAGAAGCTCAAAGAGTTGGATTTATTCAACTTGTATCGATTTGACTGTGCATAGAATATATATGATATTATAGAAAAAAATTAAAAGCAATAATTAAATGAAAAACCACGAAATACCTCTGAAATCAAGGGTTCTCCTTCAACTATTTCCCACAAAGCTTGTTCAACAACTCAAACACTGAGAGTTGGCATTGATCTCTCTCTTCAAAAATGATAGGTTTCCTACCTTTCACTACCCTCCACTAAGGGGTTGATTTGATTAGATAGTGCACATTAATGATTTTTCTGCCCCATCCCTTGAATTCAAATATTGTGTTATATATATATATATATATATATATATTTACATACTTTATATTTATAATCAGATTTGTTCACACATATTTATGTTCTTGACACATATATTTATATGTATTTATATATTCATGTGTTTATATATATTTGTGTTCACATATAAATGTTTTCATGTGCATATCTATCATTTATATAAAAATGGTCTTTCATTTTCATTTCAACAATGATATAAAATGCATAATTGAAATTCACACATTCATTCACATACCAAATCTCACTTTCGTTTTCCTTTAAATTCAAAACACAAGCTCAAGATTGACTTTTTAAATATAAGTTTCTACGTAATTTCATTTTACAAATGCATCTTTGCAATGATCAAGTCATTTCAGTCAATTTAATATAATTCCTATATGAATTTTTCAAATGTAGATATCATGTCATTTTGTGGTGTGTGCACCTAGATTCCATCTTGCTTACCATTTGATCCGGCTAAACAATCCTACTTCAACCGTGTTCTCATCCTTCAACTCATCACCCTGCAATTGCACACACTTGCAAAATTCATCAGTAACGTTCAATTCTTGATAACATATAAGATAATTTTAAAGATCATACAGTCAACTTTAGTCAACTTCTTTCAATCTATTTCAAAATTTTCATTTAACATATTGAATTTCTTCAATATTTCAATTTACCATATTATAATTAATATGCAATAAAATTGGGTTATGACATGATTTATTTTAGCATCTTGGTTCTAGTTTCTTACAAGACTCTTACAGATTGGAAACAATGAGGATAGAAGCAGAGCATCACTAATATTTTGTCCTTTTGGTTGTTTTATTTAGTGGGAAATCAAAAGGGAGTGATCTACTTGAGTTATTCCCATGGAGAACTTAGGGATAATGGTGCCTAGAAAATACATTTTCTTACATAATTGAAGCTAATTAATAACATGCTTTATTGATTAAAACCTTTGACACACATTATCTAAGGATGATGAGCAATGACGAATCATACATTATCCAACACAATGAGCAGAGACATGCTTGGTCCTTTTGGGTTGGTAACACTGATCAACTAAAAAAAAATATTAAACAAACCTAGAAAATTACCAAAGAAAAGAATAGCAATTAAGCAAAGGATCTGTACAAAAAATGAGAAGAAATCTAAAAACTTACAATGAGCAATTATATTGGCACTAATATAACAATCAACAATATAGTATTAGCAATGACTTACAGTGGGAATTATGATTAAAACCACCAAAGAAGGACTTAACAACATTGCAAGGGTAAGAAAGATTCAAAATTTCATCCACTAAGCAACAAGTTGATACAATAGCTTGGAACATTACTGTTGAAACACAAATTATACATTAAATTTGAATAAGCTTTGTATTTTTCTAGCACATTCAATATCTTCTTCATGGAGATACAAAAATTGGTGTTTGATCTCTTAAAACATCTACTATACTTAACATATTCTTTGTATCCCTCCAGTTAAGAACATAAATAAACAAATTGTAACATGATGTCAGAGTAAACTTTTAGAATTTCAACATCTTGATGCATAATGTGATTAGAAAACACTACTAAACATCTACTTTTTCATAGATGAAGCAAAATAGTCTCTCTCATAGTATTAGCAACCACATTTTTATAACTAAATATTACCATAAAATTCTTTGGACCACACAACACATGATCAAAAATAGTAGGGAAATGATCAAATATAATGTTCCATTATTTTTTTCTAAAATAGTCCCAAAAAATATGTTTTAAGCTTTCATTATATTGACAATAGGGACACTTGGTTTACTAAATCTTCAAATATTTTAATTTGTCCCTTATAAGTAACTTGTAATGCAAGATTTTGCATGCTAAAATTTGAGCATTTTCCTCCACCTTAGACCTCCAAATTTAGGAACTTATATTCTTCCATTTATTTTTTGATATCTAGAACTCCATTTTATGTTTTCTTGGATTCAATTTCATATTTGAAAAGAGTTTTAGATAGACATACTTCAAAGGTAAGTAAAAAAATTGGTATTTACCAAGCCACATCCAATCTTTGAAGAAATTACATTGTAAAGGTGTGCAAAGTTTCATAAGTAGTTCCATAGGAATCAAAGATTTCACAAAATTCACAAACCCTTCAGAATTATTATTTAATTTAAACAAGTTTTTGGATTCTTGTCAACTAATCCAATCATGGAAATTAATGTTTTAAATATCATCAAACTGTTCCACACCCTTTTTAAATAGGTAGTTGGCTTGCTTAGGAAAGGTGATAGCAAGTGGTTGCCCGTGATATTGATCAATCATGTTCTACCAAATAGAAGAATTCATAAAACTAAAACCATGTTGTAAGGAGTCTTTCCAATTTTAAAACTTGCAAGCTTGTTGCCAATCCTTCAATATATATTGTAATAGGAATGATTCTTTAAATGGAAGAAGGGGGAAAATAGAATCTCATCCAACCATACAACACCTTTCCACTTGTTATTTGTAGCAGCAAGAGCAATATGGTGACACACTGATATTTTTCATTGTTTTTTCCTGACATGACTTATTATCCACTTAACTAATTAAAAATCCCCTGTATTTTTGGATCCAAAAGGCCCAATCCACCTTTATTTTTAGGTTGTATATAATGTAACAAAGAGAAGGATCTAAACCTCAATTTTTCATCCCAATTAGTCCATAGAAATTTTCAAACAATTTTATTTAACTCTTCATATCTGTTTTTGGAGGGAATCCAACAAGAGAAATAGTAAACATGAGAAACAAAGAATACCTTATTTACCACTTGTATTTTTCCAACTAATGATAAATTTATTTCTCCAAGTGAATTTTTTTTTCAACTTTGTTATTAACCAATTCCACATATCATGAAGAGTGACCCCTAGTCGAAAAGGAATACTTAAGTACCTAGTAATATGCCCATGCCTAATTTGCTTCCCTTCTTTAGGGATCCATTAAGGAATCAAACCAAATTGGATCATTAAAAAATTAGTCTTATGATGAGCCAACATAAAACTTGAAACAACACAATAAAAATTTAAAACCCCCCACACATTCATAATTTTGAACGATAAGCATATTGTGATCAGCAAAGTGTGAGTTAATAACTACTACATTATTAGGAATTGATATGCCCATTAATCAAGTTCATTTGATTTATTTTTGTAGTTAATAACTGAAAGCATCAATAGAAAGAACATACATGAACGGAGATAAAGGAAGCTTGGACTAATAGATCGTTGTAGAGGGAATGGATCATTCACTAAAGTATTGACTATTAATTGAGTATTTCCATCTTTAAATAGCATTTGAACATGTTTACATATTTTGGGACCAAACCCCAATCATTGTAACATTTTGATACTAAATCTCCATTGCATCTTGTCATAGGATTTATCAGAATCTAGCTTAACTAGAAAATAACTTTTCTTTGATTTTTGTGTCCATTCAATTGTCTCCCAAGCTAGGATCAAGTTATCAAGAATAAATCTTCCACCCAGGAACCCTGTATGTTTAGGTCTAACTATATCCCTTTAGCCACAAGTTTAATCCTTGTAGAAAATTATTTAACAATAATTTTAAAGAAGTGTTGAGCAATGTGATAGGATGCCATTGTATTTTTTCCTTTAGGAAGAAATTTTATTTTAGCCTTTATTGATATTTGGTCCTCACATACCTTGTTCCACAACTTCCAACTAAACAAGATAAAAATATTTCTTAATATGTCATCACAAGGTTTGGTAAAACTCAACCAATGTCCCATCAATCCCCAAACTCTTATTAGGGGCCATAGAAAACAAAGCATCCTCCAAATCTTTTATAAAATGATATTGGTCAAGAAATTGACTATATTCACGATCCACCTTTTTGGTATGATTTCTTCGATTAAATATTCTAATATTAATTAAACATCATGTCAACAAGGGTCCTCTCTAAAGAGCTTCTCACAAAAATATTGTAATATAAATTTCATTTCTCCTAGGTTTGTATGAAATTGTCCAACCTCATCTTGTACTACTCCAATATACTCCTTATGTTTATGTAGAGTAGGGGTATTCGTTACCCTTGGGTCTCCAGGTCATAGGAGAGTCCCAAGGAATGAACTTCCCTAAATTACCTCGAGTTGAAATAGTAGATTGGAAAGGGGGGAAGACAAAGGCCGAAAAGGAAGGGAAAACAAAACTTTTTTTCCCTTTTGCTAAAGATGGGTGTTTATAGAATCAAGTGAGCCGGCCATAAAGGTTTCAAACTATAGACCAAACATATCACTATATGAGGATGACAATGTAGGAACCAGAATCTAGTGCAGCATGTTGGCATCTTGTATGGACAAAGTGTCTGATAAACAAATAGAAAACATAGAGGGCCTATTGTTAACCTGGCTATTGATATTTTATGGTTTGACAAAGAAAATACATAAAGTAGAAAGTACAACAAGAAGAAAAATAAAAAGTTATTCTAGCATGAAAATGATAAAGAAAGAGTAGGGAAAGATACCATTCCGCTCGTGATTCAATTCTTTAGTTGACTTCAAGTAGAGGAACCCATGACTACACACAAAAACAAAAAAAAAGTGATGGGTTGCATTTTGAGGTCTACCCCAGTCATACCCCCATTTTGGTCTTTCCACCTCCATGGACATCTAAGATGCAATGATATAGAGAAATCAATAAAGGAAAGAAAGGGAGTGATACAACCAAATAGAGAGCAACAACAACTTGGATGCTACTCTATAAGCTCAATGATGCAAAAAAATAGAAAGGTAATGTTACCTTCCCTACTATGAGCACTCAAGGTTGATAGTGGAAGAGAGTGACACCACCACGTTGAGAAGATAGAAGCTTGATAATCCTAAAAAGTGTTGGAAAATGTGTCTCAACCTTGCAATTACATAAGGTATTGTTGATATGTTGGGGACAAGGGGGAGTGTGGGGTTTCCCCTCCTGCGAGGGGTTTGGGGGGTCATCCCCCCAGCGGAGGCTCTAGGGTCCATGTGCCCCGGCAGGGAAGAGGGGGCAGTACCCTGGAAAGGAAAATTTTATTTATATTTTGTTATTGTAAATCTAGATTGTTCATCATTAGGTCTTAAATCTAATGGTCAATATTTTATTAGTTTAACTTGTCCTTGAAGGAAACATTATTTTATGAGGGCATTGTATTATGGTTATGTATTGCAATGTATTCTTAGATTCTAATAGCGGTCATGCTCCCTCTGGATCTTTGGTTGGTGACACTCCTTTGAAAAGATTGCTCTACAAGTATATTGTAATCTTTGTGATTTTTGAATAATATATTTGGCATCTTCTGGAGTGTGGGGTTTTTCTCCAGAAAGGGTTTTCCCCACGTAAATCATTGTGTTGTACGCATGATATTTATGTTTATTTATGTTTAAGTTTCTATGACTGTTAAAGATTAGTAAAATTTTTGCATTGTCATCCTCTCAAGATTAGTGTAGTAAGTTGTTTCATTACCATAGCTTCCTTACATAGACAATGGTGTTGTAGCAAGAGCACGTTGTTGAAGCCAAGTAGATAGTTTATAGCAACAATAATAAGTGATGTAGAAGCAAGAATGGAGTGATCAAGAATGTGAGAAGTGAGTAGAATGAGCAAGAGAATGAAGAGAATGATAATTAGCAAGAGAGAGTGAAAAGAATGAGTTTGAATGCATGAAATGGAGGAAAAAAGACGCTTTTCACTAGTCAAGGGTCGACAGAAGATGTTACATTCGCAACCAACAAGATAATGTAATTTTGTTGTAGATTCTAGGGGAAAGTATCCAGTCAAGACAATAGCACAGTGTACACACATCCTTGACAAAAATTCCTCCACCGAAACAAAAAAGATAAGACTATGTGGAAGGAACAGGATGACGGTGGTGGGTTAAATTGCATCATCAACGTTATAATTCTAAAGTAAGGATAAATAAATGGGAAATTTGCATAAGGTGTAAATTTGCACCATTACAGTTTATAGTTTAAGTAATTAAAGTACATATAACCTTTATTTCCCTCTTTAATCCAACGTAATCTAGCCTTGCTTTTGGCCCCTTACCCTTTGTAAATATCAAGTTTATGAAGTTGGTTTTTAATTTTAGCTATAAATGTTTGAATAGTAATATTATTGGGGTCTAAATTTAACAATTTTCTATTCAATTCTAGTTTCCCCTAAAGATATTTTTTTTACGTTTTCATTGTCATGCCAATCTTTTACCAAAAGATTATAAAAAATTAGCACATTGAGAAATAACATCTTGCTACAATTCTCTATAAGACTCTCTTTTGGTTTATATATGGAGTTCCAAATGCCAACCAAAGTAGCAACACAAGAATAAATTTTAGGATGTGAAGTATTATGCTTGAAGGAAATTGAGAATCAACTGCATTTGTTTCTTCTCTTAAAAGAACATAAATGATTGGAAAGTGATTCAAGAAAGTAGTCGAATAATCAAATTTCACACAATTCCCCATGGAGTCTTGAACTACTTGTAGGTTGGGAGAAATATAAAACCTATCTAATATGCTAAGTTTCCTATCAAATACCATCCTGTAATTAGTCCAAGTGTACCAATTATGGATATGGTTGGTAGTTTTTTAATAAAAAGGGTCTATAAGCCCCACAAAATTGTGGAAAAAATAGTCATTTGTCAAATTCTTCATTACTTAGCTTTACATGATTAGACCAACTATGATTGGTAAAGTGTCTCACCATATCAAAAATTTCCTATTATTACCTAGTCAACATGAGGAAGGTGTGTGTTCATCAATTCCCACAACTTGCATCTTTATTTTTCAATTTTAGGGGCATAAATAGAACAAAAACCAATGGGTTATCCACTGATAAAGGAAAGGACCCACACACAACTATGTGAAGGGTCCTCTCCTTTATCAATGATAAAATTGTTAACCCATGAAGCCAAACCAATAACAAACCCCTCCCTTTATTCTTTATACAACATGGAAAAAAGGTTGCATCTCTCCATACATTCGATCCATCTCTTATAATAGCATCTTTGTAGGAGAAGATTTATCATTATTATGTATTCCCTCAGCAATGCTTTAGCTTGGTGTTTCAATTGAGGGATTATAGTGGGCATAATAGTAGGTAGAGGTGAAATTGTATTTTTTGTTGTTTATGGGAGGGTACTATGTGAAATTGAATATATTTATTTTTCTTAATAGGGAAATCTCTTATTAAATGTCCATCTTGATAGAAAAAGAAGCATACATTCAATGTGTTTAAATAAATTAATGGTTGGTAAAACTCAAACCCTAGACTAATTATTTTGATATTTTTAGTTAGTTGGTTATTAAGGGTTGTTTCCACAAAGGCCCTAGGGTGAACCCTTAAGCTAGAAAAATTGTCTAAATGTTATTTTTATACCATAAAACTCTTTCTAGTTGTGACACTTTCCCTTAAAAATGGTTTGAATGCTAGGTTTAAAAATGGAATCTCTATCCACATAGGATACTTGGATCTTGAAGTTCCCTCAGGATGAAAAGCGAAAGTTCAAGCTCACAAATAGCAAATATGTCCAAAAATAACCTAGGTGTCGTATTGAAGGACAACTTGTGCATGGTCAATTGATTTAAATTTGCATGAGACATATCCTTTCCCTAACCCTCTCAAAGACTTAATTTCCCATCCCCTATTTTTCTAATCTATTTAGCTCATTTGTAGAAATCAAATTTAGATTGAGTTCCTCTTAGAAAAAAAATACAAATATATTTTGGTATTCAACAATGCAATCCACCACATTGCAAGGAAGAAAAAATTCTAGAGTTTTACCTAATTTTTCTGCTAGATGTCTCCTAGATGGCTCCTTCATTTCATTGTCATTTACTTTAACAATTCCTTCCATGTTCATTTCATAGGGTTGTGCTACCTTTTCCCCTATCAAATCAATGTAATTGATTGGTTATCCAATCATGGAAGCTTCCCCTTTCGTCAAAATGAGGGCTTTATTTGTTTGTGTATCAACACCGCTGATTTTCTCACCTCTACCTTTCACCTCATGAGTACTCCTCTGGTATGTGTTGTTCATTTTAGGGACTCTTGCTATCAAAAAATTCAAAATACCCTAGGGTTTGACCACTACGTCCAAAAATATCTTGATTCTTCAATTATTCTACCCTTTCAAGTTCTCTCAACAACTAGTTTTTTACATTGTCAAAGTTCTAGAATTTTGGGCTCATGAAACATCATCTAGGTATTCAAGTGGTAAAGTTTTTAGTTAAATTTTTTTAGTGTCGTATAAGTTGCATGGGTTGTTTTCTTAACATTTTAGCTATACTTAAAGAACTATCTATATTTAATATAAAAACTTAGCTCACTAAGTGTAACTATTGGAAATTAATGTTTATGGTCAATTCTACTTGGAATGGGTGCTCCCTGCATATCACATGGTAGCAATGTTGAAAGGTTGAGATAGGATTTTTTCTACCATGGTTTTCATCTCGAAAATTTTCTATTTTGTTGAAATTATTTAGTGTCATTGTTTCCATACCCCAAGTGTTAAAAATTTGTAGGAAATGCAATCTAGAGGTAATTTTCCTTTTTTATTACATAATCCATAAAATGTTTATATTTAATTTGGGAAGTAGCAAGAAAAGGTTGACATTGATAAGGGTTTCCTTGTGGTGTATTGTACCAAATTATGCAACTCTATATTTTTCCTACTTCTTGTTCCTTATTTCAATACACACCTTGATGGTAGTTTAATAAAGAAGAATATGTAAATTAAGAAAATAAAATGCATTCAATTAAGATTTCCTACAAAATAAAATAATTAGTGGCATACAAAACATTGGTTTGCCTCAACTCTCTATTTCTTTTAAAATTTAAAAAGGATATTATTTGTAGTAAATTTTCCATTATTTATGCTTGTGTACAAACCTTAGATAATATTTGAATAGAATTGCATGCCATTTCTTTTTAATAGACTAGATAAAGACAAATCCTTTGCAACTACTTGTGCCCAAAGCTTGGTTGTTACTCCAAAAATGTATCCAACTAGAGCACAAAATTTCATTTAATTATGATAATATTGTACTTATAATAGTAGGGCTTGAAAGCTAGTCATGACTACTCCAAAATTAAAAAAAACTTGATAGTCTTCCCCTTGCCAGTTTGACATGCTAGTCAAAATTGTTAGGAAATATTGAATTCAAACCCATAATCTTAAACCATTTCCTACATAACCCATGAGAGATTAACATGCATACAATTTTTCCAAATGGATAGATCAAATAGACAATCCACAAGATAACACAAGATTTACCCTAGGAAAACCCTCAAGAGGGAAAAACTTAGCCTCCAAAAGCATCCATAATCCATCATATTAATTAGCCATAAGAAAATACAAGAGTTACAATGAATACCTCTGAAGCATCAATCCCTCCAATGCACTATCATGTGTCCAAGCAGGAATACACACATCCCATGCCATGCTTCACAAATGCACTATTCAATAAGGCTCAATAATCACAGCCAACCCGCTCAGCCCCCTTACCTAAACCACTACAATGTGTTTGATTTTATAGGAACAAGCTCACACAAATACAACTAGTGGTAAGGTAAAACCATGTACCACAAAACCATGTGAATTCAAAACCACTAACCCCTCATTTCTAATATTGGGTACTAAGTTGTTACATTATTTATTTCACCAATATTACATGTCTCCCACACAAATAATAATACAATGTTACAATACATCATGTGGGTCCCAAATAATTACCTAGTGTGATTAACAACACCACCAAGGTGTATCACAACTAAATAATTATTTAATTACAATAATATAATAAAACATTTTATGCAATGGTGTACAACACCATATCCCAACATTATCCCACTTGTTGTATACATTCCATAAGGGATCAATGCATGATATATCTCATCATAACCATCCATGAAACCACATGAATCTATAACATGCTCTTGTGCTCCAACAAGATACCTGCAATAAGAACAAAGTTACCACTATCTCAAGCAAGAACTCCACTCATCCTTCATCGTGCCACCTATGGAAGAAAAGGAACATGCCAAGGTGAAGATGCACCAATACAAGAGCACAGACATCAAATCCAAGTGATAACAAAGGCTCTAACCAAGCTGTTGTCAACTATAAAATACCCACATGATCGGAAATAACATCCACAACACAGGCTAATACATCCAACCATCCATACCTCCAAGGTATCAATACATTAGTAAACTCATGCCAACACTAGTATAATTTGGCAAATAAGTGACTACGTGACTAAAACTTTTAGTCACATGACTAACACTAGTAGTATTTTGAAAATAAATGACTAATTTGGTCATTTATAAGTACTAATTTGGTCATTATGTAAAATCACAACTAAATGACTAATATCAAACAAATAAAAATGACTAAATAAATGACTAATATCAAACAAATAAAAATGACTAAATAAATGACTAATATCAGACAAATAAAAATGACTAAATATATGACTAATATCAAATAAATAAAAATGACTAAATAAATAACTAAATAAATGTGCTCATTATTAAAATCTTGGCCATAATTTTTATTTTAGTGTGAGAATTATGTTAGGGTTAGGGTTTGGATTATAATTATAATAGGTTTCAAGTTAGGAATAAGGCTTTAGTTAGTGTTAAGGGTAGGGTTGGAATTACTATTAAGACCTAATCCAAATTGGACCTTAGTTATATCCTAACCCTAACCCTACTTAAAATCTAACCCTAACCCTAATTAATGAAACCCTAAATTTAACACTAATCATAACCTTAAGTGAACACTAACCCTAATTGAATTGTAACCTTAACCCTAATTTAATCATAAAAATAATTCAACCCTAACCCTAATTACCCTACCCCTAACCCAAATTGTACCCTAACCCTAATAGTAAACCTAATTGAACTATATACCTAACCCTGATTAAACCCTAATTATAATCCTATTTGAACCCTAACCCTAACTAAACCCAAACCATAACCTAAACCCTAAATGACCCTTAACCCTAATGCTAACTATGAGATTTATTTTAGAACCCTAGATATAATTAACTTTAACCCTAATGCTAACCCCAAGATTTATCCTAGAACCCTAATTAAACCCTACCCTAATTGAATTTTAATCTTAAGATTAAACATAACCCTAATCATAACCCTAATTGAACTTTAACCCTAAGCTATATCCTAATTCTAACCCTAATTGTAGAATGCTAATGTAATATGCTAACCCTAATTAAATCCTAACCTAAAATGCACTCTAACCCTAATTAAACCTTGATTGAATGCTAACCCTAATTGAACCCTAAATCTAATCCTATCTCTAACCCTAATAGAACTCAAATTCTAAATGTGACTTGTATTCATGTCTAATCCTATTTGAACCCTAACCCTAATTGAATCCTAACATTTATCATAATAAAATCTAATTGAACATTAACCCTTTTCTAACCCTAATCATAAGAAAAATTGAATCCTAGCCATAACCATAATTTAATCTTAATTAAACCCTAATTGTAATGTAACCCTAATATTAATTAACCCCTAATTGCACCCCAATCATTATAATCTTGATCATAACCTTATATGTAACCCAATTGTAACCTGAAGTGCAAGCTTAATCATAGAACAGTAACCCAAAACCTAATTAACCCTAATTGCAACCTTAAGTGAATAGTAACCCTAATTGAATTGTAACTTTAACCCTAATTTAATCCTAAACCTAATTCAACCCTAACCCTAACCCTACCCCTAACCTAAATTGTACCCTAACCCTAACCCTAATAGTAACCCTAATTGAAATATATACCTAACCCTAATTAAACCCTAACTAAAGTCCTAATTGACCCCTAACCTAATTGTATCGTAACCCTAATTGAGTTGAAACCATAGTTGGATCATAACCTTAATTGAGTTGTAACTTTTATTGTACTCCTATTTGAACCCCAAATATAACCCTAACCCCAAGGTTTATAATAAAACCTAACCCTAATTGAACCCTTACTTAGGCATAAAATGGAGAGGGAGATATAGATAAGATATAGAGAGGTGGATAGAGAAAAAATAAACTAAACTCCTATAATAAATTTACTATTACAAATATATAATTTTGTCTAATGAAAAATTATATTTAAAATATATATTTATTGAGTGAATGCTAATTGAGACCTTTGTTACATAAACATCATTTGCTAAATGACCTACCAATTGACCTCATGTACTACACATATGTCTGAAAAAATACACCAAAATTTTCTCTAATTGATCAGTCTTTCATACCTCTTCGGCATACCTATTGCACACCAAGGTGCAACTGCTAGTAATAATTATATATATATATAACATGTTAAAATGTGCTCATTATTAAAATGGCCATAACTTTCATTTTAATAAACATACTCTAGAACTTTCCTCAAGAGCTTATTTTTAATGCCCACCAAAATGGAGTGAAAGCGACTGATTTTAGATTGCAGAAGACCCACAACACAGTAGTCCTTGTCACATTCAAAATCCCAATGAAGTTGTAAGAAGTAGCAAATATACTTACATTGTAGCAATAGCTTAGTTGTCAATACAAATTTGCATAAGTGGGAACTAAATGTAGACCCCAATAACATATATGGCACCACAAGAAAGAAGTAGGTAGCTTGCAATGTCTTGAAAAAGAGCCAATATATGTTTCTTCCCTTTAGCATTAGATAGAGCTTTTGTCATTTCAACAACACTGCATGTAGAAAACACAATCATTTAAAATCAATTCACTACTGTTTACAAATATTGTGGTTCAGGATCTTGCATCTAGATCATCACTATTTTGGCCTCTTTAGACTCCCTTGAGAATGCATGGAAAATATATTTTCCTACAACCAATGGAAAATGTTGAAGAATATTTAGTACAAATTACACTTGATTATATATGCTTTGGGGATTGAATCATTCTTGGCACAAAAGTTTGCCCAAATCAATGTCTTGACTAGGAAGGTATATTGTTGTTCTTGACATTTTCTATTTGGAATTTACGAAGTGATATGAATGTTGTCTAAAGAAGAATGAATTTTTAGCTTTTGGATTTAACTGTATTTTCTTTTTTCCATCAATATTTTGGATTGTACTCAATGATCCATCTTTAGGATAAGGATAGAATAGTGATTGGAATGTTGTTTTTTTGATAGAAAGATCCTTTGATAGGATTATGGCATATGTTGTGAGGGTTAGTTGCTTTTATTTCTTCAACACTTTTGTGGATTTTAATTTTTAAAATCCTAATTACAAGTATAAAGAAAGAAATATTATATACCACTTATATAATAGAGTATTTGCTTGCTTTCTAAGGAACCAAAGTCCAAGTTCTTCCTTGTGTCAATGATGTTTGAGAGAATGTGTAGGTACATTATGTGGAAGTCAATGAAGCATTCAGACTTCAAAAAGAAAATGGATATGTTGTTCTGGATGTACGTCGAGAGGAAAAATTCAAAGAAGTAGGTACTTTAAATACCATTCATGCTTGGGATTTTGAGGATTTCTTGTAGTTTTTAATCTTAATAGGAAAGTTCTCATTACTTGTTTATTTTCTACCCACAGTTGAAGGAATCATCACATTATCTCACAATTAAAAAAAGTATACTGGCATATTTTTAAGGAATTATTATTGTAAGGTGAAAAGAAAAGCTTGTTTAAAAGCATTAGGTTTTTCATTTTAAAGCTTTTGGATACAACCTCATGGTAGTTTTTTAGATCATGGTTTCTGATCACATTGTGTGATGAGAGGATCATGTAGTGTGATCCAAAATTTTGATGTAAAAAACTACCACAAGGTTTTATCTTAAAGCTTTAAAATTCAAGAAAATCTTGAGTGAAGAAATGGGTAAGAATTTTATATGTTTATTGTTGTATGCCAATGTATATCTTCTAGCTGCTTGCATATAAAGTTAATTGACAATTGGTTGTACTTGTATTTTTGTATTCTTGATTCCAATTACTTCCTTAACGTTGGTTGCATAAGTTGGTGGTAAATTCTTATTAACGTGCACTTGTTCCTCATGTTTATAATGAAGCCCTTTTTTTCAGTATCATCCAGAAGGAGCTATAAATGTGAAAAATTATAGACTAATAAAAGAGTGGATTACATGAGATGTTGCTAGACATGTTGTATTTGCATTCTTTGGGATTTTTCAAGGCATTGAAGAAAATACAGAGTTTCTTGAAGGTAAATGTTTTCTAACATTGGAATTATAGGCATGTCAATTAACAACTCTATTAAGAATCTATCATAAAAGAAAGTCTATTCAAAATTTGAATACTATATCTTAAGGAAATTTTTTGTACTTGACAAAAGTGAGATCAAAACTGGATAAAAACTCCAAAATCATAGTGTTATGCTCCCAAGGTGGTACCTTGAAGCCTTTTGCAAATTTTCCTGAAGGTCAGCAATCAAGGTAGAATTTATTCTTTCTATATTATGGTTGATTGGAGGCCTTTGCTTCCTTCTATCAGTTGTTAGAATAGAAAATAAATGAGAAGTGAACATGGGAATTTAGATTTATAACTAGTGAGGTTCAAAAGGAATTATTTGAAGTTTACCAATTTCCAACCTCCAACACTCTAGTTGTGGCTACATAACATATCAACTTCTCAATTCCATTTTAACAAACTCAATCCATGTTTAGTTTGATTACTCATCTCAAGTTATTCTTTCCCTTTCCAATCACTCAACCCAACAAAAAAATGTGCACGTAAGAGTCCCAAAACACTACAAAGCCTTCAAGACACCTTGGTAAACTTTAACTTAATAAAAAAAAATCAATTACAACATCTTCCCTTTCATATTACATCACCTTATTATGATTTCCCTCATTGTGCCACCATGGTACTTAAAAACCTCAACCCTCAACTTTGCTTTTCATGACACCATTATCTATTTCAACACCTAAGACACCATTACTAGAATTAATTTAACATGATTAAACTCTTTCCACACCCTAAGACATAGAGCATTTCACTTTGATAAATAGACTTTAATGACTGATTATACTCCTTGTAGCCATGCATCACAACATTGTCAGAGATAACTTCCCATGGAGAGCTCTAATACTAATTGTAATAAAAATTAGGATCCCCCTTTTCATGTACCAAAAAATATCAAAATATTTCCTTAGGTTATTTTGGAGAAAAGGTGTACAAACAAACTGTCTATGCCTCAAAATAGGGCTAATTAGGTCTGCAACCAAGATAGGGCTTATTGGTTATATAATCTCCACACACAAATTAATTGTTGCAGTGCTTCAAATAGAGGTATTTTGACCTATTGATGCTTAATAGACATTTAGATAGCCATTCCCATGCTCAATTTACCAAACCCTAGGCTAAATTCCATTTAAACTCTAAGTTTTATTAGTCTATAATAGAAAATTCAGTCAAGAATTCCAACTCTCATCACCTTAACTTTGTGTTTTGATCCAAAAATAATTAGAATACTGAGGAACATATATGTAAGAGTAATCTCACAAAGAATTAGAGGATTTCACCGATTGGAAAGAGAGGAAACAATTTTTCTTAACCACTGTTTACCCTAATGAGGGTTCCTGATTGATTTCACAAAAATTCAAATAACTTACACAATACCTGATCAATCTACATGAAACAAGAATAATGTGGAAGGTAGTTGAAGGATCTACTATTTACAACCAATTAAACATGCTTTTTAGTCTCTATTGGGCTGTACATGGCCTAAAAATAGATATTTTATGTAGAAATATGCTAAAAATTAGTATTTTCATTGATCTAAATATATTCAAGTCACTTGGATGTCTACACGCTACAACAACTTAGCTCCAAGTTCAATTTTTAAGTGGAGAAATTCTTAAATATTTTAGATGAAACCGTTATTCAGCCTAACTACCATCATCTTGTCTACAAGGATCTTGTTGACCCTATGATTATACATAATATCTTCAATTTGGAGACATGGGATAATTGAACCATGTAATTTTTGCTAGATTTGTGATCATGCAAGAATCCCCTCCAATCTTCCACTTCACTATCTAGTGCAGAATCACCAAGCATATGAAGTTCACATCAAGATTTCAATTTTCTAAAGTCTAGGTGTTAGGGTCTTTAGGCATTAGATGCAGTTTTTTTCATTAAATAAGGTCTAATGAGACCATCTATGATGTAAATGGGGGTTTTAGAATCATTTGTGTCATAAGAGATAAATTTCTAGCAACAACAATAGGTCTTGATGAGCACCATGTTGCAAGCACATCATGGCCTAATGATGGATTGATGGAGAAGCAAGGTCTAGAATTTTGGGAGCATTGAATCAAAGGAGTTGATTTCGAAGGATTCTTAGTCTCTAAACTTCCATCCCATCCAAAGCTTTACCAAGGCCAACTTCAAAATGGACTCTAATATGTTATTCTCCTGAACAAAGTTCCTCTTAATAGGTAGTTACATTGGGAGGTATTATTTTGAGTTAACATGTAATATATTATATCATTTCATGTAGATCAATGAAATTTTTTAAGCATTCTAATTTTCTTTTGAACCAATTGCTGATTTGTGTCATCCCAATGGATTCTAGTAGCAGATAGAATAAAATAGGAACTTTTATTCCTCTTCAAGTTTAGTTTTTTTGTTCACATGAATAAACCTGATAGTTTCTTGTTTTCTTTTATAACTTATGCATGCAATTATCAAAACTAGAATTATAAAATCATTTAATCTGAGTTTGCCTACACCAAGAAAATCCTTGAAAGTCTTTGTTCTTTTCCTCCATTCAAAAATTATGTTCAATTTAGGTTGCTCCATAGAGTATATAATTGATTGTTGAAGGATTTTATTGCTTAAATCCTACTCTGTCAAGTGTTCAATAAGCACTTTATAGGAAAAAAAGTTAGCTCTTGTGCATTTTTCTTGCTTAAATCATTGAAACGTATGAAATTCTCAACATATCAATGGGAAGGAGTTATCTTTTCAAATCTAATTGAACTAAGTGAACAATGTATATTTTCCCATTTATTTGTGTATAGATGTGCATGTGCATGCCCCTGTTTAGCTGTCATGGATAGTTTCTATTATAGTTATTAACTAGATGACTGAATATATGGCCAACTTCAAGCCTACAAGCAATCCACCCTCAAAATATAAAACTAATTAACTTCAATTGAACAAAATGTAGATTTCCCCAGTTGGTTTGTGTATATATGTTCATATTTAGGATTATGATCAATTTTTGTGATACCTCTTAGCTTTGATACAAAGATTGTACATAGTTCTTCTCAGTTTATTCAATTTGGTGCTATTATTTTTATCTTGTGATTTGGGCTTCAAATCGACCCCTCATTAGTATTTGTCTTCCAGAACTATCTAGAAGAGGTAATCAAAATCAATACTGGAATATTTGAAAGTTGAAGATCCTTTCCATGAAATTGAAGCTTTGTTCTCGACAAACCAGAGTTAAGACGAGCCAATAACTAGTGGAAGGGAAGTTGAATGAAAACTGAGAGCAACTAAAATCCTTCCTAAGAAAAGTGTCCTTTCCACTATAATTGTCAGTTCTAGTGTCTCCTTGTTCATTTTTTCTGGCATCTCCTCATTTTTCATTTCTTGATAGAGAGCTTTTGAAAGATGTGCAAGATGTTCTTCAAACTCAACAATCAATGTTGACATAAAATGGAAGCATTGCTCTTGCAAATATGGTGCTAAATCATTTATCCTTGAAGGAGATTTATGTACATGAAGGAAACTTAGGAGGTCTTCTAGAATATTCTTGGACCCCTTATCTTTGGTATCTTTTATTTGACTAACCTCAGTTCCAAAATAAGTGTTAAGGTGACCAAAACAGTCTTCATCATTTGTCATCATAAATCTAAAACTCAACCCAAGTAAATTGACATTTTGTAGGTCCCCTCTCTTGACAAGCCAACCCTCACTAGTAGTTAATTTGTGCAAATGGGTTTCAACATCTTTGTAACTTGCCAAAGATGTAACTATGGCTTCAAGGCATTTACCAACCTTAACTCTCTCATGCAGATCTACAAATCCATAAACTATTATTTGTTTCATCCTACTAACAAACATGCTTTCAAAAAGTTCATCCCATAGACTCTTTGAGTGCTTCAAAATAATCTCACACACACATTGCCACATAAACTCAAAATTTGAACCAAAATCCATTTTTAGCCACTCCAAGCTCCCTTCAAATGCATCCAGACTGTCCAATGCTTCTTTGATCAATGTCTCATTCTCTGCAAGTTCCTTGCCACTTTTCACAAGATTAAGCAAATACTTTCCCCTAAGCCTATCTACGGAGAGAATATCATCTACACATCTTAAGCCATGCTAACCAAGACTCTGATATAAGTTCACTCAGTAAAATCATCATGGTAGCTTGTAGCTTCTCTTTATGAGATTTCCACAACCACACCTCATTGTTTGGGTTTAGAATCCCACCAAACAACTATGATCTAGGTGGCATTGCCAACACAATCTTGTAAAAAAGAGGCAAATCATTTAGAACCTCCAAGAAGAGTTCCCCAGCTTGACATAGTGTTACCTGTATGACTCTTACCACATTACAAAAAATGGAACTGACTACCCCCATCTTATCGATCTATCGACCGAACGTGTCTTTTGGTTCCAGTGATGTGTCGACGGTTCTTTTTTTTCATCGGTGTGAGGATATTCTATTAGAGGGATGAGGTCTCCTATTCTTGTGATGGTCCGATGGGAATGTCATCAGTTGATTTAATGCCTATCACCAGGACTTGGGTGGTGGTTCCAACAATAGGTCAATGTTGTATGCTTATGCAATTTCTTTTAACTTGATAACAACATGTGTATTCCTAATATTTTTATTAGTGGACTTCAAAAATGTGTCAAAAATTAGAATTTTTTTGATGCTTATGTAAACATGTTCAATTCTTGTAAAGACCGGCTTTGTTTCTTGGTGGTTTTATGGTTGTTGTCAGGTATATTTTACTTATCATCCTCACTATAGAGTTAGCTACACTCTCATCATACAATTTGAATATATGAGGCAATATAAAGATCTTTTTTCTTTTGGTGTAAGCTTCACTTGAATAAATTTCATTGATTAGAAAGTATCTATTTGAGTTTATATTACTCAATTATAAAGCATTTAGTTACCAGATGCTAAGCATCTTTTATAGAAAAATTCAAATAAGACTAGAGTAGGGATCTTTTTGATGTTGGCAGCCATTTTCAACAAGTGAGCATGTTGGAATGTGGGTTTACCAATCTTCTATCTCAATTTTAAGTAATTAGATTTACAAAACTTTATACCAGAAAATATTTTGAGAGCATCCTTGCAAAATCCATTTTGTGCATATCTTGCAATTATTGCATTCCATGAGATGACATCTCTTTGAGGAATTCCATCAAAGAGTTTGCATGCCTTGTGTACGTTTCCACATTTTTCATACATGTCTAACAGAGCATTTACAACCATAATATTTGACAAAAATCCCCCATCTATTATGTGGTGATGGATGTTCATACCCTGCTCCAAAGCTCACATTTTGGCATAGGCAGGGAGGATGCTGACATAGGTTGTGGAATTTGGCTTCACACCTACTAATTTCATTTTCTTGAAATTTTCAAAATCCTTTTCAGAAAATCCATTTTGTGCATCTCCCACAATCATCATATTCCATGAGATGGCATCTCTTTTAGGCATTCTGTCAAATAATTCACATGCCTTGTCTATGCTTCCACATTTTGCAGACATGTCTACTAGGGCAGTTGCCACTACAACATTTGACAAAATCCCTCTATTATTTATGCTTTGATGGATGTTCATACCTGTTCCAAAGCCCACATTTTGGAACAGGAAGGAAAGATGCTGGTAAAGGTTGTGGAATTTTTCTTTTACACCTGCCAACTGCATTTGCTTGAAATATTTTAAATCCTTTTCAAAAGGTTTGTTTTGTGCATATCCCACAATCATTATAATAACATATTTGGACCATAATAAAATTGCTATGAAAAATCTTAGTTTTAGGATATTAGTCAACACTTTATGTCAACTTTATTCCTTACATAACCGAGCTCTTAATTTCCTTGACACACTCAGCCACATTTAAGGCACAACTTAATGAAATTAAAGTTGTGGGTATAATATATAACCCATTCAACCAATTATAGTTTATACTATCAGCCAAGTAAAAACATTATAGTTGGCCATAGTCAAGATAATATAATTGGCCAATCAAAGATATAACAGTTGGCCATAGTGGTGATATAGCAATCGGGCATGGTAGTGACATAACAGTTGGCCATAGTTGAATTGTTATGAAAGATGCCAACAACCTATAGTTGTCTATTATGAAAACTACATATGGCCCATATTTGGCCTAGAAAAGCTTATTAAATAACTTAGTAAGCTTAAGGTATATCATGGTCAGTATAATATATTACACAATAAGCTTGAATACATATATATCTTTCATAGTGAGCTTCCATATGTAACACAATGGGTTGTATAATACAGTGAGCTCTATATATCCATCACAAGCTCTATAATACAATGATTTAGTTGGATACTAAATGTCTATGTTAAATATTATAGGCATAGCCTTAGCTATTTGCTAGCGAAGCTATTTCCTGCTTCTCTATCAAAGAAAAGATATATAAAAATCTAATACATGGTTGAAGAACTTTCAACTTAGAGATATCAATCGGTCTAATACTTTCAAGTATAAACTTTTTGATAGGGATCGACCAATAACATATCATACAGTTCCTCATTGCAAGTTAACTTAACCATTCAAATTCAAAAAAATTATTTGACATCATTACAATCTACATGATGCAATCATAGATGGAGGGTCCAATGAATGAAATTTCTAAACCATGCACCTAGAGTAAACATAATGGAAACAACAAAAATATAGAATGCAATGGAAGATTCAAATGCTCAATATATTAGATAATCAAAATAATTATATGGTGGCGACAAGCAGGCTACAATCAAAGGGCTCATATGCCTGCTTTTTGGGTTACAATACAAATGAAAGATATGGCATTGAAGTACCTTCTGAAAATAATTCAAATTTCTATCTTATTATATAAAACTACTTAACTAGAGAATTGACTTCCTAATACATCTAAGAGATGCATATATGATCTTCAAGCTCATATAATCCTTTGCATCATCCACAAGAGGTTACAAACTCCAATGAATGATGTAGCGTGCAGAAACATGTAGGTCAACCTACAACACATGGTATTATTTTGCAAATGAATGAAATTTGGTGTAGACCTCAAGGAAGGTCTATCAAGTCCTTATGTGCTATGTATGATGTTCCATTTGGCTCTGCAAGCCATGGAATTTTTTCACAAACCTTTCATTCTCAATTGACTATCAAATGCTATGTTCTATGAATGTTGATGATCTTCACGTGCCTTGTGTACATTTCCAAATTTTGCATACATGTCTAACAAATCATTTCCAACCATAATATCTAACAAAAATCCCCCATCTATTATGCTTTGATGGATGTTCATACCCTACTCCAAAGCTCCCATTTTGGTATAGGCAGGGAGCATGCTATCATAGGTTGGGGAATTTGGCTTCACACCTGCTAATTGCATTTGCTTGAAAGTTTCTAAAGCCTTTTCATCAAATCCATTTTGTGCATATCTTGCAATCATCTTATTCCATGAGATGGCATCTCTTTTAGGCATTTTGTCAAACAGTTCACATGCCTTGTCTATGCTTCCACATTTTGCATACATGTCTACTAGGGTAGTTGCAACTACAACATCTAACAAAATTCCTCTATTATTTATGTAAATTGTAATACAATAAGGGTTACTAACGTGTGAAGTATGTGCAACCCTCATCCACTAAACCTACATGACTACATGCACCTAGAACCCAAGCAAAGCTTACAATGTTAGGATGTGTTCCAAAGTGCTTCATTAATTCAAAGATTTTGAGAGGTTCCCTGCAAAATCCATTTTGTGCACATTCTGCAATCAATCATTTCATTCCATGGCTGTAAAAGCATTGATGACCTATCCAAGACATGAATGTAGGATTCACCATAGAGATAGCAATGTTAGAATGAGTGATACTCTGTGCCATAGTTCATGACTTAATGTTGTGTTTTTTTTTTGTGATATTGTAACCAATGAGTTTTGCAGACCAAAACCACTTGAGGATATTTATATATTTAAAAATATTGTTTCCTTTAGCTCAAATCTAGTTTGTACTCATTTGTTTGATGCATACACAGTCCAAAAAAATAGAGTTTAAGAGGATGAATACCTAGGGTTTGATAAAGGATGCATGGGAAATGACTTTTTATGGTTTTTTAAGCCTATAAAGATATAATAACAAGTGTTCTAAGCATTGGTTGAGAAAAATTGTGATTGGAAGTGCAAGAACCAATAAGTTTACCCTTGTGGTGATAGACCTAATTAGGCCTATTTTCAATGTGGATAGTCTGATTTTGTGCATTGATCACAAAACAACTTATGGTAATATTTTGACATGTTTTAAGGCTCCCTAATGAGTATTCAAACACCTATTACTGTCTTTAATAGAGGCCTGAATCAAAAGATCTTTATGATAGTTTGTGATGGAATGGCTACTAGGACACAGTTGCCCAATGAATGAATATTCACTATGTGGATGGGTAGAATTTTATAAATGTTTTTTTGGCTTATTTTTGTTTAAAATAAGGTGTTAAAAGGGTCTCAATGATTGAGAAGTTTATTGAAATCAAGGCTTGTTGTTTGGGAGTTTGAGCCATGTGAAGTCATAGTATTGCAGACATGTAAAATATACAAATTGATATCACACACTGGATCCTGATCTACTAACATTAGTTCTACCTAAATAACTTATTTACTAACCATTTAATTAAATAATATTTAATTAATTAAATTCATCATATTTCCTTTGTTAATTAAATAAATCATTCTATTTAATTAATCCTATAGTCCCCCTTTAATTAAATAAATCAATTTTATTTAATTTATCTCTAAAGTCACTTTATTAAATTAAATCAATCTTTATTTAATCTAACTTCATCCCTCTTTAATTAAATAAATCAAAATCTTTATTTAAGTCTAATTTCATATTCCTCTCAACTTTGATTTAAATCAATCCATAAATGTAAATCAAATTGTCATATCATTTAATTCAAATCTTGATTAATTTAATCCTAATCCATCAAATCTTGTAGCTTTTGCCACTTGCTCATGAAAATCAATTTATCAATTTATTAAATCATCTATTTTCTTTCAAAAAGGCATCAATGGTTTGAATATTCCCCAAATTAAAAAAATCCCTCCAAAAGGGTTTGTACATCCAACAAAGCATTTAAAATCTCTTACATGTCCTTTTCTTGAGCCATGTGGCATTAACTTCACCTTTCACCTCATCCTTCAAGCCATCTTTTGAATTTGAATCTCCCCCCTCTTTGCACATTCTCCAAAATGTGCTCATTCCTCCCTCCATTGGCATGTTGATAAGTGGCATCATGTCATTGGTTTATCTTTCATCCCACATCCTTAATATCTTTTTATCTTCTATCCTTCTATTCTATAAATAGATAGCTTCTCTATTGTTTTGATAATCCACAATCCATATAAGATTACCATGCTCATTTGGATCCACAAGTTCATCCATTTTCATCATGTTTTCATAGTTTTTATTATTTCATAGCTAGGTTATGCAAGAATTCAACCAAGGAGCATCAAATCATCTTCAATCTTTATCAAAGATCACAAAGCTTGCATAGGAGTTGGGAAAGGGCCAATTTCCACATGAAATTGGCACCAATTCCCCCATGGGATTGAGAGTTGGAATGCCTAATTAGGATTTTATTACATTTTTCATTGTGTTCTTCATCTTTATTTCCTATTTTGTGCATTGCTAATGGATTTCATGGGGAATCTTAATCTTGACTTACATTTGAATCTTCTAATGTGTGTGTTTGTTATGTTTTTGCAGGTCTAGGATTGGGGTTCACATTTTGGCGCTAGGAGGGAAAATCAAAAGTTTAAATCATGTTTTTTTTATCAAATTTTGTGCTTTTTTGTGTTTTCTTGTGTTTACAGAAAACTACGCTGGTCATAGTCCAGTCGCTCCATATAGAACCACTCACATTCTAGTGGTGCCATACAGAGTTGCTTCAAACTACAAACTATGTTGTTAGGCCTCCAAACTAAGCTGCCTATGCATACAACACCGCTTCAAACTACAAACTACATTGTTGGGCCCCCAAACTGAGCCGCCTATGCATACAATGCCGTTGCAAACATAGTCGCTTTTTTTTTTTATTCAAACTTAAAATGGTCGTATCTTGGTCATTTTTTGGTCTTTTTCAGAGCTTTTTTTTTAAATGGGGTATAATTTCATAAGCTATCCAATGGTGTAGTTGTTTATCAAATTTGATAGAGTTAAAATTTTCAAAATTTCACTTAATGTCAAATCACAATGAAACTTGGTCTAAATTTTAGGGTTTTTTATGCTTAATCATTTATCTAACCCTCATATCTTCTTGTTTCTTGTTTTCATCTAACATCTAGAGCTTGTATTGCAGGTTTTAAAGGATCATGGAGCATGGAAGTCAAAGAAATATCATTATCACATCATTGTATCAAGTGGTTTTGAACACTTTGGGGAGAAATTATAGTCCCTTCTTTTAAGGACTTTGTCTCTTTCAAGCTTTTAGGACTCACTAATTTTCATTTGGGCTTAAAAAGAACAATCAAAGGGATTAAAATTAAAGAACCTTAGGCAACTTACTAAATTTTGTTTAAAGGTTAACAATTGAACAAAAACAACTTTCATCTTTCCTTTTGGTGCTCTAAAAAGAATCAAAGTCATTGCTTTGAGGGTTTAAAATGAACATATGCATCTTTGTTTTGTAATCACTTACCCAAAATAATATCATCTAAAATATGTATGCACTTCTCTCATGGCTCACGATGACCTTAAGAATCAAAAGGCTTTTGGTGATATTGGGTTGTGTAAGTGATTTCCTTCACACTTCATTTTGGGGCTAAAATTGAACAAATATTGCGAGTGTGAGTGGAATACATCGCATGTGCTCTCTCCTTGTTTCTAAACGAGGGTTGATCGCACTACAGATGTGTTTGCTCACTTTTTGTTTATCTTAGAGGGCTTTCCTTGGGGAAAAATTAATCACCCAAGGGAATAACCCAACCGACAACATGCTAAAGCCAAGCGACTTCCAACTGGTATATAAAAATGGGTATTTGTTGAAAGGAAAGTATCACGTAGATGGTTCCAATGAGAAGGGAAACAATGGTCTCTTTTCGCATGGATCATATCCTACAAACAAAATGCCCACATTAAAACCCTTTTTTAGAAATTTCAAAAATACTTGATTTACTTGTCGGTGCAAGAACGATCATTCTGAAGCCATCCCACATTTTTATGACTCTTAGTAGAAATGAAAAGCATGCCATGGGAGTTTCATGGGTGTTGATGCTTGGCTGCCCCATATAAGTGAGTGTCATGGAGGGGAGCCAGTGGGGTCAAGCATCTAATCATTCGCTAAGAGTAAGCGTAGCTGGATTCATCCAAGTGGGAACTCAACAAGTATAGTCTTTCATATCCATAGGGTTGTACATGTTCTTGAAATCAAAACACTTGCTTGCTCAAAAACATTGGGAAACAAACATTCAACATGAGCATCAAATTTGAAACCCTTTAGAGAAGAAAATACCTTTGAAAAAATCTAAGTGTTATTGCCTGCCCTAGGGATTCTATCCTTAAAGGTTTCTAAACATTGAATCTATATCTCCATTTTCTCACTAAAGTCAACAATAGGAAACTTTTGCCTTGATTTCCACATCATAGACTTTGTGGGATGATAAGAAGTTAGGACATTAGACATCTAGTTTGAAAATCTAATCAAGAAAGTGTTTGTGGTAAAATAAATTCACTAATCAAGTTGAAATCAATTGAACCCCACACATGTGCTTGTGTACCTTTTGTCTTATGGTCTTTTCAGCAAATATTGATATTTTGGTTTGAAGGAAAAAACATGTTCTTCAAAACCTTGGTGTTGTAAACAAGTCTCTCTTAGGTTCAGTTAGGATCAAAATCAACCTTCATCCATCCTTCAAAACATCAATCAAATCCCATCTCACAAACAACTTTTGAACCATTGGAAAAATCATTCATACTAGACTTTTGAAAAAATCCTCTTGAAAAAAAAAAAAAAATCATCTTGTTTGACTAGGTGTGTGTAGATGAATCCTTCTTCATACACTTATTTAAATTATCACCTTGTGGAAAAATTCATTCCAAGACAACATCTAACCTCTTGGATTTTATGAGTTCATTATCAAATCCAAATCAAAAATCAAAAATCCAAAAGTCCTAAAGTCTAGTATCCCTCCAAGGGTCTTAAAAGTTCAACACCCATATCATTCACCCCTTTCATCCTCCATCTCATCATTGGTCCTAGATCCCTTAGAGGTCAACAAGGTCAAAACACAAGAAGAACATGGAATAAAAAATTTCTCCATACATCATGAGTAATCCAAGTCAACCAAACTATCAAAGCCTTACAAAACCAAGGGATTATTGAAACTCACATTTATACAATCCATACATAGGATCATTATCTCCTACAAACCTCAATGGCACAACAAATGTGAGTATGCCCAATCTGAATTTTGGAACACCTTTCCCCATGGTAGAATTAAATCAAAGTCCAAAATCACAAGTCTATCCACCAAACAATCAATGCATGATTCTTCAAACGAGCAACATCATCCCACCAAATCCATACATGCTAAAAGTGAATATACCAAGTACAAGTTTACCAAACATGAATCCACACTTGGAAAACTTTGGGATAAATATGTTTTTGAATCATACAAATGTTGTTCAAAGTCTAAAAAAGATGTTAACAACTCCATGCATTAATTCAAGTCAAGGTAACACCATGCAAAATCAAAGTTACCTAAATCAAGGCAATGTGATTCCCAACACCAACAATGTTCAATTTAAACCTATCATGCCAAATCTGAACATCATCCCAAATCAAAACATTGTCGAAATTCATTTTTTCCATGATCCCATGCAAAAACCACAAGTATGCATCCCAAATCTGCTTGAACAAAAACCAAATCAACTATATCAAGGGAATCAGATCTAAATCAAGATCAAATTTGGCGAGATAAAATTGCTACACTTACCAAAATAATTGAGTCATTGTGCCAATAGACATCTTCACCACCATTACCCATATCAACAAAATTCCTTGGTTTAGGGCTTCCCCCTTTACCTAACACCAATCAGTCCATCCAAATCAATCCACTTAACACCAATCAAGCCATCACACCAAATCCTTTGAATATAACATTGACATCGCACCAATAGATGGTACACAATCAAACAACAACGTCGATCCCAACAAATCAAAAACACAGTCTCTCAAAGACCTATCACCTTGGTCATTCTAACCATCCCTATCACTTCAATCATTCCAACCACCCCTATCACACCCATCACATCTCAACCCCTCACTACCATGATCACTCCAAATGTATCTCAACCACTCATCACTGCATCCAACACGATTCAAAATCCACCACCACTACCACCAAAACCAAATACAAAAAGCTAATACAGTATAGCACTAAAAGCTTACCAAGCCTACCAAAAGGCCCTCCAACAATATCAAGCTGCACAACAAGTAGTACAAGCTCAACAAGTGCAACAATCCGCCCAAGCCACACCAGCTACCCAAGTTGCCCAACAAGCACAAGCACAAAAAATAAAAACTATTGGGAGTAATGATCAAGATCCATCCATCAATAAGCACCTTGAAGATGTTTTCTCCTCATCCAATGATGCATCAACCAATTATCATGTTGAAAATGTCTCTACATTACCTGATGAGTTAGAGGAAATATCTCAAAAATTCATTCCAAAGCATGATCAACATATTTCACCAAAGTATAGCAATAGTCCTTTCCAAGACATATTGACATCCTTCAACCTCATGGTTGCAGATATTGTAGGAATCTTCAACTCAACATTTGATCCAAGTCCATTCAAAAATCAAGAGGATATTGAGCCAATTCCCATGTCTAATGAAGATATCCAAGAACCCTTTATAAGAAATCCATCCTTTGAAATGGACCCATGTCAAGAACTTGATCCAAAGCATGTCAAAAGCAATTCCAAAATTAATCAAGATCAAGAATTTGTATCTACAAGATACTACAATGATCTAATGGGCACTCTCCTATCTATACAAGAGGTCGCAAATGATGATCACATCCACATAACACATACTCCTCCATCTACCCATGAGATGATTTCTATGGATGGACATGTAGATGATCTTCATTTAGAATAAGACTCCTTTGCTCCTGAAATTATTACACAAAAAAAGCAGGTTAATGATTCCTACAGCCAAACTAAGTTGTCAACATCAGGATTAGATATATCCCAAATTTAGACTGAGGACATCATATATGAAGACATCCAACATTATCCACTGAAGGAAATAGGTCACATAGAATAGGATATTTTGGAGTCAGTAGGACAACAAATTAAAATATTGTCCTCTACAATGGTCACTTATTAGAGAAAGCTTGCTAAACAAGACATCTCAAAATAGAAAGAATCAAAGCATGAAGGTACCACTTCCATAATACTTGGGGCAACTTCATCTCAAGCAAACATCAACATAGAGAACACGAAGAATCCTTATGATGAAATTGATGCCAGTACTACAACCAGCCATGTCACGAATCTTCATCCACCCATCACCCCATCCACGAATTGGTACCAATGTCAAAAGAAAGATGAATCAAAGAAAGAAGAATGTTATCAAAGAAAAAGAAGTTGAGAAGCATAATGGAAAAATCAAATACACATGGATACCAAAACATACAAAGAAAGATTATCCCTATCAAACTCCATTAGTCAAAGAAACTATGGGGAAAAATAAAAAAGGGAAAAGTATCCATCAAACATGTCCACAAAATAAAAAGTAGACTTTTCAAGTGACGTACAAAGTTTATCAAACAATTGGTCCTAATTCCATGCACACTTCTATATCCACCCATCATTGCTCATCTTCCCAACTTTGGAGAGTCAAAGGTTCTAAACTATCAACCAATCCATCTCCTATCCCTAAAAACACTCCATCCATGCCTCCATGCATAATATACAATTCTTACATTGACCATTTGTTGGCAATGGCCCTTCATCATAAGGATTTAGAAGGCACTCTATCGCGATGTGCGCACGAAGATGAAGTCAACTTCGATATCAACAAAGCATATTTGGAATATCAAAAGTTGCATTCAAGTGCACATATCTTGGCAAAACAAATTTTTCAGGCAGGATATCGGTGGCACATTATGATAGAAGCATCTACATTGACACCACTAGGTGGTTTAGCATGAGCTTAAAATATTTTAGAAAAAAAATCAAAAAAAGGATTGAAAACAGAAAAGAAAAAAGATCGTCCTCCAGTGAAAACCACTATGGTGGCGCTTTGGGCAAGACCATGAAAACCTAGCAAGCAAGTGTTATGTGTAGAATTGAGCATCTACGTACACTAGTTCAGGTGGAGGCATCTCATTCCACCCATAATAAATCCAACATTCCATCCATCTTATCCATAATACATCTATTTATCCATGAACCGTTTATCCAATCCATTTTCATCCATTTGCATACATAGTCCAAATTATCTTGATCTTGGTAAAAGTTTGGTGTACACTTTACACTTGCTTATGGTAAACATCTTGACATGGGTCATTTTCATCCTACCCAATGTTATCTGAGCCATGAAACATTATCCAAATAACCATCCTCTATCTGGACACCTTATCTTATTGCAAGATAATCCATATCCATCCATCCATACACCTATCAAGGTATCCATCTATGGCATTCCCTACATTGCTAGACATTGGGGACAAATATTTACTTCTTGCTTCAGGAATAAAACTTGATCTATATCCTCCAAATTTTGGGGTGATCCAAACATTGACAAATGTAAAATTAAATTGGTCAAGCATTTGTGAGCCAAAATCCAAATCACTATCCCATGGCATATTTTTGATAAGAAGGCATTCCTTATCAAGCTTCATCTTTCATCGAACATCAATCCAAACAATCAATATCAGTCACATCTAATGTGTACTTCAATGATGTCACATCAAATCATTCAAAACAATTTTGTTCCAAAATCAAGTTTCAAAATCCTAATCAATCAAATCCAATCAATCCATCATCATATGGGGATATCCTTCCCAATCCTTGTGTTGCTTAACACTATACTTGCATTGTTGTGCATCCTCAACAATGTTATCATCATCAATACTAATCAATCAAATCCTTACATTGTTGTGCATCCTCAAGAATGTTATCATCATCAATCTTGATCAATCAATTCCTTGCATTGTTGTGCATCCTCAACAATGTTATCATCATCAATCCCATCATCATCTTGGGATATCCTTCACAATCCTTGTGTTTCTTGACACTATCCTTGCATTGTTGTGTATCCTCAACAAAGTTATCATCATCAATCTATCAATTTGATCAATCAACCTTAGCTTGGTTTTCAACAAAATCCCAAAATAAAGCTCTGATATCATCATACATATCCATATCCAAATCGTCAAAATCATGCAAAAAATCCAAAAAAAATTAGAAAAAAACATATCAAAATCCAAAAACATTAGAAAACCAAAAACATCCAAAACATATCAAAATCCAAAAACACTCATAAAAGTCTGAAAATCGTCAAAAATATGGAATCCGAACTATGTCGTCTCTAAGCTTAAACGTAGGAAATGATAATATTTGATCATCCCTCGAGACACAAAATCCAAAAACATTAGAAATTTGGAAAATAAAATAAAAATTAAAATCTCGAAAAAACCCAAAAAAATAGCCTCAAGATATTTCAAAAAAATAAAAAATATTCAAAAAGTCCAAAAAATCCATCCATCCCATTTCATTTTCACCCGCAATAAACATCCACCTATAATAAATCATAAAAACCTTCATCCTTTGGCAACATAAACAAAAACAACCAGAACAATCGGCAAAAGCAAGCTTCAAATGCAAAATCAAAATTGGAACAACAAACTTTTAAATGCAAAATCAAACTCTTGATCATTCACAAACATGTCAATCGACTTTATATCAAAATCCTATCAAACAACTTATCAACCCATCATCATCCTATACAATGCATGTCCTAGGATATATCGTTCCAAAAATGGGCATCATTTTGGATATAACTTTGGATTCTTATCCTATCAAAACACATCCCTTTGGTTGTAGGTATGAAGAACATTGGCTTGTTTGTGTACTTGATCTTTTCTTTTGATTTATCTTATTGCACTCATTCCAATGACCTCTTGAGGATGTCTATCTAAAAATATTTAGAGAGAAAGGAATGGGGCAATGATCTTTATCTTTTGTTTGTTGTGCTTGTTGGACATTCTTGTAATATAACCTTGGCGAATACTTGCTTTGTTAGGTGTCTATGGAAGGTTTTTTGGGAAACTTGTTGACTATTGCATTGATGGGTTATACGTTTCTGTGTTTTGGTCCAAGATGTTTGAAACTTCTGAACTACATCCTAGCAAGGTTTTCGTATGTCAAGTGTGAACAAGAATACTCCTATCTATTTGTTGAGTCAAATTCCATCACACTAGGTGCAACACCATCTTGGTTCTTTATACCTTAATGCATTATTCCTACATGTGTTATCAAACATAAGGTAATTGGCCCTTTGAAAATCCCAACTCTTGGCAAGAAAACATCATCCGTTTCATCATCATCTCTAATAAGGTCTTCTTAGATCATGGACTTGTTGGATCCTCTCTTCCATCCATCTTATTCTTCTATCTTTACTAACATTTCTATCCAAATTTGTGTGATATCTCAAAATATATATGAGGCTACTCATGGCCAATGACTATCTATGCATCATCTAAATTGTCTATGTCAAATATCTGATCTTTCTAAAGAATTATCTTTCATCCTCTAATCAATGGAACCACTCCTCTCACATTTTATTGCAATCTTGAACAAAAAATAGATATTTCTACTTAATCTCTTGAAGGGGTAGTATACCAGCGTAATTCTTCTTGTTGGGGCAATAGTGGGGCATCTGAAAAAATTAGAATTTTTTGACTTTTGATCATGGTAAGGTTATTCTTTGAACCAACACAACAAGTACATTGCTTCAAAGAGGGGGAAAATTTAGACACATAAAATATACAGATTGATATCACATACTCGATCCTGATCTACTAACATTAGTTTTGCCTAAATAACTTCTTTACTAACCATTTAATTAAATAATCTTTATTTAATTAAATTCATCATATTTCCGCCGGTATTGGCATGGTGTGATGGTTTATAGGTGGCATTGTTGTTCTTTCCACCAAGGTTCAAACCCCATTGGGGTGCTATTGTTGAATGGTTGTATCCGGTTCATAGCTCCGGTCAAAAGCGTTTACCCCTTTAAAAAAAAAAAATTTCATCATATTTCCTTTGTTAATTAAATAAATCAACTTTATTTGATTAAGTCATCATCTTCTTTTAATTAAATAAATCATTCTATTTAATTAATTCTATAGTCCCCCTTTAATTAAATAAATCAATTTTATTTAATTAATCTCTAAAGTCACTTTATTAAATTAAATCAATCTTTATTTAATCTAACTTCATCGCTCTTTAATTAAATAAATCAAAATCTTTATTTAATTAAGTCTAAGTTCATATTCCTCTCAACTTTGATTTAAATCAATCCATAAATGTAAACCAAATTGTCATATCATTTAATTCAAATCCTGATTAATTTAATCCTAATCCATCAAATCCTCTAGCTTTTGCCACTTGCTCATGAAAATCAATTTATCAATTTATTAAATCATCTATTTTATTTCAAAAAGGCATCAATGGTTGGAATATTCCCCAAATTTGAAAAATCCCTCAAAAAGGGTTTGTACATCCAACAAAGTATTTAAAATCTCTTACATGTCCTTTTCTTGAGCAATGTGGCATTAACTTCAACTTTCACCTCATCCTTCAAACCATCTTTTGAATTTGAATCTCCCCCCTCTTTGCACATTCTCCAAAATGTGCTCATTCCTCCCTCCATTGGCATGTTGACAAGTGGCATCATGTCATTGGTTTATCTTTCATCCCACATCCTTCATATCTTTCAATCTTCTATCCTTCTATTCTATAAATAGATAGCTTCTCTATTGTTTTGATCATCCACAATCCATATAAGATTACCATGCTCATTTGGATCCACAAGTTCATCCATTTTCATCATGTTTTCATAGTTTTTATAATTTCATAGCTAGGTTATGTAGGAATTCAACCAAGGAGCATCAAATCATCTTCAATCTTCATCAAATATCACAAATCCTACATAGGAGTTGGGAAAGGTCCGATTTCCACATGAAATTGGCACCAATTCCCCCATGGGATCGAGCGTTTGCATGCCTAATTAGGATTTTATTGTATTTTTCATTGTGTTCATCTTTATTTCCTATTTTGTGCATTGTTAATGGATTTCATGGGGAATCTTAATCTTGACTTGCATTTAAATCTTCTAATGTGTGCATTCATTGTGTTTTTGTAGGTTTAGGATTGGGGTTCACAAGTATGAATTGGTGTCTTGACTGCAAAAATAAGATATCTGATGGTTCAATGTTTTGTGAGTATGTTCTTGAGTGATTTCAATCAAAACATGATGATTACATTATCTTAAATGTTTTATAAAAGGTCGGTAGCAAATAGGCATGGTTGAATGTTATCTTACCTTATAAAACAAGTTGAATGAGGAGTGAATTTAGTTTGTTGGTTGAATGAGTTGTTTTCAGAATTTTTGATCAGGATTATGCTTGGTTTCATTCTACAAGAGTATGTTCATGGTGAGTTGATGGATTTGGAACACTAATTTGTTGTTTTGAAGATTTGTAGCATTGGAATCATGCGAAATGAGGAAGTTTTGTTAAAAGTTTAAATGGATTCTTGGTGATGGTTTAATTGATCTTCTCATGATTTTGATTAGGGTCTAATGGACCCTTGAAGTTTAGTGACACTTTCTTGGTCTGAAACTTGTTGATTCTCTCTATTTGGAGTCTTCCTAGGAGGTCTGAGTGGTTTTGGTGAGTAGTTTGAGTGTTTGAGAGTGGGTTACTTGGAAAAGTGGGCTAATTTTCCCTTAAAAGTGGAGGACAGTGTATTGTTCCTTAAGAAGTTTCAAAACAAGTCTATGCAAGTTTTTGATATGTTGAATGGGAGGATAAAAGGTGTCTATGAATGTGTGGGTTGTGACTCTGTTAGGCCTTCTCTAAAAGTGAAACCTAAAAAAATGAGTTTGGATTGCTACTTGGAGAACAAGTGAAATTGGAGAGGATTCATTGAGTTGGGGACTTGGAGATTGAAATCTCGATTGAGGTAGGTTGGATTGGGATTGTGGAGTGATTTTCCACCCCATCATTGCGTAATTTATCCATCTATGACATCTCTTTGAGGCATTCCATCAAAGAGTTCACGTGCCTTGTGTATGTCTCCACATTTTGCATACATGTCTAACAAAGCATTTCCAACCATAGTATTTGACAAAAATCCCCCATCTATTATGCTCTGATGGATGTTCATACCTTGCTCCAAAGCTCCCATTTTGGCACAGGCAGGGAGGATGCTGGCATAGGTTGTGGAATTTGGCTTCACGCCTGCTAATTGCATTTTCTTGAAAGTTTCTAAAGCCTTTTCAACAAATCCATTTTTTTGCATATCTTGCAATAATTGTATTCCATGAGATGGCATCTCTGACACCCTTCAATGCTCCTAGCTGTCTGCAAATGATAAAGTACATCCTTTCCTTTCTGTGAGAAATTTTTTGAGCCACTGAAGCATAACACCAAAATATGTATGCATTTTTATTGAGACAAATATCCCACACGAACATCCATCAAAGCATGATGATCAAAGGAATACTTACCATATTTTGTAATTGCAAGTACCTTGGTAGGGATAAATGCAGGAAAAATAAGCGGGATGTCATAGACTATCCTACCTGGACATTTTCTATCGAAGACTCATACAGGGTGTCATCCATAGGCATTTGAAAGATCATCTCTTTGAGTTTGTAGTGAGCACATCATGTGATTTGGAGTCCGAATGCAATCTGCTTGATTTTCCAACAAGAAGTAGTTTTGAAGCAATCATCAGGAGGACTCTTGTGTGTCACTGAGAGTCATGTCAAAGTCCCACCGATATTTGGACAACACTCAAACTCATCGGAAAGAGAGGTGGACATTGGTAGGAAATAATGAATATCGTGCTCTTGTAAATATTTCTATTTTTTTAGTTAGCTTGTCTCTCTTTGCAAGTGATTTTCCTTGTCCAGCTAGTATAGTCTCATCCTTGTATGTGTATTTACACCATGCTAATGAAGATTATAAAGAAATCCATTTTAATGGCAATCTCTATGTTTTTTTTGCTTTTTTTGCTTTTTTCTTTTTTTAGATCATACCTGGGGTGACAACTGAAAGGACATATAACATATTGAGAATTGTAAGTGTGTAAAATATGGTGCCCTGTGTAGTTAGGAATCAGGGTGCAATCTCTTTCATTGTTCAAAGTTTAAAAGTTAAATGGGAGGTGAAATTTGAGTAAATAGTATATAAATTTAAAATGTTAAGGTAGTTTGATTTTTGATTTTTTTTTACACCCTACCATTATTTGTTTGATGTCTCTTTGTCTGGATGGTTATGGTGATAAAACATGTTTGAAGAGTTGAACCATATTACAATGGTTTTATAATGTTCTATTTATTGTAAATCATTTAATTAATGAGTGGCTTGGTATTCATTAACCTTGTTATGGCCTAAATAGGGTCTTACCATAAAGGAAATGGAAGAACTACATGATTACATAAAAATACATTGGAGTTGGATTGAGCAACTCCAACACCTATTGAATATTGGGAGGTTTGTTTTCCCTCATCTATCCCTGCAAGTTTGAAAGATTCCTTTTTTGGACCATATACATTTCATCTCTTTGTGTAGAACTTTTTCATGTGTATTCTATTGAAATTGATTTGGTTGAAGATAATTTGATCCTAATGGATTTGCTTAATTTTTGCAGTGGATAGTATGTAGATTTGTTTATTGTATTTTACCTTAGCATTAATGCAATCACATGTGCTTCTATTTCTCAAGTCATTGGTAGTTGGACATACAATTTCCTCAATTTGATAGTCAAAGTAGACTTATTTACTTTCAATACAATTTGATTATGGATTTTTCTTACATATAAGCATGTCTTGCAAGTAGTTTGTTATTTAATACGTTTTAGTTTTCTTGTTTTTTCAAGTAGTAAGTTCAATTGTTCAACAATACCTTGCAAGTTCTTTGTTTCTAAGTAGATTAATTAAAAAATATCCTTGCAAGCTTGGTGTGCTATAATTTGGTGAATTGGCTACACTACACTTGTCTGAGGTGTACCATTTCTTAGGTTATTTGATGATGCATGAAGTTTATGACATCTTCATCTCACATCAGTAGTCCTATTTTCTTATTATACACTATTGTACAACATGCTTATATAAATGTGTTGTATGTGTTGATTATGAAACTAGAACTATATTGCAAACTTAATTATTTATAGAAGACTATTATCATATGGAAAAGTTCCCTCTAGATGTTCTTTTATCACCCAAAGGAATCTAATTAAGAACACCATAAAATGTGTTTTCATATGTTGAAATGCATAAATGATAAAAGAGGAAACCTCTTTGTATCCCTGTTTGTTCAATTTAGCTTTGTCTCCCACTCAAGCATATACAAATTCATCTCTTTGAAATTCCATGAGATCACATCTCTTTGAAGCATTCCATGAAAGAGTTCATGTGCCTTGTGTAAATTTACACATTTTGCATACATGTCTAACAAAGCATTTCTAACCATAATATCTAACAAAAATCCCGCATCTATTATGCTCTGATGGATGTTCATACCCTGCTCCAAAGCTCAGATTTTGGCACAAGTAGGGAGGATGCTGGCATAGGTTGTGGAATTTGGCTTCACACCTGCTAATTGTATTTGCTTGAAAGTTTCTAAAGCCTTTTCAACAAGTCCATTTTGTGCATATCTGGAAATCATCGTATTCCATGAGATGGAATCTCTTTTAGGAATTTTTTCAAACAACTCACATGCCTTTTCTATGCTTCCACATTTTGCATACATGTCTACTAGGGTAGTTGCAACTACAACATCTGAAAAAATTCCTCTATTATTTATGCTTTGATGGATGTTCATACCCTTTTCCAAAGCCCCCATTTTGGCACAAGTAGGAAAGATGCTAGCAGAGGTTGTGGAATTTGGCTTTATACCTACCAATTGCATTTGCTTGAAAGTTTCTAAAGCGTTTTCAACAAATCCATTTTGTTCATATCTAGCAATAATTGTGGTCAGATGTGATTTTTTTTTTGATTCAAGTGTTGTTGGGCAATCAGTGAGACTTCAACATTACTCCCATTGACATTGGAGAGTCTCTCTGATGCTTCTCTTGCCACTGCTTTACTCTTTTCATTCTTCTCAGGCTATCAGTGGGACTGGCTCCTTTGTTCCATCGATAGGTGTTTCTTTAGCCAATGGATTTTTACCTTTCCATTGTGACTTATCCTTTCACCCCATCAGAGGAACTTACTAATGACTCCCATCAACAAATCATAGTGTCCCCCGATAGAGATTGATGCATATTGTTGTATCGGGGAGACATTGAGCCAACTCCCACTGATATTAAATTCTCTTCCTGATGAATTTTGCACCTAAGTACTATCGGAGCATCGGGGGGACAATGCATTGAGTCCTATCGATATTTATCACTCTTATTGATGATCTCCTATTTTGGAAAAGGTTGCAAATTTTGGCTTTACACCTGCCAATTACATTTTCTTGCAAGTTTCTAAAGGCTTTTCAACAAATCCATTTTGTGCATGTCTTGCAATTATTGCATTCCACAAGATGACATCTCTTTGAGGCATTCCATAAAAGAGTTTGTGTGCCTTGTGTACGTTCCCACATTTTGTATACATGTCTAACAGAGCATTTCCAACCATAATATCTTACAGAAATCCCCCATCTATTATGCTCTAATGGAAGTTCAAACCCTGCTCCAAAGCTCCTATTTTGGCACAGGTAGGGAGGATACTGGCATAGGTCATTGAATTTGATGCTAGCATAGGTCATGGAATTTGGCTTCACTTGCTAATTGCATTTGCTTGAAAGTTTCTAAATCCTTTTCAACAAATCCATTTTGTGCATATCCTGCAATTATTGCATTCCACGAGATGACAGCTCTTTGAGGCATTCCATCAAAGAGTTCATGTGCCTTGTGTACATTTTCACATTTTGCATACATGTCTAACAAAGCATTTCCAACCATAATATCTAACAAAAATCCCCCATCTATTATGCTCCGATGGATGTTCAAACCCTGCTCCAAAGCTCCCATTTTGGCATAGGCAGGGAGGATGTTGGCATAGGTTGTGGAATTTGGCTTCACACCTACTAATTGCATTTGCTTGAAAGTTTCTAAAGCCTTTTCAACAAATCCATTTTGTGCATATCCCACAATCATCGTATTCCATGAGATGGCATCTCTTTCAGGCATTTTGTACTCAAATTAGCTTGCAATTGATTAGGTTTTTATAATTTTAAAAATTGATTTAGGGAGGAACACAAGAAAATATGTACCTTAAAAAATCTCTATATATCATGATTTTTTCAAATTTTGAGTTAGTGCTAAGTTTCCATGTTGAGTTTGACTAGGTTGAGCCCAATGTCTATGTTAAGTTCGATTTTGGTAACTATGATATAATAATTGGTGCCTCCCATGGATTTCATGGTAGACATGGCACTAAAAAAATGGTCCTTGGTCTCCTCTCCTAGAGAGAACAAAGGTGGTGGTCCATTTGATATTGTAAATATGGTGCTTAGCCTCAATTAGAATGGGAACATACTCTCAATTGGCCAAGAGGAATCCACAACTCCTTACATTCTCCAACAAAATGGTGTGACCTTGAGAAAAAAATGGTCCATTACTAAAACAAAAAGTCCATGATTTATGGTAAGGATTCGCCATGTATCTTTTGTAGTGATTTGTGGGAAATGCTTTGAGATTCTTTCATGAATAGTTGAGTTTAAAGCTTGTATGAGGAGAACCCCTTATCACATGTTGCTCTATTGTGAAAGTGGCACAACAATTCCAATTTCCAAGTGAAATGTTAATCGTAACAATTCTTCGCGTCTCATTCACTTTGTGCTATTTAATTGTTTTCTTTGCTTCAACTCAATCATTTGTTTTCAATTTTATGATGCTAAGAATAAAATAATTTTGATCAGTTTTATTATAGGAAGGAAGTATGCTAGCAAAGGTTGTGGAATCTATCTTTACACCTGCCAATTGCATTTGCTTGAAAGTTTCTAAAGCATTTTCAACAAATCCATTTTGTGCATATCTTGCAATATTGCAATCCATAGACCATAGTTTAATGTGATATCAAAACACAACAACTGAGATCTTCTGCATCGATGATTGGAATGTACCATTACCTATGAGGGAGTAACCAAAAGATTTCAGTACACTTACATCAATGGTTTTAAGTATCTTGGACCTATCAATGGTTGTAGGTACCCTAATTACACTAGTTATTAGGGTTTTGTTGATCCAAACCTATGTTAGGTTGTTGTTCTATTCTTTTTCAGTTGATTTATTTAATTTCAATGTGTTCCAACAACTGCAAAAATTACTAGTATTAGTCTCAAGGAGAATGATCAACTTGAATGTACTTCCAATTTTACACCTTGAAAGTGTAGATTGTAGATGGTATTAGAAGTTGATTTTTGGGTCTATGTTAACACCAAGGTTGAAAATTATACAGATACTCTCTATTTGCTCGAATATAACAAGAAGATAGCCAAAGCATAGTGAATCATCTTAGGTTACAAATAGATCTAGTGCTCAAGAAGGGTGTTAACTGTTATCAAATACTTGCAATAGTTGTACCATCCATTGTAATTTGTATCTACTATTTTTTTCACAAAAATATTAATGAGTTACACCATGCTATTCTAGGTAACATTCTTAGGACAACTATAAATAAATGGTTTTCTATTTCAATTGATTTAGGACAACTATTGATAAATTGAAATTCTTGATCTGAGTCTATGACATGGCTTTTGTTCTTAGTACTTGTAACTGTTGTTGTAACTGATGTTGTGAAAGATGTAGTTGACCAACCTCGCCCTGACTTTTTTTGGTGGTGTTTTCTAGATGGCATATCAATTGAGAACTTATCAACCTCTAGTACTAAACTTTAGTCTCAGCTTTTTTCCTCTTCCTAATTAATAATCATTTTGGTGGCAAGCTCTTTATTTATTGTTATTATTATTTATCATTGATGATTCAAATTAGCATTCTAACTGGTATGAGGTTGTTCCAAAAATTTGATAACATTACAGGGAGGGTTGAGTGTCATGGAAATGAACATGTCATGAGGGAAGGTCACAAAAGCTTTTGACCTAGTGGACATACTTCATGTAAGTGCAACATCCTATACTTTTTGTTAAAATCATTATGGGAGGTTTCTCTTTATTTATAACCTGTGGAAAATTTACAAGGTGTGGAATATACAAGAATACTTGCATTCATACATAAATCAGCTATTAGATCAATTATTCAATAACATGCTATCTTAATAAAACAACACCATGCAGAGAAATAATGATAGATTTTCTCTTGTAATATTGACTTTTCTGAGTTTTTGATGTGCTATTTTTGAAACCTTATTTTCAGGCTGCAACTCCAAATTGGAGAAGTGCAAGTTGAATACTAGCGAGGAAGAGTTTGGAGGAGCCAAAACCAATAGTGGCAAGAAAGTTGTGGATTTGCAAGGGGATCAAATGGGTCAAGCCCCTATAGGAGGTCATTGCTCTTCCAAAAAGACTGTATTTAAGGAAGGGGAAAATAGTATAAGTATATGAAAATAGGAGTATTATGTTTATATAGTGTCTATAAGTTGTAAAGTGTCACTGAGACATTGAATGCAACCAATAAGATTTTGATTTGACAATGAGGCTTAATGAAGTAAATTTTTAGATTGGTTTTTTTTCCATTCATAAATATTGTGTTGTGACTCCTCTTGATTTGTAATATGTTTGTGTTTGTGTTTTATCAATCATATTTGTTCAAGAATTTTAGTCTTCATTTCATGGTGTTTTTTAACATTTGAATATTTCTGATACTTGAAGTTTATATGTATAAATTTGTGAGGATTAATTAAGTTAGATTTGATTTGTAATGAATAAATATATGACTAAATACATGACTAAATTAATGACTAAATATATGACTAAACAAATCACTACCATGACTAAATAAATGACTAAATTAACGACTAAATCAATGACCAAATAAATGACTAAATAAATGACAAAAATAGTTTAGTTATAAATTTGGTGGTGTTATAAATAACTACAAATAAACCACTAAAATAGTCACCTAACTAAAATTAATGACTAAATAAATGACTAAAATTGTTTAGTCATAAATTTAGTGGTGTTATAAATTACTACAAATAAACCACTAATAGTCACGTAATTAAAGTTAGTCATTTATATGCAATTTTTAGTAGTTTATTTAGTCATATATTGTTGTTTGTGTACTAGTGCAAGAACATATCCAACCTGTAAACTGAAACCAAGCTCCTTGTATAAAACTTGCCAATGAAGTACATACATATTCAAGAACTCCCACTGCATAGGTAATGTCAAAGCATATCAAGTCTACCAATCCAGACTATACATCAAGGTGTGATAATCAAAACAAAGCATGAAGTACCAAGAACAATAACAATGATCCACACCTGCAACCCATAAAGTTGTATAATCTCTCACAACATGTTGCCACCATCCTCCCCAAAACATAAACATCTAACGAGAAACCATGAAGAGAGAAACCTATAAACCATAATGTCCTTCTAACAACGCCTCAAAAAGTGTACTGCTATGTCAAGTATGATCTCCTAAACCACCCCAACTGAAAAGCCTCAACAACATCCATAACACCCAATCTCATAGATCAAGTACAACATATAAATCAATGTAACAATACCAACATGGATGTAAGCCTCTCAAAACAGGAAGATAAAACTCATAGGTAACCATCCCATAACTGGAAATCATCCTATAAACCATCTCCTAACAATCCTCATCAAAGAATGATATCAAAACCTCAAAAGCACAAGGAGATAACCATGCTACAACATACCTCAAATGAGTATCCAAACCACCACGAATCAACTCAATCCCATGAGAAATCAAAGCATGAAACATAACACATCTGAAAGATATAATGGGAAAATACCTCTCAAATCACAAGCTCCTGAGTAGACCAAGAGTGGGGAATGAGAATTCTCCTCCACAATATCCAAGTCATCATGACTCACTCCAAGAACAATCTCTTCTATCAATCCATCATGAACTCACGTCCATATCCAGGTGAAGGCTCCTCGGTCTTCCTGCTAAAACCTCCAAAGAGTAACCATCTCAAGCAAATGTCTCTAATCACAAGAGAACTCCAACCATCACCTACATCTCTAAGTATCCACAAGCACCTATAACCGATCAATCCATGCCAAACTCCAAATGCAACATAGCACCATCATGATTTAATCAGGAAAATGATCAATGTAATCAATACAAAGAGACTCAAACATGATCAATGCCAAAGCTCCAATCGCAAAATCAAGAACCTATCATGACAACATGATTTAACTATCTCCTCCTAGGAGATCGCATGCACCATAACATACATCCTGGTCTCAAGAGAACATGTAATATGCCAAACTCTAATCTAGAATCAAGAGTGTACCATGACATCATAAAAAACACTCTAAGCCAAGAAAACATATCCCAAATCAAATGAAGATAACCATACCAATGATGCATCCACGTCACTACCAACAACTCCCACTGAATCGTGATATAGGCTACACATGGCATCATGACAACCATCCTCTCCATGAAGATCATCCAAGTCTACACACACTCAATTGCAATGTCAGTAATCATACAAGTAAACAAAGATCTCCAAGTCAAGAAGATACATTCAACCACCATCAAAACATCACAAACCAATCCAACACCGCCAAGTCATCACTGTCAAAAGCTCCAACTAAAATTGTATAACTAATGAATGTAACAAGCTATCATGACATCATCATCAAACCACATACTACAAGTCCTAGGAACCGACTAATCAAGTACTCAAATCATCCATCCTCTCAATCCCAAAGCAACATGCCAATGCACAAATGACTGCAAACAAGGTCAACTGATGAAATTTGCAACAACAATGAATCAAACCTAGTGGATATAGATAGTCCACATCTAAGTCATCCCATTGCAACCCAATACAATGTACACACCTACAAGCTACATAACTCATAGATCCGAACCATTGAAACATGCAAACTCATTATCACATTAGTAATTGCAAATTGAGATATCAAAGATCACCATGTAGACATTAAGACTCAAACACCAAATCAACCATTGATCTAATTTTCCAACCATGTCCACAAATGAGTAATCATAGTCAAGGAACCAAATAAGCATCAAGAAGATAAGTGAAATCTCTTAACATCAAACCATATCACCACCAAACACCACATACATGATCATGTCGTGCCAATGCATCAAATGTACCTGCATATCCATGACACCATAACCATATCCATTACTATACCTGAACTCAACTATCACCCATACGAGACTCGTAGTCTCAAACCATGTCCAACCATGTCCTCAAAACCAAAGACAACTTGTGTACCTATCACCATCAAAGTTCCAACTCTGAAAAATCACCTGTAAACCTATACCAGGAAGCACCAATCTAATAATCAGTTGTAGCATCATAAATAACATATAAAAAAATGTACTCCCTCAAGGTTTCACCTCTTGATTCTTCTATATGCTCACACAATCACACCTTGAATCTCAGGCACCTACAAGTAATCAAACAAGTACCAAACATTCCCTGCACCACAAATTGATAAACAATCTAAACCACTATGTAGTACACTACAAATTCTCTCCAATGCCTCTTCAAAATAAAAAATCTGATTCCATATGCAAAAGATATGACCAAAAACATGCAAACGAAAACATCTAACTTCCAAGCTCCAAAAACATGTCAAAATGACAGAATCAGAAAACCAAACCTATACCACTATGTAGTGCTTGGAACCAGCTTTCCAACAACTACAAGAAGTTGAAAAACTGACATGTTGGGAAAAAGTTATGCTCATTCAAATTTTTTTTTGTAAAATGCACTATTAGGCCTGTTGGGTGGTGGCCTGGTGGCTCCATTGGCAGCAGTGGCACCCGAGCGACACTTGGGCAACGGATTTTAAAATTGGCTGAGTTTTTAAATAATTTCTAACTTTTTTCATTTCTATTTTGCCAATTTTTAAAAAATATTTTTCAAAAATCCCTCCATGGCGAATTTTTTCTGCAAATGTTTTAAGCACGGATTTTTAAATATTTTATTTTCCTGCACGTGCAAAATGGGGTTTTTTAAAAAAAAATTGCCTTTTTTTCAAATTTTCCAAAATAGGTTGAATTTTATGTCAAAATTCGTCTCTCGGCCAACCTGAATCCAACCATGAGGTCTATTTTGTTCCAGGAGGTCATTTGTGAAATTTCCCCCATTAAACCCTCACATGCAAACTCAAACCAAGAAACCCTTTTTCACCCAATATTGGAAAAATTCAGATCTACAATAAACCCAACAAATCTTGACAACCCAAAAGCCCAAATTTGCATAAAAACACCTGCAACATGTTTTCCATACCTTGTAATAGCACAAACCCTACATGCATGTCCATGGCTTCAACTTTGCAAAAACTCTCAAACTAGGGTTATAAGAAAAATATTTCAACCATGAAAGCTTTGATACCACTTGTTAGGAAATATTGCATTCAAATCCTGAATCTTAAACCATTTCCTACTTAACCCATGAGAGATTAACATGCATACAATTTTTCCAAATGCATAGATTAAATAGACAAGCCACAAGAGAACACAAGATTTACCCTAGGAAAACCCTCAATAGGGAAAACCCCAACCTCCAAAAGCATCCATACTCCATCATATTAATCAACCATAAGCAAATACAAGAGTTACAATGAATACCTCTGAAGCATCAAGCCCTCCAATGCACTCTCATGTGTCCAAACATGAATCCACACATCCCATGCCATGTTTCACGAATGCACTCTTCAAGAAGACTCAATAATCACAGCCAACCCGCTCAACCCCCTTATCTAAACCACTACAATGTGTTTGCTTTTACAGGCACAAGCTCACATAAATATAACTAGTGGTAAGGTAAAACCATGTACCACAAAACCATGTGAATAAAAAACCACTAACCCCTCATTTTTAATATTGGGTACTAAGTCATTACATTAATTATTTCCCCAATATTACATGTCTCCCACACAGATAATAATACAACGTTACAATACATCACATGGGTCCCAAATAATTACCTAGTGTGATTAACAACACCACCAAGGTGTATCACAACAAAATGATTATTTGATTACAATAATGTAATAAAACATTTTATGCAATGGTGTACAACACGATATCCCAACAAAAATTCATAGTTAAACAAACTTGTGAGTAGTTCAATAAATTGTGAGTCAAATGCGGGTCTTAAATTATATGAGTTAAATACAAACACTTAGAACATCTTTTTTTTCATTCTTTGTTTACCAATTTTAGTTCTTATGAAAAAAATATTAATGTTTCTGAATTTTCCCATTTTAAACCCAAGTAATTGCAAAAAAAACTTACATTTTTCCAATGCCATGTCATTGCTTTCTAAGTTTTAAGAAAGTGTGCTCACAAACTCCACTTCTTATCATTCATGTGGATAATGTGAACTACTAATCTCTTCTATTGAGCTTTTGTATATACAACTCGCTAGATTTTTTCACAGGGGCATTGCAGCAATTTAGCAAACATGAGAGGGAGGAGTCTAGATACTTTGGCAGCATGTCAATTTCTATTCTCCAACATTTTCTTCACATCGTTCCACATTCTTAAATCTTCTATCATATTCTTTCCAAGGTTTTATTTTTTAGGAAAAAATAATTCTTAGGTCAACTAAAGCATACTTAGGATGAAACATCCATATGATTATTTTTTTTGAAAAGAGTCTTAATAACTATAGATTCTTGTATGAATGTCTCTTATTGGGAATAAGACATGAAGAGGCCTCTTGTCTAATGTAAAAAATTATATATTGTTATTTTGATTGAAATTATGTGTTGCATAGATTTGGTTAGACTAAACCATTCTTTTCTTATCATGATTTATTTGTTCTTGTTATTCATAATTCATGCAGTCTCACTTGATGCTTGTCCTATGTGCTTTTTCATACTTCTCATCGATTTAGTCACATCTATTTCACATTCTCGATGTAGTAATGCACACTTTTTTCTTCTATCAAATATTTTTTAATCTTGCCATAGTAAGGAATCTTATTCATCAAGATAAAACTACTAGTAGCAATGATCGTTACTTTTGTTTTTGTTTCATACTTGCATTGCTGCAAATGCAACTTTCCAATAACATACTTGAAGTTCATCCTTGCAAGTAAGGAAATGACATAGTAGTTAAAAATTCTTATGTAATGTTCAATGACTTGTATCTTAATTATATATTTGGCTTCATAACAAATTTCATTTTTTTGGCTTAATATAAGGAGGTGCAACATTGATAGGCCCATTTGGTGAATTGAACTCTTGATGATCATCCATGTCTTCTTGTTAATGTATTTCTTATAAATTTCATGAAAATAATATTTATGTTTCTAAGGAAGTTGATTCAAATATACATTTGAAGCTATTGGCTTAAATGTATTTTCGGCCACTTTCCAGTCCCCATCTCCATGCATATGCATTATAGGGGTCCACTAAAAGAAAATAAACCTATGGGAGTAACTCTAGTTGATCAAATTTGGTGGTATTTTTTTCTCTCATATGATAAAATTTGTTGGCTACCTTCTTCACATGGAAGAATTAGAGTTTGAGTGATGTAGACCAACCTCTTTACATGAAAGAATTACAAAAACAATGGTGTCTTTTAATATCTACTAGAGTTGAGTGATGTGGAATACCCTCTTTACATGGAAGAATTACACATAGAATATTGTTAGTGTCTTTTTAATATCTTACTTTTATGTCCAAGTGTTGGGACAAAACTGAAAATACTAATCTCAATTCTATGGGAGAAAATTGCCAAGGAGATGAAGGCTAGTGTATGGCAAGCAATTATTGGCAAATAACCCAACTAAACCTTTCAACATTGCTACCACATAACATGTAGGGAGCAAAATTTCCAAGTAGACCTTACTATAAACATGAATTTTAATTAGGTCTCTTCAATAAGCTACTTTATTTATATTAAATATAGATAGTGCTTCTTCACTAAAACTAAAACATAAAGAAAACAACCCAAGCAACCCATACAAAACTCAAATAAAATTAAAGAAAAGCTTTGCAACCTGAATTCCCAGATACCTGTTCCAAAACCCCTATTTTAGCATGACCAGAGATGATAGTGGCAAAATTCCATAGTAGAAAGGTGTCTTGGGCTGCCCATCATAGACTTTAACAATGTAAATAACAAGTTGTTTGTTTGTTACCAACCCAAAAGGACCAAGCATGCCTCTGCTTGTAGCCCCCTACCTCTTATGTTGGATAATGTATGATACTTCATTGCTCATCATCCCTTCCTCCCAACTATCGAAGGTTTCACTCATTACAACTCCACCAATTAGCTTGAATTCCACAAGAAAATAATTTTCTTAAGCACCAATATCCCCAAGTTCTCCATGGGAATAACTCGTGCAGATGACTTCCTTTTGATTATACCCACTAAAAGGAAAAGCAACCCAAATGAAAAACTCTTAGTGATGTTTTGCTTCTATCCACATTGTTGCAAGAGGCAAAAGGTCCATCGTTGCCAACTGACACAACACAATAAAAAGGACATACATACATAGTGGCAAGAAGATAGAAAAGTGGTGTTCAATAGACACTGTGTTAGTGGATATCTAAGACACTTGTAATTGCAATCCAACATGCCTACTTGGTAGGTATTTAAAAAAAAAAAGCATAAAAGAGAAACATTAGAGAGCCAATAAAAAAGCGTAGCCCCATTTTATGGAGAAAAGCATAAATTGAACAATCTCTAGAAGTTTCACTCTTTCTTGCCTATAATGTTGTGTGATTGGTTTTTAAAATAATTCTATTATTAACAATTTCAATAACCAAAAGTCTAGGAAAAAATGATCTCTACCAATCAATTAAACTAAAAATTATAAAAAGTAGCAATCGTACCTTGGGGTGCAATAGTTACGCCGAAGAAATTAAAGTTATATATTGTGTTAATTCTATTTATTAGTAGATGGGAAGATTTATGTAGAGCTGTAGACTACTAATTTATAAAAATAAACTGCTTAAAGAACTATAGAAGTGTTGTTAAGAAATACAAAGGAATAAGATAACCATACACCATAATTTTCAGACAGAGAGAAAGGTGAAGCACAGAAGTGGCCATACATGAATGAATGAGCCAACAAACATTACATACACCATAATTTTCGAACACAAAGAAAGTTGTAATATTCTTAGCCTCTATTTTAAATAGACAAAAAACATATCTACAAACCTCAAAAACATCAAAGGAAAAATTAAACAAAACATGTTTAAGTTGTAATATTCTTAGCTGTAATATGATATGTCAAATAATATAAACTAAAGCAAGTACCTATTTTGTTCCATATTCAAATGAATAGAATGAAAAGATCAAATTATTCCTTTCCTTTTCTCAGGTTGTAACAGTGCTCATCCTCAACAAACAAGACTCTGCTGGTAATACTACAACCGATCCGAAGAGATAATTATGGCTTGAATATATTACATCGTCATCCTTGGCTGGAGTTCCTGAAAGGAACATAACTTTTGGAATTTCCAATGTGTCTTTGGAAAAAAATATTGGAATTTGCAAATTTTCCAATTTTCTTTGGCACATTAGGAGATGCAGGCCTTCTTGTTGAAGTATATAAATATTCTAACCCTTCAAAAGTGTTGTAATCAATACAACAGAATGACATAAAGCACACACCTTGCATGATTGTACCAATTATTTCTAACCCTTAAAAAGAAATCTAATCAACTCCAGCAATAGAAGTCTTAGAAAGAGAACTCTTTAAAATTACCGACCTTGCATGAATTTATGAGCTGGCATGGGACATCAACGAATTTGGTCCATGTTTAGGGATGTAGAAAAATGAAAGTGCATCTATCTAACAATCACCACCTATTTGGAGAAGCACAAGTAAACCAGTTGTAATGCCAATTTTATTAATTGATATATGATTTAAATATGAGAGCTATGTAAATGTTAAATTTAGGAACATGATCCCTTACTGTATCTCTAAATTTTCTTGATACAGAGGAGAGAGGCTTTAGTCCATCATGACATAAATTACAAAATATTTTAACATGTTATCAAAATTACAATGAAAAGGTCACTACCAATTGCAACCCAAATGTAAATCAGGGCAAGTATTAGCATTCTTGTCACTTGTTGCCTCAAGGTTCATTTTTATTGTGACTATTTAGGTATATATTTGCTAACCAAATAGGATTAGATACCCATGAGACCTTAACAAAAAATATTTAGTATTTTTTGCAATGTTCGTCAAATATTTCGTATCAATGACATAATTACAAATGAAATGGACCAAAAGAAAATCCCTACTGTTATTTTTTACTATTTAGAAAGAGAATCAATTGCAATAGTTGAATCTGGCTAATTTCATGTTTAGATGACCATTATTAATGGTGTGACTGTCACTTTGTGTAAGTAGGGACAATCTTCCCAGTTTAGGAAATGCTAGTAGAAAAAACCTTGATGTTTAACAGAGTCAACTAAATCACCTAGCCTCTTGTAGCAGTAGGTCATAGTGAAACAATTTTTGGTCACTGTTTAAACTTAACAAAAACTATGCTCATAGAGGAGTACACCAATATCCAGGTCTATAACAGGAATAGAAAACATGAAAACGTACAAATATTACTAACCTTCCCCACCATGTAAGGCATGATACCCATACTCACATTCACAACCATTCAGTCCAGTTCTGGCTCTATGCCTAGAAAATCATCTCTACAAAGCTATTTAGAAACAAGTGGAACTAAAAAAACTGACATAACAATTTTTTGTCTATCTTTTATGCTTTCAGGCATTCTAAAAAACTACATATGCCTTCCCTATGTTTCCACATTTTGCATACATTTTAATTAGGGCTGCCTTGGAAAAAATTGTGGAACTTGGCTTTGCACTTGCAAGTTGTTGTTTGAATCCTTCTAAAAGTTTATTTTGTGAATAAAGATAGTTAAAATTTAATATTTCTTACAAATGTGTCAAAATTATATTTCAACATCACATCTATCTATCATTAGAGCTCCAACCATTATAATTTTTTGTGCTTTATAATTATGCTGAAGGCATTCCCTCAATGGAATTTGCCGATTTCATTTAGCCTATCGACGGTTACAATTGCAATGCAAGGCCATTTCATTAATCTTGCTCATCCGTTGCTTTCTATACTTTTGGTGGCACATTTATTGCTCATGCATTTAGTGCGGATGGGAGGTGGCAAAAAAATCTCCTTCTTGATGCATTTATGTGAAACAAAATTTATTGTCTTCTATTGCTTTCGACTACTTACCAACACTGCTTCGAGATATTTTCTTCACAACACCCCTCAAAATCGCTCAGGCTTTTTTATTTTTTACTAATACAATGTAGATGGGGAAGGCACAATTTTAACTACTACCATTGCTCAATAGGGTTTACACAAATAGTAGAACTGCATTTTTTTTAAAATTCTTTCAATTTTTTAAAATCTTTTCCTGTTATATTTGTTTCGAAGATTTCACCTTTGCTATAGTCATATTCTTTTGGAAAAACTCAACAATCTTCAACTATTTTAAAAAAAAATCAATCCATTGGTCTGAAGATTTTCTTTATTTTTTTGGTTTGTAGAGATTTTTTGTTAATTGTGTTGAATTTTTACACAACATTCATTTTAGGCTTTGGAAACTATCATGAAAAAGTAAATGATTTGGTTAGGTTTAAAGTGTTTGAGGATTTATCTAAATATTGTCAATTCATGGAAGAATTTACCCAAATTTAATTAGAAATGGAGCATGATAGACTAATTAAATGAAAATTAAAATCCCTCCCCCCCCAAAAAACAAAATTGTGCTTTATGTGGCTTTTGGTGTTTGATAAAAATGTTGATCTATGAAGCATATCTCGGCGTCGGTGGAGCCATGTGGCCCTAGTGTCAGAAACCCTCACAACGCTAATAGAACAAAACCTTGCACCCAATAAATAGAACCCTTCTTGCGATCTTGTACCAGAAAAATGAAATGGGTATTCAAATCCGAAATTTCTAAGCCTGGCCAACTAGTTTAGAATAAAGAGTGTTGATGTTTATAGTAGTGTCGAGCGAATTCTTCCAGCCCAGATCACATGGAGAAAATAATTAAATAATAGCCTATCGGCTATTTAATTGATAAATACGATTTTATGAAGGGACACTTCATTTGATAAATAATGATTAATATTTATTTATTGAGGAGATACAAATTAATGAGGAGGTGTGATATTCAAGGTAGTCGACTTCTTGTTTGTAAGTGACATGCCTCTTGGATGAGGCCGACATATTGTTCTTGAAGAGTCACATCTCTCCCTTCATGTGGTATATATACTCATTGGTTGTAACTCATTTGATCATCCATTCATATCAAGTTCGAGTTCTTCAAGTATGAATTTGTCTCAAGAGCAGATCAATAATTGTGTAGAAGGTTGAGATCATTGTTAGCATATTGCATTACTCAATTTTTGTATTTGCATCAAATTGTGGTGCTTATTGTTGGCCTTCTTGTCGGCCTATTATAAAGAAGACATTCTTGTTGTGATTCTATAATATAAGAGATACTATTGACTAGGTTTTTCTCCCTCAAGAGGAGGGTTTTCCCAGGGTATCTATTGTGTCTTGTATTGAATTTTTGAATTAATTTTGGTGCATTTAAATCTGATCTTAAATTTAACAGAGAGATATTTACCCAGAACCAAGCACTTCATATGCATGATTATCTGATATACATGTTGGTACATAGAATAAGGAAACAAATCACGAATAACATAGAGTGCGTGGCTACTAGAGGAGAACAACCACCTCTTCATGTAGCTAGCACAGAAATTGGTTGCCAAGGGTTTAATTATCAATTTTGTAACCACTTTTCACCATATCCCTTCACTAAGCAAGATAGTTGAGAGTTCCTGTGAGGTCGGGCTAGACATCCACCTGCATGTAATGGAGATTCTTTGCAATCACTTAACACTGGGAAAAGTGAACAACAACAACGTGTAAAACCATCAAAAGTTATAGTTAGTAATTTTGAAAAAAGGCACACATTAGTAGGCAGTAATTTCTTCAACATACACATAGGTTGCTAATGAAGGGACTTAAGTGTAATAAAGTTAATTATTAAGTAGGACTAGAAAGGTAGCATCTGCTTTTAGAAACTAATTAGATAATGCAAAGTTTTGAGGACATGATTTTAATGATATTCTATTTGTTTAGTTAGTCACAATCAACCCAATTCCTTAACCAATTGTTTAAACAAACATTATAGCAAAAAATAATAAACAACAGAAGCAAATAAAATCATTTACAATAGCTAGTAAACAATAATGAAAAAAAAACCCATCAGAATTACCAACAAACTCTTTAGAATAAAATCATGTATATTTTTTAGGACTATATAACTGTTATAGTTTTTATTAGGTTAAATAAAAAAACATGCAAGTATATTATTAATAAAGTTTGTAGCCTCCGAAAAGGAACAAATCATGGCATAAAAAAGGAATTAACCATGCATTATCATGCATTATTCTTACAGTTTTGAGCTGGAAAACTAAAACTAAGCTAAACTAGTTATCTACAAATAGAATTGTGCATGGCACTGAGGATTAGTTGCATGGTGGTGTGCATGGAAGTAAGAATCATGCATCGCTTATCAACTAAAAGATTGGGGGTTTGTATAATCTTTTCCAAACTATATTTTTGGGGAGGGAGATGACACATAACAAGTTTATAATTGGTTATTCCATAGGAAATCTACAACACTTCAATTTTGAGCAAGATAAATCCCATTTTGCAAACAAAGTTTCGAAGAGAAAACTGAATAGGGAAAACTACAAGTCCTAAAATGGATGCACTGTGGCATCCATAAAAAATTACAATGTAGAGTCATTTTCAATATGCAAGTGAAAAGTGGAACTTAGTTAGTGTTGGAGTTAAAAAGACACTAAGAGGGGGGGGTGAATCAGTGTCTTAACAGATTTGACCAATTTGTAAAAAATCAAAAACATAGCTCAGATTTGATCTCAATATTACTTTGATTAATGCATTCATGAGTTGAATGTAATCATTCATAAACAGAATTAAGAAAAATAATAACCCAATAGTGAACTGAAACATCAACACCACAGTAAAGCAGTAAGAACATAGATGAACAAAGAGACACAAGATTTTTCCAAGTGGAAAACCCTCCTAGGGTATAAAAACCACTCCCGAAATGCCTTCCTGGCTTAATCTTTAAAACAATTGTTCACAATGCCTTATAGACTGTTTTGAGCACCCACTCAAGGAGCACCAACCCCTCGTTTAGAGATACCTATCTCAAGGAGCACCAACCCCTCAAATTATATTTCTAAACAATAATAATATCTCTGAGGATCTCTTTGTTTTCAGTTAAGCTCATTACTCTCTTTTTTCTTGTCTACCTAATACCCTAAGAATTCAACAATTGAATCCTTAAAGTATTACATAGAACAGAATATTACAATACATCTTTGCATCTTTTTTTTTTTTTTTTTCAGATTTTTAAGAGTATTTCAATACATTCACAAATCACAACCAAAAGTTTTTCAGTGTTTACAACACTGGTTTTTATACAATATTTTCCAAGTATGTTTGCCATGAATAAGGTCTTCACAGAATATGAGGTCAAAAGGAAACTAAAACCTCATATTATTTTCAGAAAGATGCCAAATAATGAATGTTTGCAGGAGTAATTCCTATCCAATAGGCTGTAAACAACTTTGGCATGATATAACAAAGCTTTTCAAAAATCTGACCATGCAAAGAAAAACATCTCTAGCCATAAAGAGATTTCCAGTCAAAAAGATAATGCCCAAGGACTGTCAATTGCTAAAAGAAAATACCAAATAAAGATACCTGTTTGAGCAGCATTCAAATAAATTCTAGAGATTCGATGCCAATAATAGGTCGAGCTCTCATTTATTGAGTTCATGGTCCAAACAACTATCAAAGACTCAACATCTTTGGAAACGGCCATGTAAGATACAACAGAGAGGAAGATAACAATGGTGGCGGCTAGGGTTCCTTACCCAGCCAAGTGAATTAACTCACAAATTTTTCCCTAAGAAGCTTTCTTTTCAATTGACCGAAGTCAACTTTAACACCGTCAGTCATCCTACTGTATGTTGTTTTGGCATTCTGCAGTCGAGGAGACTTCTCGTAGCTATCATTATGTTTTATCGAAAGCCCATTTGATACACATTGGTCACCATGACATTCAGATAGTCCTGCCAAAGGCAATTAAATCACCAGTCATTCCCCTTAGTTATCGCTTTCGCCATGACCCATTAGAGTTGGGGAGAAGTCATAACAAATACATTATGTCATATCGAAACTCCTAAACTCACCTCAGATCGCCAAGAGAGAACAAATCTCACATCGATAAAGTCCATTTGTATTCCATCGGCGAGACATATCAATGTTGGGGAGACCTCTTGGAGAGCACACTATGTCATACCGAAAAACTTTATCCACTTTGAGTCACTGAGACAATACCAACCTCTCGTCGAAAGCCCCTCATAAGACTTAGTCAGCAAGACCTGACGGGTTCGCTATGGCATTACTCCGATGCTACAAGAGTCTCGACGAAATAACCCTTTGCATAAAGTCGGTGAGACACCATGGAATCGCTAAGACCTCCCTTTGAATATCATAAACTCTTACCGATGTGCAATTTTTCAACGGCGGTCGGTGTGACATTGCACATTCATTATGACTTCATGCCGAAAGAAAAATGTCTAGTTGAAGTGAATCTTTAATGTGTTGTTCGGTAAGACTTTCCTCGAGAACCCTTTGATGAAACCCTGCATCAGCAAGACAAAACAACCTCGCTGAGATCACATTTCGATATCGCCAAGCTCTCGCTGATAGACTTCCACATGCATATGGTCGGTGATACATAACCCTTTCACTGTAAGCACATACCGATGGTATAACTTATGCCGATATAATCCTTTTTTGTCGCCGAAACAAAAGAGAATGTCACGCTGAAAGCTGCTTGAATGAAAAAATCCAATCGACATGACATCAGAAATGTCTTGCCGATAGGCAACACAGACATTTCAAAATGGATCGGGGAGACCCTGCCATTCTCACGCCAATATGTGAGCCCGAATGAGAAACAACCAATACCTTTAGACAAAAGAGATGTCAGAACCAAGGTAACTGTAATGCCTTAAAAAATGTGAGTTCAAAGAATGTAATCAAATGGCTTGTAATCATGTGAAATACACCTATGGTATGCAAAGAGAACCATCCTGACAAAGAAACCATCTGTCAAACTCTGTCAGACAAAGAAATAGCATTCATAACACGAACTAGAAATCTCATCACCATGAATTTGAATCATAACAAATAACTTTCTGTAATAGCAAAGAGACATCAAAGAAGTTCTATAATAAATCATAAGGATTCAAACTGAGACTGATCATCAAAGAGAACTAACTGAAAGAGATTTTGTCATCAAGGACAAACTATAAACACAACTGAGATCCAACAGTTAGGGCACATGGATGTTTTTGTTGTTCCCATGCAACTGTGGGAGCATAGACAAGACATGTGAGTTGATTACTTCTCTAGACCAACATGCCTTACCTATTCTTCCACGTATATGGAAATAATATATTATTTATTGATATATAATACCTATATATTATCTATTATATCTATATTTTTACTATAGATTATATTGTACTATAGAAAGAGATAGCTTGAGAATACAATCAGCTCCAATAGTATAGCCCTGGTCACATGACTATCTTCAAATAGAAATATGTATACAAAAAACAAGAATCCTTGCTTTAGAAAAGCTTCATAAAAGCTAGGTAGGAGGTAAATTACTTAATTTGTTATTCAAACACATTATCACATACATCATTCTATCATTCGGCTTTAGATTATAATATATTTTGTTTCCTCCTTGTTTTATTCCCTTATAGAAAAAATTGAATATTTATTTAAAGTAGAGGCATTTATGGAAACCTACAAATTGTATATATGCTTGTCTCCTCTTCAAAAGTGCACTTTAGCTACATTGTGACACATTTGTTCCTCTATCCTATCTTAATTTCTTCCTTCCTTTGGGATGCCTTTTTTAATGCATTTTTATTTGCTTGTTCAACCAATTATCTTCACTTATCTATTTTATTTTGGGTTCTATCCACCAATGGAGTTTCTTTTCATTCAATATTTTTTTTCCCTTGTTCAAATTTATGCTATTTATTTTTTCTACATAATATACTATTTCTATGTATGGTATTTGCTTAACCTATTTCTACTTATGGGGTTTAATTGGCATTTTTTACTAGCATTTCTGGTGTGATTATTAGATCCATCTTAAATTATCAGTGCAGTCTGATTCATAAGACTTCCAAGATTAGAGTTGGCATATTCATCTTACTTCAATTGTTCTATAGTTGAGAGAGAAAGACAGTTTCTTAAGCAATTTGAGATCAAATGGTATTGGGATTTTTTTTCACTATAGCTTCCTCAAGGGGTGAAGAGGGATGGCAAAGCATTTTTTAACTCACTTTAGGTAAAATAATGTATCTAATCATTTTGTGGTCTTATATACTAAATTTTCTGTAAAGTAGTCCTCCCATTTCCGGCGCCTCGTGCTTCTTTCGAGTCTGCCATGCATTACGAGGAAGATAATCATTTGCTCGTTCTTGAAGCTCCTAAGTTGCTCGCTACATATTTTGTGTTGGAATTTAACTCTGTGTTTTTTTTGCCATGATGGCTCATTAACTTGCTTTTATTATCCTTGGACATCATTATTCTTTCTCTCTTTTCATCTAAGTACAACAACTTCTATTGAGTTGGTGCTTCTAAAACTTGTAGGAATTTATCATTTTTTTAAACACTTGTTTGTGTTCACATAGTTATTAATTAGAAGATTTAAATTCATAGCTTGTTAATGTCTTTTGTACTTGTTCTTGCACTATTGAAAATTAATATTGCATTGCTTTGATCCCCAACAACCCCTATCATTGAAAACCACACAAAAAATTTGCAAGCAAAATGTTCTAGCCGTAACCAATTGCAACAATTAAGGTACCATGCAAACAAGGATTCTATTAATAGAGAGAGATGAGAAAACCATCACGACCTCCAAGCAGGAGCTTTCACATCCACTCCCTCTCCTTCCAATAACCCCTCCCCATTACAAGCACCCACAACTCATATGCAATCTATATTACAACCAAGCCCCCCCTCTCAAACCCAAAATCCTCCATTATTTCCTACAAACTATTATGCTGCTAGGGATTCTTTCCGTTCAAACTTGGACAACCTATCAAACATTTCAACATGCCAAGTATGCATGGAATGATATCCATGAATAAAAACTAGGCAAATTCAATGGTACTACTGCATGTTCAAGTTGCATTTCAAAAAAAAATGGCAATCGCTTCTTAACGTGGAACAACATGGACCTTGGTGGGCAGCTTGCTTGTTTGAAAAGCCTAACTTAGATCGAGGAGATGCTTATAGCAAGAGTTAGCCCAGTCCTCCAAGTTACTTATGCAAGAGGGGGCCAGTTAAAATACAGTGGCCACACTATTTGCTTTCCTCAGGATATTAATGTAATTGCAACTTATTTACCACAACATATACATGACCTAGATATACTCATAGTTAACAAAAAAAATGTTGCTTCCCAACAATATAGCTTCTATGTTTGTAGGTCACATGTTCATGAGGCTTTACAATATAAGATCTTTAATGACCCTTACTACAAAGATGTACAATTAGATGAGGCATCTCTCTTATGCTTTCCTATTGCCTCCACTAACATCTCTGACCTTCTACATGCAACTACCTCCAATTCATATCCCTTAGATGTATGTTTCGTGGAAATAGATAATCCAGATGAAGAATAGTTGGAAGATAATTTGCAAGCAACAACATCATTTGTGGAAAACTTTCCCCCTACCCATACAGAATTGCAAGAAATGCAAACCTTGTTGCAGTTAGGGGAAGGACGCCCGACTCTAACTATTGATTGGCCACAAGTTTCTTTGACACCCATCAATGAATACTGCACTGAAGGATTATTTGTTATGGCATTCCCCACATTGTTTCCGAAGGGCACAACTGCATTCAACCAACAAAATATGAAAGAGGTCAAGCTACATGAATATGCTCTCCATCTTCTAAGATACCATGATAATAGGTTCGACCAACACCCATGGTTTAGATACTTCATACTTAATATCCTCATGCACCACCAAAGGTAGGCCATGACTTCTTTTTGTGTTAAAAAAAACTTGGAATGTAGCTTGCCAACAATAATACTTGCCCTACGCCAAAGATTAAAGGACCTTCCCGATGACAAGTTTGCAGACCAGGTTATGCGGTTTGGATCAATAATACGTGGCACACGGCCCTTTTGGACTCACCGTAGGAGGGAGCTATCTGACATGGTTATTCAGGTTGGTTGCCCAACTCTTTTCTTTACCCTTAATGCAACAGATACAAAATGGCCAGACATACACAAAGTCATGTCGTCTACTGCACCAACAAATGCTACAGCTGCGACTCGGTGGAGGATCCAAAATATAGTGCAAAACCCACACCTCTCTGCACTTTACATGCATCATAGATTTACTACTTTTCGAGAAGAGGTTTTGGAAAAGCTCCTCTGCACAATTGACTATTGCTGGTACAGGTAAACATATTTAACATTTTTTGTTTTAATCTATTCCATACACTGAATGCTTTCTAATATCTCCACTCTCCAGGTATGAGTGGCAGCATCGAGGCTTTGCACATGTCCATGGGTTCCTTTGGCTCAAAGAAGCACCTGATATTGCCAAACTACAATGGAATAATCTTGCATTAGTCCAAAATGCAATCAACTACATTGACAAATATGTGTCTGCATGGAACCCGCGCCCCCATCCAATCTCAACCAGAAGGGTTCCACGATCTACCTTCAACAACCCATGCTTAATGTACACAAGAATGATTATGTTGTCCAACCCTTCACACGACTACAATGAACTACTCAACTGCGTTCAATGCCATACACGTCGTACCTTGAACACATGCTTGCGCAAAAAAGGAGCCACCCTTGAATGCCGCTACAAAGCTCCTTGGCCCATCCAAGCCACTTCAAGCCTTTCAAATGAGAGTGGCCAGCCAAAGCACACCACTGCTTGTAATGATGATAGAGTGAATCTTCACAACCCCACTATCCTCTCTATTTGGCGAGCAAATGTAGACTGCCAACCCATTCTCTCAATAGATGTTGTGCTCAAGTATATAGCGAAATATGCAGCAAAAGCATAAACCGAATCTGAAATATATCATGCAATGCTTTCTCGTATTTCGACTAGCTTTGATCCTGACAAGCTAGCACCAATAGCTTTTAGAAAAATGCTTGTAGACAACCTTGTTGACCATGATATTAGTACCCAAGGAAGTTGTCATCTTTTATTAAAACTACCCCTCTACATGTCTAGTAGGTTGTTTGTTTCTTTAAATGTAAACCACAAACATCATCAATGCATTCCGCTCTCACCCACATCCACATCAACAACCACAGACTACATTGATGCATACATGACCCATTCCCTTTGTTTGCAAAAAATGACATTGTTGATGTCACGCAACAATGGAGCTTTTGAGCATCTCGTAAAACGAACGAATGGAAAGAGCGTGCCACAAAATCTTTTGTTCGAGTATCTCCACGCTTCACAAGCATTCCTGCAAGGGACGACCCAACATATCACGAGTTCTGTTGGAGTGAATTGCTTCTCTACAAACCATTTCATAACATTGCACATTACTATGGGTCATCCACCACTGAAATTGTTGCTAACTGGGAGAGGTTGGCATACACTTACCATCCATGGCATGTGTGACATGCTGCACTAGAAACAACCGCCAATACAAACCCAAGCACTCCTTAGAGCAATGACGAACAACCACAACAATGCAACCAATCTAAATGGAAAGTTTTGTCAAGTGTACACCCAGGCCATCCACTCCACCTTGATGAAATAGACATGTTGGGTAATCGTGAAATAGACCTTAACCATGATTGGAAGACTCCATCCATAAATCCACTATATCACACTTTGGCTACCAACTTCGTAGACACAAACCGCACAACATTTCAAGTCCCTCTTTCGCCCAATGTAAATAACCCACTTGCCCTCTCATTAGAACAAAAAAGAACTCTGGATTTAGTGTTGTCACACTTATCCTCCAACAATTACCAACCACCACTAAAAATAATTTTTCAAGGAACTGTAGGAACTGGAAAGTCACACATAATAAAAAGTATCAGGTCAGCACTCAATGGTTCAGCTCCAAGCGGTCAGACATCTCTGCTACTTCTTGCACCTATAGGTGTTGTAGCTTTCAACATAGGAGCATCAACAATCCATTCTACACTTTGCATACCCATCAAAGAGATGGCTCCCTTGCAAGGCCAAACACTAATAAGCTTCCAAGAGAAAATGTACTTTATTCGCTACATTCTAATAGACAACATGAGCTTCATCAGTCCAAAGCTACTTGAATGCATTGACATTTGTGTGCACAAAGCTTTCCCTGCACATATCCACACCCCATTTTGGAGGTCATTCAATCCTACTCTTTGGAGACTTGGGCCAACTACCGCCTGTCAAAGACATTCCTATGTACTCTTTTTCCTACGGTGGGACACTATGGTGGAGCTTCCAAACAATTATTACACTTAACAAAATATTTCGTCAAAGCGGAGAGGATCCCTCTCAAATTCTATTTTGTGAACTATTGTGCAATTTAAGGAAGGTTGAACCTACAATTGCAGATTGGCAACCGCTAATGTCACAGTCGACCAAAGCACTATCGTCCACAAAGCAAGGTGCTTTCTTATCATCCATGCATCTTTTTGCAACCAATGAAATGGTCTCGCTCCATAATAAGTGAAGGTTGTTGTCTTTGGCACAACTCGTTGCCTTATCCACTATAGAGCAATCAGGGAGCTCATTACACTTAAGTCCAGATGATGAACAACTCGAATCTAAAATCTTGTTGTGTGTCAACCAAAAGGTTATGTTATGTTGTAATCTATGAACTGATATAGGCCTTGTCAATGGTGCTCTTGGACAAGTCAAACACATTGTCTATAAGGAAGGCGAAAACCACCCCAACTCCCCTTGTTTGTTGTTGTTTGCTTCAAGCATTACATAGGGCCTGCCTGATATCCAAGCAATCCAACATATTTCCCTATCACCCCGATGAGTCGTGGTGGTCGGCACCAAATTCCACTTAAAATGGCATGGGCCTTAACCATCCACAAATCATAGGGACTTACACTTGAAAGGGCCACCGTTGACATCAGCAAGGCTTGACATTCATAGCTATTGCCAGAGTCACTCACCTTGGAGGACTTCGTATCCACCCTTCATTCACATTCCAAAGATACACATGCATGCAACAAAGCCCTTTTGTTGCACGTAGGATTAAAGAGGAGGCTCAATTGTTAACACTTTCAACATCAGTGTCTTGACATTCTCATATACTTTTCAACCAGAAAATACATGTTAGTTCTATATTTTTTTACTACTTCACCTTGCAAAGTCTACATTTTAGCTACATATTAGTTCTATATTTTTCTAATCCTTTGCCTTGCAAAGTCTACATTTCAGTTGCATACACAATTGTTGCTACAAACTTGCTGCTTTCTCTTTTAAAGTTTCACCTCTATGGAAGTAGTTTAATTTGACTTTCATTTTTCATCATGGCTATGTTGTTCCATATTCCTAGAAACACTAGGCTTTGAACACACAGCTCAAACAAAAGACAATCGATCTACCAGCATCATATGTCTGGAAACTACACAACAAAAAAGTTTCACCATCTTATACTAAAGCTATTGTTTGTATTGGACCTCTCCACTGCAAATTTGGTTCACAATGGTAAAACCTTCTCCCTTTAATTCTTTTTGCTCTCCATTCCTCTCTAATTTAGATATAATTGCATCTTCCATTCAATTTTATAGCACTCCTAAAGTAATTTACAGATAATTGCATGTTCCTAAAGCAATTTCGCTTCATACTTTGACTTTATTTGTACTTCTCCACATAGGATCTTTTAAGGGCCAAACTACCTTGTTTTGGTAAATTATAGGTTTCATACTACATTTAAAATACCAGCATTTGTTGTCTTCTTTGAATAATAAATTCCTTGAATTCAATTTTTATACTCCATTACAATTATGAATAATGGCTTTACCGGTTACAAATATCATCATATTGATGCCAAAATATTAATGTCATTTATTTCCTGTGGCCTTTCACAGGTTTCAAATTTTGAATGTAATGGACCCATTTCTATGGCGAGAGGAAGCAAACTTTTTCCCTACAGCAAGACATGATATGAAACAGTAACAACTTGGTACATTTTTTTTGTGTCTTCATTTCTAAATGTTGTTATATATGAAACTCCATAATGAGCTGAACAAAATTGGCTCTTTCGCAAAATTCTTTATTGTGCTTTCGCTTCATTCTAGAAAAATGGCTATCCATGGTCACCAAACTACCATGGGAAATTTTCCACCAATCTCTACCCATTTTTCTCATCGGCCTCCTTCACAACATGTCACAAATTGTGCACAATCTTCAGGTAACTCGCCATCATTTCACTCAAATTCATTATGGGAAGAGCCAAATCTTTAAATCAATTTCTCAATTACACGCAGCAGATATGCAAGACCATTAATTTAATCTTGGTTGTTTGTTTCTTATGCTAGTTTGTTGTTGTTTCTATCTATTGACAGTCTATAGCTTGTACAACAACCAAAAAAAAATTAAAAATTGGTCTCCTTCAAGGCTATTTCAACAAATAAGCTATTTTTATGACAGTTTTCCTGACAACATATTACACTTCCCTTGGCATGTAAACGCAATCGTTGCCAGAGCTTCTTTCACATATTGAACAGTATAGATCGGAATATGAGCATATGTTACACTTGATTCATTCTTCATTAGAGAGCTTTTCGTAAATATTTCCTCTCAATTTGCTGCCACTATACTGGTGCTCGTACTTTTAAGACCAAATGAATGTATGGCAGATGTTGCTCAAGCTGTAAATGCAATTTTATATGTTAGATCAAGTTCATATGTTAATAGATTCCTCTTTACAAAGCTTCATACATTCATTTAAATGTTGGTTATTGGAAGTCTTGTGCACTTTTCTGTACACTGATATGCCACTCTCTGCCATATTTAATAAATTCTTACAGAAGAAATAACTGCACAATTTCACTTATTTAAAAACAATTACTTCACATTTTACAATTTGTATTTTTCAGATAAAATACCAACAATTATAATATTGATCTCCACCAAATCTTCGGCGTACCCATTGCACACAAAGGTGCAATTGCTAGTTTATAACCTTTGTCCCCTATAAATCTTCCTCAATAAACCATGTTTTTCAAAAAATCATCCTCGACAGAGGCTTGAACAGCCAATATATCAACTGTTATCTGCTTATATAGGCACTAAACAACTCACATATTGACTAAAAGATAGTAACCATTTTCATAGAAAGCTATATCCTCACATATTATTATCAACTTTACTACATCAACAGCTACTTTGAATGTGGAAAAAGCAATTATACGTAAGTTGTTGACCCTTGTCAATCCTCCCTAAATGCTAATAGTGAGTGTTCTAGTCTTGAAATATTTTCAGGAAGTGAGCACATATCAGATTGACAGTGAGATCCATTGAAAGGCATAACATAAACCTTAAAGTCCATCGGGAAAAGAAAAGCAATAACCAAAGTCAAGAAAAACCTTAAGTAAACAATCACCTAGACAGTTTCTTCTGGTTTATATGTTCTCCATTTTAATGTCTTGTCCAAATCTAGACTGGATAGAGCTTGGTATTGTTGTTAGAGGCATCTCATTACTATGAATCTATGTAATTATCTTGTAATTTGAGAAGTAATATAAGAGGTATCATTTTTCCCATTAAAGTTATAACCTATTAAGAATGATCTTAGAGCCCTTCCCATGCAGTATAAGAAACTACACTATAGTTATGGTAGAGAATATAAATCAAGACAGATCAAGATAATATTTTGAAATATAAAAACATAATAAAGAGGTGTAGTTTGAAATATATGTAAATTTGTTTGTAAAATTTTCAAAATATTTGTAATACATATTTGGTAATAGCAATATTTGTAGCTATTCCGTTTGTGTTGATTGTGTATTTGATGATTCCATGTGCTAGAATAAAGTTCCCTTGCACATAATTTTTTCACTGTGAATGTATTTTGTTCCTACACAATTACAAAAGAAGTTAGCAAACAAACATCATAGATGCATAATTGGTTTTATATAAATGATACAAGGTGCATAAAAAGTGAAAGTGGGCATTAAGGAGGGGAATTGTAGGTGTGATAATATGAGATTCGTGACATAGTGAACACATTTGGTGCAAAAGTATATGAATATAAAGTTGTACAATAAAAGATGGTAAGAAAAATAGAAAAGTGAAAAGTTTATGCACAAAAGGGTGAAATTTAGTATGTGTACCTGTACTTATCATAATGAGATATTATTCCATACAACAACTTTGAATTTGAACCAGATTAATAATATGAGGCAACATTCAGCCATAGATTTATTATCATATACTTCTGTTATAACATCTAAGAGCACAAATTAATTGCATTCTTGAAAGAAAAGACTCATAAAATGCATTTTAGATACTCAAAACACTATTATATTGTCAGCTTTTCTGAACCTAAGCTACAGATTCAAGAACTTGAAACTATGCTAGGCTTGGGGCTTCTTGAACAAGCTCAATACCATTATGCTGTTCTTCATTGTTCTGATGAAAGAATGTCGGAAAGAAGCAAAAATTCACACTCAGCTAGCAGATTTGATAATAAAATATTTAATTACCATAAAAAGTGAATAGTAAATACCTTCAACCATAGTAATGATTTTATCTAAGAGATTCTCTTAAAATCAAATACCTAAAACGTATTTAAAGTTGTACTATCTCCAGCTTGATCCTGAATTTTGTCTCAGAAATTTTCTAAGAGCATTGCAATAGCCATTATGAATACTCTGGTGTTACAGTGAAAACAGACCTGTGCTTGAATAAGGAAGAAATTCTCACTTGATTTTTCTATTTTTCCCTTTCCTAGGTGAAACAAAAAACTTGTAACTTTCTGTCTCAAGCCACATAAAATACATTATGCTGAGAACATATATAATTGCCCTGATTTATTACAGTAAATTGTGATTAATCAAGACATATCAAGTTATGGTTCTAGTAGTTCATGAGTAAACAAGAATAAATTGTCTATATATATAGAAATGGTTGCAATGGTCTAATATGTAAATGGCTTTAAATGTGTGGTGCTTATATGTAGCAATCAGCCCATGAAAACTAAAAAGGAAAAATGAAAAAAATACACTGCAATAAAATATCAGGTATGAAAAAATTGTTATGCTGAGAACATATCTAAGCCCAGATTTATTACTGTAAAATTGTGATTAATCAAGACATATCAAGTTCTTGTTAAAAAATGAGGTGTTTTCTTAGCTTAATACTCTATAAAACTTCAAAATTGTTGTTCTAAGTAAGTCTTTTCTTTGTTACATAAATTCTTTGTGGATGATTATCTTGATTAATCCATTTTACTGTTGTAGAATGTAGAGAGAATTATATAGAAGAACTAGACAGGATAATAGAAGTTTCACACAAGATATACCGTGGAGAAACCCTTTCGGGAAAAAACTCCACCAAGAATTATTCTATTATTCAAACTCTGAATTACAATAGCTCCAATTCTTGCTTGAGAATGCTTCTTCTGTCTTTACCAATCTTCTTCACACCTGCAATAACCAATCTCCCAACTCTATTCAACTTGAATGAGATATATAGACAATATGCAACCTTGTAATCTCCAAATGGTGATAATTACAATGCATAAGCACAAGCCCTTGAAAAGGTACGCCATATTCCTTCAAGTAGAGTTCTTCAGTGAAGACTAAAGCTTACAACACGTGCATCATGCATTTGGGTGTCCCAAACTGAAGCTACAACTTCTCCTTCACTTCGGTGATAATTCCAAAGCTATTCCTCAAAGATGGCACCCAAAAGAGGGTCCCACTTACAGAGCCTTTAGAAATATATTATCATGCATTGGAGTTAATTCCAAGAAAGCACCTTGGGCCAAGTTGGCTCCAAGTGATTTCTTGTTAACTAAAACATTTACTCAACACCATTCCCAAAGAATGGTCATCCCTTGTTAATGGAGGTAGTCCTTGTTATCTGTCATACAACTCAATGTTATTAGCCATGCATTACAAGTTAACTGAAGCTAACTACATGCAACTCAAAATAACCAACATGCATGCAACTGAAGATAACTAAGAACGATCCGAACGAACTTAAGCATGCAAAAATCAATCTAACTTCTAGGATCTTTACATGCATTCAAAAGTGTTAACACTCTGTATAGTTAACTAGACTCAAGGTGAGTTTCACCTTACCATGTGTGCACCCACATGCTCCTATTATTTAGGAATAAATACAAATGTCAATTTCATGATTTATTTCATCCAAATATTAATCTCATCCTAATCTTAGTGTTGTTGAACACATTCCAAGAATCTAGGAGATACATGAAATAATTAATGTTTAGGATTTGCAATTAAATGGCATCCTATTTCCAACAGTTACGTCTCTAGATGTAAGAGAGTCCGACGTCATTAGTAAACAAGATCAACATATATATATGTCATTGAAATGGCTACATTGATCCAAGATGTAAATGACTTTAGATGCACGATGCTTGTATGTTTTTAGCAGTGGGAAAAATAAGACTATACATTTGGCAATAAGTTTAAAACTAATAGCTAACTTTCACAACATCAATTAAAAAACTTCCCAGTTTTCATAAAATCTTCTACATAAATTTTATATAAAAAATTAACCAAAGATTAAAGATAAAAATTGTGGATGGAATTTTAAAATATTTTCCAATTTTCTTCAGATTCTATACAGTTTATGCAAATTTCAGCAGATCTTAAATGGATAGAAATTGGGGCAAACCTATTTTTTAGTTGATAAATACATTTTGGAAGTTTTCCTCTAGAGAATATTAGCCTTATACATTTTAGAATATTTTCCTTATACATTTTGGATGTGATAAAGAATTTATAGTGACCTGATCATGTAACCTCGTTTAAATGCTACTTCTATTATACGAGCATGACCCAGGTTCAAAGATCGGCACACCGCAATTAGATTTTGATCTTGAGATGTTAAGGAAAAGGTTTCAAATGCATGCCCCATTTTTCTTATACTCATCCAAGATACTGCCCTGCCTTCTAGAGACACTCGCTAGAATTCCACTCCAGTTTGCAGCTCTAGTTAAAACACACCAGTCTCACAAGCAATCTGAACAACCCCAGGAATACTCCAAATCGTGGGAAGAATCACTCCACCCTGCAAACTATAAAAGGCCCAATAGCCTAGCCTCTGCATATGTGGCAAAAGGGTTACATTTATATCAATTAGAGATACGGAATATTGAATTAATAACCGTCACACAAAATTTGCTTGATAGGCAGGATAGATTGTCAAATTTAAGGCTAAAGGTCACTGATGAAAAGCTCCCTATAAATACTGCACGCAGCTAATTTAAGCAAAAAACACATTAAAAATGTTGCAATGCTGATGTTTTTCAGAAGGACTACCATAATAAATACTGCTCACTATCAATTTGCCTAAAAATCAGAAAAAAAATGTCACATTGCTGGCCTGTAGCTGCAGGGAACATATTGAATAAGGGGTTGTCAGGTTCTGCAGTTGATGTTTCATTTGCAGATATGGACATGCATGCTCATGTGCCTGCCATGTGCCCCTCCATGGCTGTTTTCAAAGCTCAGGAGGCCCTGGTAACTCCTGACAAACAAGGGTTGGCAGATCAGATTTATGATAATAGAAATCTTGGGCACAAGGGGGAATGCCAAACAAGGCGTAAGCATCTGTTTGAGGATGAGGCAGTTCCAAAATCTGCAGAGAAGGAGGGTGTCATGGGTTGGAGATCACAGATGTGGCACAAACATTTATTTCCCTGCACAGGGGTGCAACTGATTTTGTCTTTGGGTCAAGAGGTGTTATTTGAGGAGGTGAAATTTTCCAAAGAAAGTTTAATAATTAAAGTTAGTAATCTTTGGCCCAGCATTGCAGATTTATCCATCAATTTCCAGGTCTCGGTGCTCTAAAATTGAAAAGATACAATTGAAATTTTCCCTAGTGCTCAAGGATTTTTAGTTTTCCATGTTTCTGTGTCAACCGATGCAAGTCTAATCTTATCTAATGTTTTGCTGGTTAAGCCTTGGTTCCCACTTCTATTGCAATGTCCACAAATCATCAAAGCAATTTTAAATAACATCTGGCTGTTATCTTCTGACAAAATCATCAAATCATCTCTACAGAATCACTTAAACTCTACAAAGAAAAACCCAAAAACTATATAAGAAAGCTTTGATTACATGTTGTATTGTTTAAGCCTAAATTCTAATTTTAATAAAACATACTCTAAAACCCTCGTCGAAACCTTCTTTTCAGGCTACAGCAGCACGTGGAATTGGAGAAGTGAAAGGTCAATACACTGAGGAAGAGTTTGGAGGAGCAAAAACCAATTTGCAGGGTTTGGAGGAGATGAAAAAAGAAAACCCAAAAAGCTATTGCAGAATACAGACAAACCTGAAGATAATTCGTCTGTTTATATAGTATTGTAAAAGAAAACAAGTGAATAAGGCCTCTGACCTGTAAGAATTTCACAGAGAAGTGTTGCACATTTGTTTTCTGGCCTGAAACAAATAAAGCGTTGCACATTCAAAACACAAAGAGATAACACCAAGGTAATGGAGATAAATCCCTAAATGTCGAATGACTTAAAAACAGGGACATTTACATGTAAAAATGAGGGCGGCGAGAGTAAATGCTGAACGCAGCTATTTACATCGCCACCCTCTAAACGGAACCATTTATTGCAATTCGTATCCTTTTCAAAACAGGATTGGGATCTGGAATGGGGTTGTGGCAAAAACTGATGAACGACTGAGACTCGTTTCATCATAGTCTTACATCGTCTCCCACAATCTGCACCATTCAGGATAAAAATGACTTCGAAAACTTCAGCAAGGGAACGCCTTCAGCGTAAATATTCAAAAATATCTGAAACATCGGAATTGTCCTTCATTTTTTCCCTTTACCACGATTCAAAAAGCACAACTTATAACAATTAGTCCCCATGAAAACATTAGTCCCCAGTTATGGGCCAGTACTAATAAAGTTACATTCTTTAAGTACATCTCAAAGCATTGTCTGTTCTATTCAAGAACTCAATGGTGCAGATGTTGTACTACAGTAATTTAATGGTGCAGATGTTGCTTCATATATTTACTAGATTCAGAAAATCATCAAAAAGACACAAATGAATTTCCCAAATAAAACATTAGCCGCTGCTTCTGGTGTGACTAAGCGATGAATTGCATCGGTACATGCTGCTTCTGGTGTGACTATGGGATGAATTACATTGGTACATAAAAGCCTCTTGGTTTGAGCTGCTGCATGATTATGGTCACCTCACAAGCCATCACTCAAAGCTCATAGCGGTCACAGTGAGTTTTAAAGACTGTCTTAGATTGGTTACATGCACTCACCTTAGTTGGTGACATACAGATCTCAAGTCAATCCAAGTTAGTAATTTCTCACATGCAGTGCCACAAGTGGTTTATCTATACTTGGAGTGGCACATCAATGTTATTGTCCTCTTGTTCGGTTCCCTGTAATCAACGCAAATATGGAGGATTCATACTTATAATTTATTCCTTGACAACAATTAGTGGAGATGTGGAAGGAATTTTACTGAGTACTAGATAACTTCTGAAGATGTCAAAGCACTTTTATTTACCATATATTTAATGGGGATCTGGAAGGACTTTTATTGAGTACCGTATAACCTATATTTAGCAGTTTGCAATATTCTTTCTATCCCATCTTAAAAAATGACAAGATTTCTATAGGGAGGAACAATAATTTGTTTGGAATCTGGTTTTGGTTTAACTAATGTGTTCTTGCTCCTTTTCAAGTGGCTGCTCATGAATCATATACTAAGTGTTGCTTTAATTTATCCTTTCTAGTTTTTGTGCTTTTACACATGCAAGCCATTTATGTAATTGCACTGAAAATTGAAAGCAAGCTCACTATCAGCAAGCTGTTCTTTGTGAGATGGATTCATTTTCTTTTCACTGCTTTACAATCATCTGGAGGTAATTAGCTGCTGCTCTTATCCAAGCTTTTATATATCTCATTCAATTTTATGTAGAATTTTGTTTAAGTTACGAACTGTTGTGGTCCCATACTCTCATCAATCTAGCTAAATCCACTGTATAAAAAATCTGAACTTCCCTAATATGAATCATTGCTAAAGCTACTGCACAAGTTGCTTTGTTGCCTTGTTCCACCATCCTTTAGGTGGTATACCCTTGGACTCTTAGAAAAAATACCGAAATTGATGCAACGACTTTTCAATATGTTTTTTTCTCTTTATCAGTAGATATGCTAGAAGAAGCTTTGTATAAAATTACCTCATTATCTTGCCTATCTCTCCAAAGAAGCAAGGCAAACTCCCCACTAGTATTAAACTACATTTTGGCTTGAGTGGCACCTACCAAGCAGATCTTTGATTTACCTTCATATGCGTTGATGATGTAGCTTTTTCACATCTTTGACTAGATGATCCAGATGATACATGTTGGATCTTCTCATTAAGATGGCATCTAATGCATATATAGGTTGCTAACTACAATGCCACGAACATCAAGAGGAAGATCAACAACAACATCATCAATGAAATGCTTATTTATTCCAAACTTAACTTTGAATCGTTTGGTAACCTCTAACTCTTATTGCTTGATGGTTTCTAGATTTGATTGTATAAATATTTTTGCATCAACATTTCAAATCACCCTCTGTGATCCATTATCAAGATTTTATTCTTTTCCTTGAGCTCTCTAATTTCATACTGATGATGGATCACAAGGTGTGATCCAAAATATTGATACAAAAATATTTACACACTCAAATCCAGAAACCATCAAATTGTAAACGTTATGGATTGTGGAAAGCTGTTATCTTTAACATCTAACTCTATTCCTTCTGTCATTTAACTCTAAGGAAGAACCAGGAATTTCACATGTAACCAACCCAAGCTTGTTTACCAACTCTTTGCCAATCAAATTTTCTTGTGTAAAATTAACTGTCATTTTTCATTCATATTATTAATACATATTTGCTAAAAACTAATAAAAATGTTTCGGGTAAACATTCAGATTGTTCACTTGAAAACTTGACTATTGTACGCATTTGCTAAAAACTAATAAAAACGTTTCGGTCAGATTGTTCACTTGAAAACTTGACCATTGTATGCATTTGGATCACTTGTCAAAGTATTCCACTCCTTTGGCTTTACGTACTTTCCCACCTTTTTTTTTCAGGAGATATTCCAAGAATCGCCAAATATACCACCTGCAAAAGTGAGTATATCAAATTTGCTAATGTGAAAAAATATGGTTCTTTTGAACAAGGCTAGTCATACTTTCAAACTTGACCCCTGGACACATTTGGATCACTTATCAAAGTATTCCACTCCTTTGGCTTTACATACTTTACCACTTTTTTTGGAAAAGATATTCCAGGAATCCCCAAATATACAACCTGCAAAAGTTGAGTATGTCAAACTTGCTATTATGAAAAAATATGGTTCTTTTGAAAAAGGCTAGTCAACAACACATTAACAGCAGAAATTCGTATCTACTAGATTTACCTTAAGCATGGTTGAGGAAGAACTAGACAAGTCATGAGGGTCATGAGATCAGCTTATGCCCCAAAGAATATTTTATCATGGTCTTTGCTAATGAGTCGGGTAGGGACCAGATCTTCTAGATGTTATTCAAAATGGAAGTCTACTTATGAAGCATTTGAATATCAGTTTCAAACCGATAACAGAAATGACATGTAAAGCTTTTATCTGGTTATAGTCATATGCCCTAATACGTGAGTTATTGTGACACTATGTCTTACAATCCTTGGCAAATTTCATAGGCAAGTTTTGTACATGTTTCCAGAGCAACTTTAGGAAGAGAAGCAGAAAACCATGCTCGGATATGAGTAAACTTGGATTTGAATTGCCTCTTACCCTCTTTCTATCCCTATTTCTCCCTCTCTCTTCTATTGCAAACGTAACATGAGCCTGTTGGTAATAGAACCTGATTATCTTCCTGATTTAGATGTTTTTGTTTCAGTCATGTTTGGATCCTTCTAATTGGATGTGTAGTAGATTTGAAGCTTTCACTTCTCCATTGAGACTTTTGTTGCACACAAAAAATCATTTGATAAATGGCCTAACAATTTACCTCATGTACTGCATAAATGTATGCAACTAATAGACCAAAATTTTACCTAGCTGACCTTCACACCTCTTCGGCATACCCATTGCACACCAAGGTGCAATTGCTAGTTATTTTTCTAAGGAAGTTCATTCAAAGATACATTTAAAGCTATTGGTTAAAATGTATTTTTGGCCACTTTCCAGCTCCCATCTCCATGCATATGGATTATAGGGGTCCACTAAAAGAAAACATGAGTCTATGGAGTACCTCTAGTAGTAGATTGCACTACCTGGAAAATGTGACTAACCAACTATTGTGTTAGAGAACGCATCACTAAAATGCTCTGCCATGTCACAATATGAACCTAAATTGGCTCACACATAACAGTTCTTGTTAGTGTATTTTTAATATCTTACTTCTATACGTAGGGTGTTGGAACAAAACCGTAAACATGAATTTTAATCAGGTCTCCTCAGTGAGCTACCTTTTTTTTTTTCAGAAAAACTAGAACATAAAGAAAACAGCCCAAGCAACCTATACAACACTCAAATAAAAGTAAAGGAAAGCCTTACAACCTGAATTCCTGGATACCTGTTCCAAGCCCCTATTTTGGCATGAGCAGGCATGATGGTGGAAAAATTCCATAGCAGAAAGGTGTCTTGGGCTCCCCATCTGAGACTTTAACAATGTAAAAAACAAGTTGCTTGTTTGTTACCAGCCCGAAAGGACCACACACGCCTCTGCCTGCAGCCCCCCTGCCTCGTGTGCTGTATTTAATGTATGATTCTTCATTGCTCACCATCCCTGCCTCCAACTACTTCGAAGGTTTCAATCATTACAGCTTTACTGATTAGCTTGAATTCTGTAAGAAAATAATTTTTTTAAGCACCAGTATCCCCAAGTTCTCCATGGGAATAACTTGAGCACATCACTTGCTCTGCTTCTATCAGCATTACTTCAAGAGGCAAAAGGTCCATCGTTGCCGCAATAAAAAAGACACTGATTCAGTGGACATCTAAGACACTTCTAACTGCACTCCAGCACGCCTGTTTGGTAAGTGTTTAAAATACAGCATAAAAGAGAGAGTCAATGAAAAAACACCAGAGCCTCATTTTAAGGAGAAAAGCAGAAATTGAGCAATCTTTAAAGCTGCACTCTTTCTTGCCTGTAATGCTGTGTTATTGGTTTTTCAAAAAGATTATATTACTAACAATTTCATAAACCAAAAATTTATAGGAAAAGATCTCTACCAATAAATTAAACTATAAATTATATAAAATGTTCAAAATTATCTGAAACATTGGAATTGTTCTTATTCAAAAAGTACAACTAATAGCAATTAGTCCCCATGAAAACATTACTTCCCAGTTATAGGCCGGGACTAGTAAATTTGCATTTTTAGATACGCCTCAAAGCATTGTCTGTTCTATACAAGAAGAACTGAAAACAAAAACAGAAAAACATGCATAAATCATTCACCCAAAGTACAGCCACTGGACTACAAAGATCATGCTTTCAACTCTTATTTGGGTTCTCCACAATCACTTAATCCGTCGACACCTGGAGCAACAGATCTGGAAATTCATTACTTTGGCCCCTCGAAAACGCAGCCACAATGGAGCTCTTACTGCATTTCGGACCCTTCTCGATTGTGTTGGCTCTGTGGCGGCCATAGGCTCACTGCTACTGATGGGTCTATTCATTTCGTGGCTAGATGATGGGAATACGTCCACGCAGCCCTTCGTGCGGCCTAAATCTGCAGCCTCTTTCTTGCTCAGCTTCGCTGCAAATCCTTGCCAAACTATATTATATGTATATAACATTCTTCCTTCATCAACGAGAGAAGTATACCAATCCTTAAGATTTTTAAACCGGTGTGGCTTCATAGACTTGTCCATGAGAACGATGTATGACTTTCCCATCGCCCCGGACAGAGTTGTGTTCAATGCAAGCAAGAGAGATAGAGAGTAGCGAATGGCCAAAAACAAGCCCTGAACCTTCAGTTTTACCCTCACCCATACCGAAACGGCAACGTCTATCCAGCCCCAGGAATGCACCCGGGGCATGGATGCATCATGCATGGATAGCGCTGCATCGTTTTTAGGGCGGAGTTGTACACTGAGTTTGACCCGTGGTGGCAGATACCGTGCTTTTACATGGCAACATTTGGTTATATGCTTTTTTAAACATTTTTTAACATGGCAAGATTTTGTTTTTTTTTTTTAAACCATTTTTTTAACACGTTATAAGACTCTTTTGATTTTTTAAAAGGAGTCTAGTTAAATGATTGTTATATTTATTTTAAATTATTTATTTTATTTATTTTTTAATATGAAATTTAAAATATAAAATTTTAAAATAAATTTAACATATTTATTTTAAATTATTTATTTTACATATTTACTTTTTATTTATTTAAAATATGAAATAAAAATTAATTGATATGTAAAACTTTTTTTTAATGTAAATTATAAACTGTAAAACATAATATATAATATAAAGCATTAAGTTAAATGTTAAATTTTAAATCTAATAACAAAACTATTCTTTAAATGTTAAACAGTATATTATAGATATAATTTAAAAAATAATATATCAATTAAATGTAAAGTAGATAGTAATGAAAATAATAATTAAAAATAAATAAATAAATAATAAACTTATTAAGTTAATATACATTTAAATAAATATTATTACAAAATTGTAATATTAATTAAATATCAACCTAAAAAATATAATTATTATATTAAAACAATATTAACATTATTAATCTATACAAATTTTAATTATATTATATTTTATTTGTGTTTATATTGTAATTTAATTGTATTGGAAAAAATAGTATTAATTACTAGAAATTATTAATGTTTAAAATAATAAAATATAAAAATATAAATTTCCACCATAAAAAAAAATAATATAAATATAATATAATATAATTCAAAGAATATAAAAAATAGAATTTAAATTAAAATATAGAGTTTAATTTAGAATATGTAGAATTCTAATAACACAACTATTCTCTCAATATATAGTAGTATATTTTATATATGATTTACAAAATAAGACATTAATTAAAATTAAATTGTTCAATATATTTAATATATTAACACTTGACAATAATATATTTCTAATATAATAATGCCTAACAATTGTTAAAAAAATATATATTAATTAAGATTAAATTGTTCAATATATTTGTAATATAGATTTAATTAAATTCAATTTTTTAAAAACATTAATAATGTCTAGTAATTAATTACATAATTTTAACTATTTTTTCAAATATAATTAAAGTACAAATGTAAACATAAATAAAATATAATATAATTAAAATTTGTATAGATTAATAATGTTAGTATTGTTTTAATATAATAATTATATTTTTTAGGTTGATATTTAATTAATATTACAATCTTGTAATACTTTTTTATTTAAATATATATTAACTTAATAAGTTTATTATTTATTTATTTATTTTTAATTATTATTTTCATTACTATCTATTTTGCATTTAATTGATTTATTATTTTTTAAATTATATATAAAATATATTTTTTAACATTTAAAGAATAGTTTTGTTATTAGATTTAAAATTCAACATTTAACTTAATGTTTTATATTATATATTATGTTTTAGAGTTTATAATTTACACTAAAAAACAAATTTACATATCAATTAATTTTTATTTCATATTTTAAATAAATAAAAAATAAATAATTTAAAATAAATATGTTAAATTTATGTTTTAGGAAGTAGGTGTTGGGAGTGACTAAGTTAAAGTGGTATTTTTTTTATTGGTAATATTGATAGAACAAGAAGATATTCTAAAGATCTTTCTTGAAGCTACTTGTCAATTGGAGTTATCTTCCACTATTGTTAAAATGTTAAATTTATGTTTTAGGAAGTAGGTGTTGGGAGTGACTAAGTTAAAGTGGTATTTTTTTTATTGGTAATATTGATAGAACAAGAAGATATTCTAAAGATCTTTCTTGAAGCTACTTGTCAATTGGAGTTATCTTCCACTATTGTTAAAAAAAATCAAAGTGACTAAGTCAAAGTGATTTTTGGGTGACTAAGTTTTACGGTTCTTAGATAAAGCTTGGGATTAGAATTAAATTTAGGTTAGGGTTAGGATTCCTAAATAAAGCTTGGGGTTAGAATAAGGGTTCCAATTAGGGTTAGTGTTCAATCAGGGACAACTATAGTTAGGGTTAGACTTATGGTGTTCAAATATAGGGTTAAGGTTATAATTATGATTAGTGTTTGAAATAGTGCTACAGGTAGGGTTAGATTTCAATTAGGATTGGGGTTACGGTGTTCAACTAAGGTTAGGATTATAATTATGACTAGTGTTAAAATTAGTATTATAGTTAGGATTGAACTTTTAATTAGGATTATGGTTAGGGTTTACTTAGGTTTAGGGTTAGAGTTAGGGTTATAGGACAAAGCTTTAGGTTAGAATTAAATTAAAGTTAGGGTTATCTCAGATAAAGCTTGGGGTTAGAATAAGGGTTCCAATTAGCGTTTGGTTTTAATTAGTTTACAGTTAAATTAGGATTCTAAGACTTAGGTTTCATTAACGTTCAAGTTAAAAAAAGTCTTGAATTTTGATTAGGGTTAGGGTTTATGTTCTAGGGTAAAGCTTGGGGTTAGTGTTTATGTTCAATTATGGTTAGAATTAGGGTTGTATTTCAATTAAAGTTAGTGTTAGGTTAGGGTTAGCAATTATGGTTTATGATTAAGGTTTGGTTGGAGTTAGGGTTAGAGTTAGGGAATTGGGGCTTAGTTAGTGTTAGGGTTATCTCAGGTTAAATTAATGATAATTAGGGTTTAATTATGTTTAAGATTTAATTAAGATTAGGTTTAGGGTACAACTGGTATATGTGATAAAGTTTTGGGTTAGGGTTATGGTTGGGGTTAGAGCCAGGGTTGGGGCTACAATTCAACTAGAGTTAGGATTATAATTACAATTAACCTTATGATTAAAATTTAATTAGGATTTAACTAGGGTTATGGTTAGGGGTTATATTCAATTAGGGTAATTGTTTAACTAGGGTTAGGATTAGGGTTCAATTAGGCTTAAGGTTATAGTTAAGTTAGGGTTAGGGATTAATTAGAAATACTCTTAGGGTTTTATTAGGATTACAATTAGAGTTGGTATTGTAATTAGTAGTATGGTTTGTGTTAGAATGAATATTATGAATAGGGTTAAAATTATGGTTAGGGTTAGAATTATAATTAGGGTTGAATTTCAATTACGAGGAGTAGGGTTAGGTTTAAGGTTAGGATTACAACTCAACTAGGGTAAGGGTTAGACTTAGGATTCGAAGATAGAACTTGTGATTCGAATTAAGGTGAAGCTTTAGGGTTTAATTAGGTTTTGGGTTCTAAATTTAAAAATAATTGAAATAAGGAATTATTTTATAACATATATCTATACATTTACTAATTTAAATAGCATTCTAACATTAAAAAATAAAAATAAATAATTTGTGATAACTCTCTGCATATTTTATATATATTATTAATTAATATATGTATACGAAAAAAAAAGACCCGATTTCGATAGAAGAATTTTAATCGATGAAAAATGATTTTCGGCGCTGATGCAAAATTTCGTGCTCCTTGAAAGCTGGGTAAAGGCGGCGTCTTAGGTGTGTTCTTTCCTGCGTAGTGTAGGTCTTTTATGAGCATTTATGATGAATACCTCTTCATCCTCTTCTCTCTGCCGTTCGGTAGAGGCCGTACCCCCTAACTCCCCCTCGGCGGTTCCTCTACCATTTATGGCTTCTGACAACTCTTCCCCAAACATTCCTGATTCTTCCCCTCTGCATTCGAGACCCAAGACATTCTCTGAGGCGGTGGCGAAAGCTGGTGTCTCCATCAACGTGGGTGCGAGGTTTACCCTATCGAGCCCTAATGAAACCTCCAAAACCGGTAAGAATTGTGGGGTTGCTCCCACATCTCTCTCTGTTTCTCCTAATCCCGAAATGCTAACTGAAATTAGTAAGGAGAAAAATAGACTTAAAAATTCTGCTATTTTCTTTTCTGCTGTTGATGTGGATAAATGTCCGCCAAGAAAGTTTATGGATGATTGGTTTCACAATTTTTGGAACCTGAAGCTTGGCTTCCACATATCCTTCTATAGAAAGATTCAAAAAGGGTTGTTTGTTATTTTTTTTACTACTCATGAAGCCTAGATAGAAATTCTCAAAAAACAATACTGGACTGTTGGATCTACTTCCTTCCGCGCCATTGCGTGGTCGCCTGAAGGCATTCATGAGGAAGTCATCGCGCTCTCGGCCCCTCGATGGATTGTGATCAAACAAATCCCACCATTCTTATGGCGTTTTCTCCCACAGTTGCTTGAACCTCTCGGTAAGGTCATCCGTATGGATGACACTATTAGACTTGTCCCTCACATGGACGCTAGGGTTCTCATTTCTCTAAATCCTGGTTATGAATCCCCCTTGAAATCAATATTTGTATTATGGATGACAAATTTGTGTGCCCCATTGATATTCTTGGGGGTTTGAATGCTTGCTTCTTGTGCAGAAGGGAAGGGCATCTAAGGAAAGACTGCCCTATCATTAAGAAAAAACCCCTGCTCGCCAAAACCTCGCCTCCCCGCAATTCGTCATCTGCAGGTAACCCTAATCTGGACTCTTCATTGGAGAAAGGCCCTCCTCCTGATGTGCCCGCGAAACCCGCCCCCCCTCTGACTTCTTTCATCCCATCCTCCACTTATGCTCCCCCCGTCTGCCCTCTCGGGTGATTCCTTCCCCCCTTGTGGCTGGTGTTCCGAATGCCGGATTCACTACGGTTGCTAAAACGTCCAACAAGCGAAGGCGTAGGGCCAATAAACAGAGCATTACTGAATCAGAGGAATCTTGGGCCCTTTGTTCTTAGTTTACCCCTGTCGCTGTCAATTCTGTGGAGTCCGCATCTAAAGAACCTCTAACCAGCTCCACCCCCTCAGGCTCGGCAATGATGGACTATTTTTTCAGGTGTCCTGACCCGCCCCCTTCCCTAAGCTTCCCTCCTAAAGTTTTCTGTGAACTTGGGGATGATTGTTTGCTTGAAATCATCCCGGCCAACAATGTTTTCGAGGGTTCGGCCTCTCTCCTTCAGAAACATTCCGTGGAGTTGGATTATATTTCCCATGACGATTCTGAGAATGATGATGAGTTAATAAATGCTTTTCCCACTGCTAAGCAGAGGGGGAGACGCCTAGGCTCCAAAAATAAGAACCCCTCCAAGAAAAAAATGGGTGACTCTCAGGGCACTGTGTTGGCTCCCGGGGTAGACGCCTCTGACTTCTGTGAACCCACCTTTAAACATTTCCCAATGAACTGCATTTCGTGGAATATCCGGGGGCTTGAATCCCCTGACAGAAGGTGGATCATTAAGCGTTTCCTTGATACCTATGAAGCCATGGACTTCCTTATGTTGCAGGAAATTAAGGCCACCGGGTACACTCTGGATGTCAACCTCAATTTTCTGTGGAAAGACGCTAATAAATTTTACACCAACCACCCTAGAGGCAGGGGTGGAGTTTCCCTTCTGATCAATAGGAAATGGGCCAAGTTTATCACTGGTAATGGGTCCTCCCCCTGTAACAGGGCAGTTTGGGTTACTTTCAATTTCAATAATCTTATATTTGGCATATGCTCTGTTTATGCCCCGAATGATTTCAAGGAGAGAGCATGTCTTTGGGACTGGTTGGTTGCTCTCCCTAATATCCCTTGGCTTGTGGGGGGAGACTTCAACATGGTTGAGTCTCAGGAAGATAAACTTGGTGGTCTTCTGTTTGTTTGGAAAGACTTTGAAAAAATGCACTGGTGTAAGATGATAAGTTCCAAACTTCTGTTTGATCCTTTAGCTGGCACTAAAGACTCTTACCCGGGATTATGGCATACCTGGTGTAATTTCCAGCAGGGCCCCTATAGGATTTACTCCAGGCTTGACCGTTTCTATGCCAACAAGAACTTCTTCTCCTTTCTCCCTGATAACCTCGGCTGCCCGGTCCTTGTTACCCCCACCTCTCTCTCCGACCACCACCCTATCTCTTCTTGTGTTAGGATCAACACCTCCCTTTATCCTTGCGAAAGATCCAATCCCAAATTTTTCCTCAACACTAAACTGCTCAGAGATGATGACACTCTTTGCGCCATCCATATCATTAATATCTTAAACAGGAAAAATTTCCCTACCATGTCTCATTTGGATAGATGGAACTTGAATATTCATGCCTGGCAGAATCTTTTGAAGACCATAGGGAAAAAAAGGTCCAAAGACTTTAGGTTTGTGGAAAAGAAGCTTTCCTCCGAGCTTCAGGATGCTGAAGCCAATATCCAAGCCAATCCTGCTAATTGTGAGTTCATCTCTCAAGTTGTGAAGGCTAAAGACGCCCTTAGACAACACCAACAGGTCAAGGTCAAGGGCGCCATGGTCAGATCCCGTGCGCACTGGCTTCAGTGTGGGGACAGAGGCTCCAAATTCTTCTTCAACCTTATCAAACAAAAGCAGTCTAATGAGAATATTGAAAGAATTGTTGTTGACAACCATGAAATTAACGACCTAGAAAACATCAAAAAGGCCTTTGCCAATTTTTATCATAATCTCTTCACCTCTGAGGATTCAGAGGATGCTGCCCTCTTAAGAGCCCAAGTCCGTTCCCTCATTCCCAACAAGATATCCACTGTTGAAGCTAATCAGCTGTCTAAAGAGCTCTCTCTTGAAGAAATTGAAAAAGCCATTAAAGAGCTTAATAATGACAAGGCCCCTGGCCCTGACGGTCTTCCTGTTGAGTTTTACAAGGCTAATATCGATTGGATCTGCAATGACCTGCTAGATATCTATTCTGAGGCCATTGCTTGTGGCTCCCTGGGCACCTTCATTAACAGGGGAAGTATCAAATTGCTCCCCAAGGATGGGGACAAAGCGCTCATCAAGAACTGGAGAACTATTACTCTCCTTAATGTTTCCTATAAAATATTTGCCAAAATTATGGCTCTTAGAATTAAAAATATCCTACCCAAGTTTGTGTGTCCTACCCAAACAGGATTCATTAAAGGGAGATATATTCTGGAAAACTTGATCACTGGCTGGGAAGCCATGAATTGGGCTCACGTTTCTCAGCAAGATTCTGTCATGTTCCTGCTGGACTTCGAGAAAGCCTACGACAGAGTGGAGTGGAATTTCATCTCCATGATGCTCGAGGCGTTTGGTTTCCCCAGTGCCTTCTGCAATTCTGTTAAAATCTTACTAAAAGATGCCTTCGCACAGGTCGACGTGAATGGCTCCTTATCTGACTCCTTTCCTCTTGGAAGATCCATCAGACAGGGCTGCCCCTTGGCCCCTGCTCTTTTTGTGATTGCTTCTGAAGCTCTGTATTACATCTTAAGAGACAACTCTATCTCCCCGGCTATTAAAGGCATATCCCTTCCTAATAACAATGAGCTTATTAACTGCCAATTCGCTGATGACACCGCGATCTTCCTTGAAGCTACAGCTGACAACTTTGAAACCCTGCTTCACAAGCTCAACCTCTTCTGCAAGATCTCGGGCGCTCACCTCTCCCACCTCAAATCTGTCTGCCTTGGTTGGTATGAGCAGCCGCCTAACTGGTTCAAGAACTATCACTTTCAGTGGGGTGGCCCGAACAAGATTGTGAGATATCTTGGCATTCCCTTCTCCATCGACCCCTCCCTCAAAGATATGTGGTCTTGGGTCAAAGACAAGATTTTAAAGAAGCTCAATAAATGGCATAACAGGGCCCTATCGCTGGCCGGCAGAGTGCAGGTTTGCCAAAAAATTATGTCGTCTTATAATATTTATTACTCTTCAGCTTGGATGTTCAGTAACTATCAAATTTATGAAATTCAAAAAGAGATTAGGAAGTTTCTTTGGTCTGATGGCAAAGGCAAAAACAAAATGCACGCGGTTAAGTGGGAGTGGTGTCATACTAACAAACTTCTTGGGGGGCTTGGCCTTAGGGATCTTAAGCTCCAAGGGATTGCCCTGGCCGCCAAGTGGATCTTTCTCTCTCTTGATGGAGATGATCCCTGGAAGGTCCTGGTTAGAAATAATATTGAAAGAGGTATCCCCAAGAAGGCCAGGTCTTGGAAGAATCTTCCCTTTAATGATCTTGTCCTTGGTGACTTTCCTGTGAATGTGCAAGGATCTACTGTCTTTAGATCCATTTGGAAAGCTTGGAATTATGTGAAATGCTTTATCACTAACAGGACCTTCCACGATGATACCCATCTTTACGGTGAAAGGTCCATTTGGTGGAACCTTAGCTCCTCTGGCAAGCCCCTCGCCCTCTCCCAAGGCTGCTCTGCTAGGCAATGGAATAGTAAAGGCATCTCTCAGTTGGCTGACTTGTTTGAGCATGACAGGTTAATTGGCTGGGAGGCTCTCAGTAACAAGTTTGACCTTCCCGGTTCCCAGAAGAAAACCTATACCTTGATCCGCAAGGCCACCATGAATCTCCCGACCTCTTGTCAAATTGATTCTCACAGATTTTTAAGCATTAAATGGCTGGATGGGACCGTTCTTAACAAAATCAAAGCCAAAAATATCTACAATACTATCGGGCACTTTGAGGCCGTTATAGAGCATATAAACAATGTTTGGTACTCTACCCTTGACACTCATACTTGGAAAAGTTCTTTTGCTAATCTTTGGAAAGGACCTACTGAACCTAAGATAAAATGTTTTAATTGGCTTGTTATTCTTGATAGGCTCCCTATTAGGAAAGATTCCTCGGTTACTGATCATTGTCCTATGTGCAGGTTACCCAAAACTGGTAGACACATTCTTTTTGATTGTATATTTGCTAAGGAGATATGGCATATGTTCGACATCATGTATCCTTCATTTTTTAACATCATTGAGATTATTACCGACCATATTGCTGGGCTGAAACAAGACACTAACTTATTCTGGAAAATCCTCTCCTCTATTATTTTGTGGCAAATCTGGAAGTGTAGAAACGAAGAGAGATATCAGAACAATCCCAGAATTCTTACTGAGTCTTTTCGGAAACTCATTTATCTTAAAATTTTCTTGCAGGTCTGCACTACAATGCTGATTGAAAAAGAGAAGCTTACAAGGTTCCTTAAGAATGGCTTTGCCACGTTCTTCATATATGAGATGCAAGGAGGTTACGCTTGGAGGCAGACTATGGACAATCTGCAGCTATTTGAGAAAACGTGCAAAACGCTGACCCAAGAGGTGAAGAACAACAGGAAAGTCAACAAGGAGCAGATCCTCATGCTGGCTCAGATTCAGGAAGCAAAGCGCATAGTCTGGATGGAAGGTGCCATGGGGTGGACGACCTGGGTTGATAACATAGAAGATATTTTAAGCTAGTGGCTGCCCTGTTTTGGACTCGCCTCTTTCTTCTGTATATGTGGTGTATATATTTTTATATGCTCTAGTTCTCTTTGTGCTCTTGATGTGAGGCTTAGCCTCTCTTGAGCCGTACTCTTCGTTCCCCGGTGTTTCCTTGGAACTTATCTTTTTGATCTCTCTATTTATAATATAAAAATATATATATATATGTATGCTAGTTTAAATAAAGACAAGCTCTTAATAAAATTACAAATAAAATAATAATTGAAAGAAAAGTGTAAGCACTTAAAAGTAAATCAAAATATTTCTATGATTCAATTTTATGTCACTTTTAAAATTTATTAAGAGTAGAAATATTTTTTTACAGTAAGCATATAAACAATTTAAATAAGAGAATAATCGCTAAACATTAAATTAATTAAAATTATGAAGATTAAATTTAAATTATTCTTCAAGAAATTATTAAACATATTATAGCAATGTAATATTTTAGTAAACATATAAATAAATTATATAAAAAGATAAACATTAAATACAATTTAAATTGACAATCATAAAAATTATTTAAAAAGATTATAAATTTATAATAAAATAATGTTATTTAAAAAAAATAATATTAACCGTAAATACAAATACAATTCAAATAAAAAGTATTCAAAAAAATTTAAAAAATGATTAAATTAAAAATTATTAAATATAAAAAATAATTTTAAAAACTGAAAAATACTAAAAATACAAATACATTCAAATAAAATTTATTAAAAATTTAAATTATTTTTTAAAAAATGATTAAATATATATTTTTTGAAATATAAATGTTTAATTACAATAAAAAGATGTAAACACAAACAATTTAAATTTTTTTTAATTAAAATTAAATTTAAAATGACTTCTAAATTATTTAGAGAACAAAACTTACTATTCCTAACTTTATTAAAAAAAATAAAAAATTATGAAGGTCGCTTCTCATGAATTTGTTATTTCACCGTACTCGCAGGGATTGACGAGACAAGCCAACCGTAGTATTCAAATTTCAATGACATTAATTCCGTTTCCGTTGTACGAAACTGTTAAATTCTTCGCCCACTGTACGAAATGCATGGATGGGCATGCAGCGGCACATCCATGCCCCGGTGCATTCCTGGGGCTGGATAGCCACGGCACTGGCTATAGCGGCGACAATTTGCACCAGCCCATGGATGTCTATGCCATGCGCTCCTCCTGCATACCCCTCTGACCGTCCGTGTGCTGCAGCAGGCCGTATTTGCACGGAGTTTTTGGTTTACGGTGCCCAAAAAGACTGAAAGAGCTGGACAACAACGGATGGACGAACGGACGGTGGTTTTAAAAAAGAGCGCCAATTTTAAAGCGGGAAATTTGAAATTTGAAATGCTTCAATATCCCGTAGACCCATTTCAGAAACACCTTTTTCATGCAGGCAGGGAGGAATATGGCGGACAGCGTCTGCGATAGAAACAGGTATATTGATCTTGGGCTTTCTTTGCTGCATTAAATCGTAATGCTCTTCTCCTCTGTTATTCCTTTCATTTTTTTTTGACAGGAGATTTGGCGCGCCATTTGCAAAATGTTATTGCTCGAGTTTTATTCTTTCTTTTTTCAGAATGGGTTTGGAAAGAGAAGATTTTAACAGTGTAAGAGTAGCTTTGCTGTCTATGAAGGCGATTTTGGCCTGTGTTCCGGTGGTTATGCTTCCATTCGCCTTGAAGCCCAGTGCGGAGCTCTTTGTGGTGGGCTGGGGCTGCGTCAGCGCCTGGTTTCGCCCCCCGTTTCTCTATGTTGTACTCAATGTGGTGATTGTCACTCTTGGAGTTAAATCCGGGGCGCTCACCACCTCTTCTACGCGTGATCAACCAGAGGTTTCGGGCGACGCTCAAATGGACAATATTCCTACGATCTTTACATAAGAAAAGGAGTAGATGGCTCTGATAGTGACCGCTGCGCCACTCCCGAACAAGATGGTGTTGCTGTTGAAGAGGAGGTCGCGGTTTCGAAACCTGATGAGAAATGTGGAGAAACCCAGCTGGTTTGTGGCAATTTGATTAATGAGGTGGATGCAGGGCAAATAACGTCTTCTGACAGCAACGAGGAGAAAGAGAAAGAAGAAGAAGAGATGCTGAGCGCTGAAGAATTGTATGAAAAGTCGGAAATGTTCATAGGCAACTTCTACCGTGAGCTTAAGCTCCAACAGATCGAGTAGTGGAGCACAGTATAAGTTGTGACCATTCAATCTCTATAGTGATAATCTAACGAGCTGTAGTCCTGCTAATAGCTTGTAGTAAAATATTATGAGTGAGATTAAGAATTCAGGTCTAAAAATCCAAATGGCTCTCATGGATTGCGCGCATACCCACCAAATGTTTCAGTGCCTGCATTTTCCTTGTACTTACTAGTCCTATGGAAGTTCTCGTTCCCGATAATGGCGTCCTCTGTACAGAATAAAATATTAAACGCAGTAACTGGAAGCTTTTACAAAATCTTTTGTGAGATTTTTTTTTTCATCTTTTATTTTTTAAAGTTTATTTTTTTGTTGTGGGATTTTCATTTGTGTGAATGACTTTGTGTTTTTTTATGGTAGATTTTCGAGTAATCTGAAAAATATACACAACATATAATATATATTTACAATTTGGGATGATAAAATTTAATGATTATTAATTTTAGTTAATGAAATTGATTTAAAATATATATTTAAAAAAATTAATAAAATGTTTATAAAAACTTTTAATTATGAAAGTTAGTTCTCTATTATTTATTTATTTTTAAATAAAGTTAGTTTACAATATGATTGAAAAGCTTTGGGAGTGGGAAAAATGAAAGTTATAATTAAATTAATTAATATTTTTATTAAGATATGAAAAAGATATCTTGATGTGCATATAATTATTAATAATTTAGAAATTTTAAATATAAATAGATAATATTATAAAGATTTATATACATAAAATATATAAAAAATTAATATATTTTCATTTTATTAAATTAATAAATAAAATAATTTATCAAACATAAATATATCTTTAAAAATTATGAAATATGTCATAATTCTTAGCAAAAAATTATTAATAAAGGTAATATTTAATTAATTGTAGAATATAAAAGTGCATATTTTAATTCATTTTGTTCTAGTTCTACATTATTTGAGTTTGGTGTCTTTTGTGCATGATATTAATTCATAATTTATTATTTAGGTATATTCACCAACTGTAGATTGATTTATTATTTTTTATATATTTTAGAAATAGTGTATAAATATAGCTTAAATGAGCATCAAAAGTATACAAAGATCACACCAATAGGGATTCACATCCAAAAAAGATCCCAAAACCTCAATGTCTCCAAAATATAAAAACTAGCTACAGAAGGAACACTTTCAATTAACAAAAAAAATAGCCCCATGCAACCAAGATTAAAAAACACTCAAATACAACATAACTTGATCAAAACAATTCCTCACACAAAAGATTACTATCCAACATAACTCCAAAAGAAGCAACATCAAGTATTCACTTGAAATGTCTCACAAAACTAAGAAGTGTCATAGAAACAAAACTATACGAAGAACATTTAACAACAAAAAAAGAACCCGTAGAGTGTCTAATATCTCAAAAACCATGTATAAATCTAATTGTTAAAAAACACATTAGCCATTTTTTTCTTAACATTCTCATCTAAATGATCAATAAAACCTCCAATCTTCTTCCTAAGAGATTGCACTCTTAAATCCACACATTCTTGAAGCCAAACTTTGGTAAGTATCTAACAAGTATTGTAGGATATAAAAATTGACCATCATCACTATCACTATTTGAAGAACTATTAGTTGGATATAATCCCCTTTTGCATTGAAACATCCACAATAACATTCTTTACTTCTTCTAACACAACCATAGTGGATTGGCTATCTTAAATTGTATCAACATGAACATGCTAATTTGGAATTATTACAACAAGCACATAACTATCAACCATGAAAACATCAAAGCACGACTTTTGTTTAACAATTACGGGTAAGTGCACCAAGATAGTGCACAAAAAGGGGGTCAAAAGTGACCACTCTTTTTATGAAATCAGCTAAACCTGAACTTGGAGGAGTAATTTGAGATTCATGCACTTAAAATTTGAAGATACCAAAAGAACAAGAATTGTAGTACTCTGAATCTAGTTTCTAAACTACTAAAGTTTTTCAAAAATGGATGAGATTAAGAGGATAAAATTATTCACGCACACAAAAGTGTTCATGTTTTTTCAACAAAACATAACATAGTGTCTGTCACACACACCCCTCAATTTTTTAGTTGCATTTAGTTTTTTAAAAACCCATTGGTAGAAATATAGTTAAGAGTGAGTACTAGAAGTTGTATATTTTTGGTAATTCTTATTTAGTTTTTTTATGATTTTTCAAAGTGGATGTATCCTAAAAATCACATCACTGAGTGTGCGTGTCACATAACTTGCACCAAAATAATCGAAAACATATTTTTTTTCCCAATGTGTAAAGAATGAATTGTAGAATTTTTTATTTTTATTTTCAAATTTTTGGACAAGTAGGTCAAAAGTTATTAAAAAAATTCAATACACATGTCTCTGATAACTATGGAAACATTTGTGAAAGAAATTAAAAATAAATATCTTAATGTAGTTCAAAGATCTAAAAAAATTATATGGTTAGAAAGCTTTAAAGAAGACATGTGAAATTATGGTGGTAATTTTACTAAGATTTAATTTATAACATGTAAACCCGATGATGAGCAAGTTGAGAAACAAGAATGGAGGAAAAAAATGTGTCAAAATGAGGCAAATGAACCGTCCAAGCCTAAGGCTTGTCATCCAAGCCTAAGTACAAGCCAAAACTTGTACGTGTGTTTTGTGCAAGCCAAAACACGTACGTGTTTTGACCCACACTAAAAGCATCATATTCTTCAATCTTAATTTCTAGCTCTCTCCCTCCACCTCTGTCTCTAACTCTCTCTACATCTCTCTATCAATATTCCTCCCTTTGTTCCTCCATCCCTCCTCCCAAATTCTCTCTATTGGCTCTCTCTCCCTCCAAATCTTTGTATCTCTCCCTACCTCTCCCTCCCTCTCTCCTCCCCTTTGTACTATTTTTTCTCAAATATCTCTCTATTTCCCTCTATATATATCTCTCTCTCTCCCTATTTTCCTCCCTTTTCTAATAATGTTCTCTCATGCATCTCTTTGTCTCTTTGTACCTAACTCTCCCTATCTCCAATTCTTCTTTCTCCATATGTACATCTCTCCCTCCATCTCTCCCTATCTCAAATTCTTCTTTCTCCCTATTTACATCCCTTCCTCCCTCTCTCTGTAACTCTCTCCACCTCTCTTACTCTCTCAATGCGTCTCTATCTAGGTTATAATTCGTTCATGTTTCTAGGAATAAAATGTATCCCCCATGCTCAAAAATTCATCTTCATAGGAGCAAGTGTGTTATAATGTGCACTCATGTTCCTATGAAGATAAAAATCCTCTTTGTATCTCTCTCCATATTTCTTTCCATCCCTCTCTTTTTCTCTCCCATGTGCTCACATTTATATAAAGAATTTAGAGTTGAGGGTTTAGGGTTCATGACCATGAGAGTATATTATTTAGGGTTGAGGGTATATATTTTAGTGTTAATTATTAATGTGAATATTTAGGGTTCAGTGTATAGGGTTCAAGGTGCATCTCCTAGTGTTTAGGGTTTAGGGTGTAGGGTTTATGATCTATGATAGAGGGTTGAGGCTTTACCTACATATTTATATATATCATCTCACATCTCCCCCCTATTTATTCTCCTTCCCATCTCTATTGTTATTTATCTCACTTCTCTCTCTCCCCTAGATCTACCTCTCTCTATCTAACCTCTCTCTCTCTCTCCACTATCTACCTCTCTCTCTCTCTCCATCTCAACATTATATCTATCCCCCCTTCCTACCTCTCCCTCCCTCCCTATGTAGACCTCTCTTTTCTCTGTCTCGCATCTCTTTCTTTCTCTACCTCTCTTCTCTCTATCTCACCTCTCTATATCTCTCTCCCATGTCTTCATCCTCTCTCCCTTTAATATCTCTAAATTATTCATTATTTAGGGTGTAAGGCCTATGGTTTATGGGTTTAGGGTTGATGGTTTAGGATGGAGAGTTGAGAGTTGAGGGTTTACAAATTAAATTTAATTATGTAGGTTTTAGTGTTAAATTATTAATGTTGAGTTTTAGGGTGTAGGGTTTACGGTTGATGATATCTAGGGTTTAGGGGTGAGAGTATAAGATTGAGAACTATAAGGTTCAGGTTTAAGGGTATAGGAATCTTGAGGGTTGAAGGTATAAGGTTTAGGGTACATAGTGTATAGGTTTTACGACCTAGGGATGAGTGTAGGGTTAAGAGTTGGGGGTATACAATATAGTATATAGGGTCAAGGGTATATCGTTTAGGTTTGAGTGTATAGGTTTGAGGGTTCATCCCCTAGGCTTTAGGGCCTAGGGTTGAGGGATATGGTTTAGGGTTGAGGGTATATGATATTGGGTTTAGGTTTGAGTGTATATGGTTGAGGGTTTATTATATAGGCCTTAGGGTCCAAGGTTGAGGGATAGGGTTTAGGGTTATGAGGGTATATGGTATAGGGTTGATGGTTTAGCCTATAGGCTTTAAGGCCTAGGGTTGAGAGATAGGGTTGAGGGTTGAGGGTATAGCGTATAAGGTCTAGGGTTGAGAGTATAGGGTATAGGGTTTAAGGTTGAAGATATAGGGTATAGGGTTGAGTATACAGTTAAGGGTTTAACCTATTGGCTTTAGTTCCTAGGGTTGAAGGATAAGGTTTGAGGAATTGATGGTATAGGGTTTGGGGTTATGGGAATAGAGTTTAGGGTTAAAGGTATAAGGTCTAGGGTAGAGTGTATAGGCTTTATGACCTATGGCTAAGTGTAGGGTTTAGAGTTGAGGGATAGCATTTAGGGTTGAAAATATAGGGTATCTAGGGTTTAGGGTTATGGGTATAGAGTTTAGGGTTAAGTGTAGAGACACATGTAAGAAATAAAGAATGATTGATAGTGCACATACAATCCATGATTAGGAAAGGGAAAAATGATGGTGAGGAGAAATAAGGGATGGGATGGGATTAGGTGTATTTGGAATGCAATAATTGAACTACAATGTAGAGAGCACTTAATTTTATAATGCATGTGATAATATACACTAGGGTATGAGGAACCAAGGTGACTAGGTATCACATGCATAGGACTAACACAAAAAACACATAAGTTGATGGTATAACATTTAGGATTGAGTATATTCATCCTATCTAGGATTTAGGGTCTAGGGTTGAGGGATATAGTTTATGGTTGAGGGTATATGATATAGGGTTTAATTTTGATTGTATATGGTTGAGGATTTATTATATAAGCCTTAGGGCCCAAGGTTGAGGGATACCTGGTTTAGGGTCAAGAGGGTATATGGTATAGGGTTGAGGGTATAGGATATAAGGTTTAGGGTTGAGGGTATAGGGTATACGGTTGAGTATATGGTTAATGGTTTAACCTATTGTCTTTAGTTCTTAGGGTTGAGGGATAAGGTTTAGGGAACTATCAGTATAAGGTATAGGGTTTTGAGTTATGGTACCTATAGAGTTTATGGTTAAGTCTAACATCTCACCCTCTCTACTCTCCTCCCCATCTCATTTTTATCTATCTCATTATCTCTCTCCCCTAGATCTACCTTTCTTTATCTAGCCTCTCTCTCTCTCCACCATCTACCTATATCTCTCTATCTCAACTTTTTATCTCGCCTTCCTACCTCTCCCCTCATACCTACTTATCTACCTCTCCCTCCCTCCCTATGTAGATCTCTCTTCCCTCTATCTCATATATCTCTCTTTCTCTACCTCTCTTCTCTATATCTTACCTCTCTTTATATCTCCCATGCCAAGCTCTATCCTCTCTCCCTTGAGCTCTATCCTCTCTCCCTTTAATATATCTAAATTATTCATTATTTAGGGTGTAGGACCTATGGTTTATGGGTTTAGGGTTGAGGTTATAGGGTTGAGTATATGGTTAAGGGTTTAACTTATTAGCTTTAGTTCCTATGGTTGAGGGATAAGGTTTAGATTCAATGATATAGGGTATAGGGTATAGGCTTTAGTTCCCTAGATCTACCTCTTCCTATCTAACTTCTCTCTCTATATGGTTTAGGGATGAGGGTTGAGGGATAGGGTTTAGGGTTATAGGTATAGAGTTTATGGTTAACTATATAGGTGTTAGGGTTAAGTGCATAAGGTTTTAGTAAGTTAAATCCATCATAAGTCCAAAAATAAGCAAAAAATGTACGTGCTTTGTTAAGTTAAAAGAACGTGTGTGTTTGGTAAAGGTAAATCCATCATTCAAACCCAAAAATAAGAAAAACACATATGCATTTTGTTAAGTTAAAATAACGTATATGTTTTGTAAAGGTAAATCCATCCTCTAAACCTATAACTAAGCAAATCATATATGCATTTTGTAAAGTTAAAAGCACATACATGTTTTGTTAATTTAAAAGCATGTATGTGTTATTGACATTATATAGGTATTTCTAAGTGGAGGCCAAAGTGAAAACACTTAAGTTTAGGGACCAACAATACATACATGTTATGGAAACATAACACGTACATATTTTGTTTAGTTTAAAGATTCGTAATGGCCAAAAAATCACATGATAGTTGTGTTGAAGGTCCCACAACAACTAGCTCTACTTTTTGTGCATCCTTTTCCAACTGTGTAAGAGATCTATTTGTTTTATTTGACTTAAAATGATTGAAATGCATTGAAATGTGACAATTAACTGATTGTTCAATTTTTTTTGTTTGTATAGCATTTTTTATTGTCAATTGTGATGATTATTTCATATCTTATTGATAATTTTTTAACTTCATTGTGTAATTTATCATTTAGATGTCAAATAAGAGTAATTTATTTTTGTTCAAATTACAATATTTATTAACATATATTCATAATTTTTTTTATTTAGGAATAATTGATATTACCCATGGGAAGGAATAAGTGAGGACCACCCAAACAACTTGATGCAAAAAAGAAAAAACAAAGGGAGTGCATGAAAAGACAACAGGCGGGTGTAAAAAGATGGGTAGCCAATTTATGGCCAATTTACTTTTTCATCCTGAAATAGCAAAAAAGCAAGTGTGTTATAGTAAAACACACTCGCGTTATGGTTTAAATTTAAAAAAATGTGCTCATTTTGAGTTCAAAAAATGCGCTCATTTTGATTTCAAAAAATGCGCTCATTTTGAGTTCAAAAAATGCGCTCAGTTTGAGTTCAAAAAATGTGCATTTTTTGAAAAAAAAAAAACATTTCCAAAATGAGAGCACATTATAGTGTTATAACGTGCTCGCGTTTTGGTCTACATTGAAATTTTGTTCTTCTCTTTTTCTTGTCTCTTTCTTGTTATCTTTCAAGGAAACTATATACATGAAATAAACATTTAAGTATAAGTTGACATTTACATATGGACATTTACTTTCTTATACTTTAAGTATATTTCATGTATATAGTTTCAGGATGTTTGAGAGTGGTTTCGGATCTCTAGGGGTTATAATGCAAATTCTATTTTTTGGAAGATCTCATAAATTTTAGACTTAGTCAAATTTTAGTAATCAGCATGTCAAATTTCAGTAATCAGGAGGTCAAATTTTACTAATCAGCAAGTTGTATCATGTTTCTCTCTCTATCTCACTCACTTTTTATCCCTTATACTCTAGACATCTCTCTCACACTCTCTCCTTCCCTCTATACTTCTATCTATCTAACCTCTCTCTCCCCCTCCATCCCTTCGTCCTTTCCTCATTTCCTCCTTCCCTCTCTAATTTTCTCTATCTCCCCCCTCTCTCTCTCTCTTCCTTCCTCCCACCCACCTTCCCTCTCTACTTCACTCTAACCTATCCCTCTCTACCTCTCTCTCTCCCTCCCTCCCTCCTCTCTCTCTTCCTTCATCCCAACCACCTTCCCTCTCTACTTCTCTCTATCTAACCTATATCTCTCTACTTATCTCTCACCATCCCTCCTCTCTCTCTCAATCTCTCCACCTTCCTCCTTCCCTCATCTCTCTCTCATTCTCTTTATCACACTTCTCTCTCCCACTATCCCTCCCTCGTCCCCTCTATACTTCTCTTTATCTCTCTCCCTCCCTCCTCCCTCCTCTCTATCTCTCCTTCCCTATATACTTCTCTCTACCTCTCTCCATCTCTACCTCTCCCTCCATCATTCCCTCTCTCCCTCTCTCTTAATCTCCCAACCTTCCTCCTTCCCTTTGTGTTTCTCTCTCTCATACACTCTCTCCCTCCCTTCTCCCTCTTCTCTATCTCTCCTTCCCTATATACTTCTCTCTACCTCTCTCCATCTCTACCTCTCCCTCCCTCATTCCATCTCACTCTCCCTCCCTCTCTCCCTCTCTCTTAATATCCCAACCTTCCTCCTTCCCTTTGTGTTTCTCTCTCTCATACACTCTCTCCCTCCCCCATCTCTCTCTCTTTGGTTTAGGCTTTATGGTTTATGGTTTAGGGTTTAGGGTTTAGTATTTAGGGTTCAAGCTTTATGGTTTATGGCTTAGGCTTTAGGTCTAACCCCCTCTCTCTCCCCCTCTCTCTGAAGTCTATCCATCCTTCTATCCCTCCCAACCCCTCTCTCTCTCTATTAGGCATATCTCTCACTCCCTCTCTCTCTCTCTCTCTCCTAGGTCCCCTCTCCCTCTCTCAAGTCTCTCCCTCTCACCCTAATGAAAGAACACACACACACACACACTCTCTCTCTCCCCCCTCCCTCCATCCCTCCCACCCCTTCCTCTCTTCTCAATTCTCTCCCTCCCACCCTAACTAGAGAACACACTCTCTCCCTGTCTCTATCTCTCTGTCTCTGTCTTTGTCTCTCTCTGTCTCTATCTCTGTCTATCTGTCTCTCTCTCTCCCCCAGATCTCTCCCTCACACCCCCTCTCCCTCTCTCAAGTCTCTCCCTCCCACCCTAACTAGAGAATCTCTCTCTCTTCCTCTTAGCCTGTATATCTCAGGTCTCTCTCTGCCACGCCCTCTCCCTCTCCCAGCCCCTCTCCTTCTCTCAAGTTTCTCCCTCCCACCCTAACTAGAGAACTCTCTCTCTCAAGTCTCTCTCTTCCACCCTAACTAGAAAACTCTCTCTCTCTTTGTGCTCTAGAAAAATGGCCCCTTGGCATTTTCATGGTATTTTAGGTCTTTTCCCACGATGCTTGGTCCATTTTTATTTGATTTTCTTGGTTGGGAATGTCTTGCACATTTAGACAAATGAGTGATTCCCATTTATTCCGCCCACCCATTCTGAATAATATTAAGATGGTTAGTGGACCTCTATGTTGTTCAAATTGGTATTTAAAAATTAAATCCTTTGCCATAAAGTCAAGAATATATAAACAAACATGGGAATATTATCATCCTAAAATTCAATCAAACCCCAATGAATTTACAAATAAGATCATTTCTCTAAAAAATGCTTTTACCACAAAATCAATTTACAAATAAGATCATATGGGACAATGTTCTGATTTGGGATGGTGTTTAGATTTTGCATTATATGTTGGCATGATTTAAACTACATGATTTGTTCCCACAACATAATTTTTACATTAACATGGTTTCTTAACAATGGCATTAATGATCCAAACCAAACATTCAATTATTTTATATGATGACTTTAATCCATTGAGATAACACATTATTACTTGGATAAATTTGTGAAATTTCTTTATACACTAACACTCATAAGCCTAGGTTCCTATTCATGGTTTATTTGGATAAATTTGTGAAATTTCTTGAGAGAGGCATTGGAATTTGAACCCAAGAAATTAATGCATGTCTCATGTGTTTGCAAGTAGTTTCCCCAAACCATTCATGGTTTATATTTTTTACTTCATCAATTTATTATTGCTTGGATTTGTAGTATGTATTATTGCTTTTAGGTACTATTATGTTATTTTGGAACCCACTCTCTTATCTTTCTTTCATTGTAAAATTTAGTCATGGCTTGTAATCAACACTTGTCCTTGGTCTATGACTTCCTATATAAAATATCTTCACATGTTTTCAAAATTGGTTGCATCTTTTCCATTAATCCTTGAGGAAATTATATTCTTTTAACAAAGAGATGGTGCTCCACACCCCATGGATACATATTGGTGTAATTTTCCTAACTATTTAACTAGTGGAGTCCTATTTACATGTCAAGTCTACTTAGGTCCTAGGAATATTCAAGTCATTTAGATAAGATTTTATATTTTTAGGTTTTATTAAATATTAGTGTCTTAGGTCATTTAATGATGGCTCATGTCATTTAAAATGACACAAGTCATTTAATTTTTTTCCATTTGTAACTTCATCACACATTGTCTATATAAGCAAGGTCATTTTACACTCTTGTAACATACCTCATCATCATCAGAATGAGGTATTCAAAAAGGTGTTACATGAAGCTGGGCTTGACCTCGAGTGGGCTAAAGAACATTGGGAATACAACAAAGGTTATATCCAATTAATGACTAATAAAAATATGTCTGTCGAGGAACTGGATGTGGAAAAAGTTAAAGAATATTTCCATAAGAAGATGGAGGAGAGTGCAATGGATGACATATCTCCGCTCTTCATGGATTTTGTTGCTAGGGAATTCACTCGATCAAAAAAATGGTGGAAGCTACCTTGAAATGTACCAAGCATGGAGAAGAGATGGCTGGTAGATGCCTTCTTAGTCCATACTTTTGGTTGTTTGTTGATGACATACAATTGTGTAAAGTTAGCCTAGACTTAGATTAACAATTGCTCTAAATTTCTATTGTTTGTTCATGCTTATGGTGAATGAATAATTGAATATCTACAGTCCTTTGAAGCTTCCACAAATTTCATGAGACTATGTAGTAATTTGGTTAAGTGAAATTTTGTTTTAAGAAGGTTGTCCATAGTAAAATCCTCCATGATCACTATTCATTGTTGAATTTCAGGTCTAGGAACCTTCTCTCTTCCTTGCCCTTTTCCTTTTTTTTTTTAATAAGTAACCTATGCTAAGGTTCATTGCACAAATTGTAAATCCAAATCTTAAGCTAAAGATAGAAGTTCAAATTGATGTTAGAACTTGCAGCAAATTGCACACTAACTTCCCACTTCGAAGAACTCCATTTTGTGATCCTACTTCCTTCCAGCCTAACTTCATGAGTCCACCCTATGATTACCACTTACCAGAAAAATAACATAAAAAATCAACTGAGGAATTCCATGCACGTCATGACCTGACACCCAAAAGACCTTGGGGTAGTGATTGGTAACTTGCTTGCAAATTTCTACCTTTCAAGAGAGGTAGCGTACTTGTGTGCTACCTGTGTTGAGAAGGTGCAAAAACACCCATCAACACATGACATGTAAGTCTCAACTATCCATGTGATATATGACAACTTTTTTAGGATCTCCTCCCAAATGGATCCTATCTAAATGAAAACACTTAAAGTATGACATGATAGTATATGTATATCTAGGAATCCCTTTGGAATAGGAGGTCATATTTTATATATGTAGAAGTTCTTTTGGATAAATTAAAAAAAGTTTCTATATTGGATAAATAAATCCTCTCCTAGGCTAGATGAATTCAAGTGGCCAATAAAATTATCCTAGCTAGACATTTTTACACATCCTCATCATGGTTTCCTTCTAAATCATGCTACCTTCTAAATCATGCTATAACCAATTGACTATTTTCATCATAAGTTTCTTATGGGCTAAGTAGGAAATGAAAAATGGGTGCCAATTTCTTCATGAAAACACTATATCTAGGCTAAAGATCATGGTGGAATGGGAATTATAAATCCTTACACACAAGGAAAATTTCTAGTGGAAAAATAGATAGTAAGATCCTTACATGGAGAAACCTCTTGGGGATTTAGTTTCAAATTTAGACTACCATGACATCTTGAGCTTGGTCTTCTACTAGTTGTTAAGATAAAATT
>VDFB02353493.1:140177876-140337198 GCA_007258455.2 Sequoia sempervirens | reverse complement strand
TACTCAGACACTGTGATGCTTAGAAACTTCACGTCTAATCCTATGGGATCACATTGGGACCCTCTACAATAACCTATCTTAGTTTTTGTTATCTTGGAGTGGTTTTCCTGTAGTCTCCAATTTTTAGTTGATGGAAAAAGTGCCAAATGCAAGTAGTGGAAAGTTGCAAAGTGGTGCAATTTTCGTTCTGCAACTCGTGTGACCAAACGGATTGTTCCAGCGCATCTGAATAGGCATGTTTATGCTAGGCATGGTTCTCTTTCACACCCAAACACGCGGAATTGCTCTGAGCTACATTCAACTGGATCGATCCCTTAAGGGTCTAAAGGGAAAAATTCATGCAAACTTCAGAATGAGGTTACTCGGACACCGTGATGCTTAGAAACTTCTCATCTAATCCTATGAGATCATGTTGGGCCCCTCTACAATAAATTCTCTCGGTTTTTGTTATCTCAGAGTGGTTTTCCCATAGTCTCCAGTTTTCAGTTGATCAAAAAAGTGTCAAATGGAAGCAGTGGAAAGTTGCAAAGTGGTGCAATTTTCGTTCTACAACTCGTGTGACCAAATGGACTGTTCCAATGCATCTGAATAGCCATTTTTATGCTAGGAATAGTCCTCTTTCACACCCAAACACGTGGAATACAGATTTGTAGAAGGATGAATGATGAATGATAAGAGAATTTTAGTGGATGAAAAGTAGATTTCTGATGAAATGTTGAAATTTTGTTTGATCTTCTCCAAGATGAGTTTGGGAGAAGATTCCCCTAAGTTGTTGATTGGTTTGGAAATTTTTGTATTGCATCAGCTTGTTGCTTACTATTATGATATGATAGATTTTTTCTAAGCATCCATAGCTTGTTCGAAAGCACCTATTTTATGCTTTTAGCCATAGCAGCAAGGAAATGAACTATTTGGCTAAATGCTTTGATAGACATGTATGAAAAATGTGTTAGCATAGACAAGGCAGTGAACTTTTTGAAAAAATGCCTCAAAGAAATGTGGTTTCATGTTGATGGAATAGTATGACGAATGCCACGACAAGCAAATTGCTATGGATTGTCATGGCATTCCATCACCATTGAGACCACATTTCTTTGAGGCTTTTTTTCAAATAGTTTGTTACCTTTTCTATGCTATTGCTTATTAGTATGCTTTGATAGATTTTTTCCACAAGCATCTATAGCTTTTGGAAGCACCTATTTTAGGCTTTTAGCCATAGCAACAAGGAAGCAAACCGTTGATAAAATGCTTGGTAAACATGTATGATAAATGTAGTAGCATAGACAAGGTAGCTTAACCTGCTTGAAAAAATGCTCTCAAAGAAATGTGGTCCATGGTGATGGGAATCTACGATTAATCCACAATACCTCTGCTTGTCATGGCATCTCCACCACCATGAGACCACAATTCTTTGAGGCATTTTTCAAACAGCTTCATTCCCTTGTCTATGCTATTGCTTGGCCATTATGCTATGATAGATTTTTTCTAAGCATCCATAGCTTGTCTGAAGCACTGCTTTTAGCCTTTAGCCATAGTAGCAAGGAAATAAACTATTTCCATAAATGCTTTGATAGACATGTATGAAAAAATGTAGCAGATAGATATAGTAGCACTTTGATGAAGAAATGAGGTTCATGGTGATGTAGAATGACATGACAATCAAAAGCATTTGATTGTCATGGCATTCCATCAGGTCATGAGACCTCATTTCCTTTGAGGCATTTTTTCAAAGAGTTCACTCCATTTCTGTCTATGATATTGCTTACTATTATGTTTTTGATAGATTTTTTCCAAGCATCCATAGTTTGTCTCGAAGCACTTGTTTTAGGCTTCAGCCATAGCAACAAGGCAACACTTGAACTATTTGACAAAATGCTTCGTGACATGTATGAAAATGTGGTAGTATAGACAAGGCAAAGGAACCTGCTTGGAAAAAATGCCTCAAAGAAATGGTCTCATAGAATGCCATGAAACCAAATGCAATTGGTAGCTGTTTTAGTTATTAGTTATGCAATGAAGCAATTGCATAACTACTTAGGTTGGACTTGTAAAAACTATATTGTAATTGAAATTTTTTCATCTTTCAGCATCTAGTTATTAGTTATGAAATGTGAAGCAATGATTTCAGTTTGAAAGATGTGAAATGCAATGTAATCAACGCTATGAATATAAACTACAAAAATCTATTTTTTACTAAGTTACCAGTTCATTTTTGGGTTCGGGATCGGGTTCGAGAACCCGGTTCGCCGGTTCAGGATTTTTTTTTTGGGGGGTTGGGTTTGTTTTGGGTCTGGCCATACAAAAACATATAAAAATCAGAAATATATACATATTTGCAGCAATAATCAAGTTCATAATACACCACCATATTAATAGTCAAATAACATAGCAAAAATACACCACCACTTTCATAGTGAAATATTAAAATATTAGTGATCTACTCGAATGTCATGATACAAAATTATAAATTAAAGTTCAAACATAAAAATGTCAAGTGTTTACAATCAGCCATTATTGATCATCGATCAATTTGAAAAGTGTGAACATTTTTCTGTGTGGAAGGCAAACAAGAAAACTATGTTACATAATTATTTACATTGTGAAAGAGCCAAAACCTTTTTCTTGCAGATCATACAAGAATCTCAGTGATTTTTTGGGTGTCCTTGCCTTAGAATGGAACTATCCTGAGCCATGAATGATTGACCAGGACTGTGAGAAAGAAATAAGATAAATCACATGCAACTTGTTGCAATTTCTTTCCTTGGGAAAAAGGGTAAGAGTTTTCTTTTCGGGAGAATCTCCTTTAGAGTTTGAAGCATTGATAATTTTCAAGATAGAATTAGCCAAATATGTCATCTAGGTTTGAAGCTTTTAGGTAAAATGTTTGCTTCTTAAAATTTTGTTCAAAATTCAAGATGCAGGTTCTCCTCCCTTAGGGAAGAGAAGGCCTATCAAACCTAACACTCTTATGCAACACTTCTTAAGTTCTTGTTGATGCAGTATTAGATGCGAAGTTTCAAAATAGGCCTGGTTATATAAATTCTCATCTCACAACTATCATTGCATCAAATTAAGAATTTTCAATCCTTTATGGTCTAGACAAGAGAAGTATGGAGTAGTGTTCCAATGTTAAAGTATTATTGTGAATCTCTTTGCTATAAGTGGTTCAAAAATGAGGAATTTGTCTTCTGCACCAAATGAGAAATATTCACAATATGTGCTAGGAAGGAATAAGTCCATAAGATCGAGTATGCAAGAACTAAGAATTGCAAAATTGGCTTACATTTGACTTCCAAACATAAAAAAATTCACACTTTTTGATGTTCACACGTAAGTCAAAAAGTTTATGTGCGTAAGTTGTAAAGTATACATGCTTGAATACATGTAACTCATATCTATTGAACCATGAATTTATAATTTGCAAATATGGACACTATCGATAAAAAATATTTGTATTAAGCAAATAGCCATGTACGCATACATCAATATATGTTGATATAAGTATAAAATATAGTTACAAAATAGCCATATAGGCTTACGAGAATGCCATATAGGCATACAATGTCAAATATATCCAATACAAAATATGTACAAAATTGCCATGTAGGCATACAACAAAGGGCTCTATGCATTCAAAATTCATTTCTCTCCATGCTCTGGTTCAAATACAATTTTCTTTCCCTTTGCTGGGCGATCCGATGGCGATAAGTTTGTCACCTGTTTCTGCTGTGCTCGAGGAGTGCTCCTATTGCTCCTCCTAGTGTTTAGCTCCTAGTGAAGTTTCAACTCTTACAATAAGAAGTAAAGACATTAATATATAGAAATTACATTATAAAAATTAATATATTTAGCAAAATAATCACTTACGGCCATCTCACGATCACTCTCCTCCATGGAAATATTTTCACATCGATACTCAGGCATGCTCAAGCCCTATATAAACCATCTAAATAGGAATTAAACTACGAATCAATAATGGTTTGATTTTTCACTAGAACTAGTTCATCTATAACAATGAATGTAAATTGAAATTTAGTAATTTGCCTCATACCTCCCCTATCAGAGCCATCGAGGATTGTATAGCGGAGGAAACACCAATATCCATTGCCCTCATAACGTTTGGTGGTGTTTCTGTCACCAACATCTGAAAATAAAACAACTCTTTATTCAATCACAAAAAAGTTACAATAGCGATCCATGTGATGACTTATAATGTATGAGATCTAATGAACAAAATTTTGAGTACAAGTATTAAACAAATATATTTATGATTATTAGTTATCAAATTTGAAGTAATGCTTTGAGTTTGAATGATGTGTAATGCAACGTAACCAACAATATGAATATAAACTACACAAATCTATTAAACTTAGAATTCATTTAAACTTAAGTTCTCTTTAAATTCTATATTACCTCTGTCAACGTTTGATCAAATCTACTAGCACTCGAAGGTGTTTCCTTGAAACCTCCAACAGTACCCTATTCAACATCCAAAATCACATATTAAAATACCATTCGTAAAACAATGCTATTAACACATGTAATAAATTTATAATTGTTTACTAACTTAACATACCCCACCGATAGGTGTACTACAAAAATAAGTAGGTGGATGACTGGTGTATCTAGTCTCTACACTGTGACCCTACAATTTTATTAAAATAATAAAACTAAATTAGTTAATCTTGCATTTCACAATCGAAATTTAATAAATTAAATACAATGAACACGCTGAATTTTACCTGAGTGTCAATTCCATATACATCATGCAAAATGTCAGCCGTCCTCTCCATCCCCGTAGATGCATATGGATCAGGCTATGTAGTAGCATATGGATCCTACGTAGCACCCTCTTGAGTGTCGGTAGGGTCATATGAACAAGTCGCCCCGCAAGATTGACACACATGGGTTTGAAGGCCACCACTTGAAGACTCCCCTGGATGGCACTGTACAATAGGGCTAGTGTGATGGATGACACTTCCGGTCAAAGTTGTGATCGCTTGCAATGTCTCTATGTCGGCACTCTCCTTCGCAACAACAGGCATCACAATTTACTCATGAGGTGGCCTAGCGAGAGGTCGTCTCCCTTGCCGCGGAGGATCTGGCTGTGCACCGGGCCTATCCTAAGCTAACCCCCCACCTCTCCCCTGGAACTCCCTCATATCAAAATAATTTGGGATTTGGTTCAATACAAACTCAATATATAGTTTCCTAAGAAAATATTGGGGGACTTCACAATTATTGCACGGTGGGTAATCAAAGGCCATATACCATCTTTCATAAAAAAGGTTCTTAATCTCTTGGTGGTGGCACCAATGAATAGGAAACCTCTTTGCATTGAGGGTAAGATTTTGATTTTTTTTAGGGTCAGTGAATAGAGAGCACAAATCACTTTTAGTAATTTTTAAATCTTTTAATTGTTTATATGATAATTTGTCTGCATAATATGCCCTGGCTGTTTGCCTCCTATCTTGCCATCTAGATATTTGTTGGGTGATTGCATCTACATTTTCTAACATGTCTTTCAATGAATTTGCTAGAAGCATTATTTCTGTGGTTGAAGCATTTGGATCACTCAACCTACTGATAAGATCCTCAAGTTGTTTTCTATTGTTCTCAATTTCACTCCTCAAATTTTCTTGAGTGCCAGGAGGGAATTGAGAGAATGGTGGGGGAGGTTGATTTTGTTGTTGAGGTTGATTTTGTTGAGGATTTTGTTGTTAAGGATTTACCTCCTCTTCTTGTTGAGGATTTGCAGGATTTCCTACAAATTTTTTTTAAAAAATCAAATCTAACCTAAAATAAACAAAATCAATTTCAAACTAACAAATAGCAAACAATACTTACCTCCTACATCTCTTCGTCATCGTGGTGCCATATTTGCAAACAAAATCCAACTGTTCTTGATGAAATTTGTAGAGATCCTTCCTCCTAGAATGCAAGCATGAAAATGAGGGTTTTTGGCTGTGGGAAGAGCTGAGAAACAGTAAAAAGAAAATGATACACATTTCACCTTTTTTTTCTTTTAAAATCACATAACGCGCTCACGTTATAATGCGAGCGCATTATATCTTTCCAAAAAAAAAAATTGAGTTGGCCACAAAAGTGCGACCAACTTCATGCACCCACCTAGTAGACCTCCTTGACCTCATAGCAAATCACTTTATTTTGAATAGGTTTGTGGAGCTACCAATATCAAATCCAGATGACTATCTTGTGTAATTCTGATCTTAGTAGCTGAAGAGGTCTTTCAAGGATTTAACACTTGGCCTTGCAACACTGTAACCTTCACTTCTTCTCAGTGAGTCACATAACTCCCTCTTGATCCCTACTTCAAAGCTTGCAAAGAAGACTTCTGGAAGTGAACTCACTCTAGCCACCAACCTAGTCCCATGGCTGCAAGTTGTAACTTCACGCTTGATCATTTCTTTGGTTGGAATGACTTCCTCACAAGATGCCTCAAGCTTTTTATCACTAAGCAATCTCTCATCACCTTCTTGCTCCTAGAACTGTCCTGGAAGAATTTTAGAGAGGGATTACTAACCGTTTATAATTATCCAAAGAAATATCAAGGCTAGAATCATACAAAGTTTACTATCTCAGGTTAGAACATAAATACATGAGAATTTATTAACAATATTAAAACATGTATAAATAAATCAGCCTAAAGAGAAATATATATCAAAAGATTAGAATGAAGGGATAAATAAATTATCTTTATATAATTTTGATATAACTCTTTCTTCCATCTTTTACTCCTCTCGAGAGTGCCAAACTCAGCACAACAAAAAAAATAATCTACACAACTATAGATTTCTTGAATGCATTATGCAGTTAACATGTAGACCCAACTCTCTCCAAGATTTCAAGGCTCTATCACAGTTCATGCATTAGAGAATGATATCGATGTGACCAACTAATCACCATCGAAATTGTAATTCTCATTCTATTTAAAAGTTACACTCAGAAATCTTCACAACCAGCATGAAATAACTTGCAATAAATGAATTTTTCAAAGGATCTTATGCTAGTGAACATAATTCAAGAGAAACCAGTATCTCTCTTTACTAAATACAAGATCCAACTAAAATTATATAACTCAAACAAATAATACTTATCTCTTTAAATATTCTAATGGAAGCACATACTGGACATAGTAGGATACACTGCTTCTTGCATTCATATCAGCACAAAACCTTCATGGCTTGAACACAGGACCATGGCTTAGAATAGAAATTCCCTAGAATCCTTCTAAGGAGAGATCTTATCCACATCCGCAAATGAAGCATGTTGATTAGGCCTAGTCGGGAAATCCTTTGCATAGTGACCAAACTTGTCATAATGAAAACATTGGACTTTGGAGAGGTCCCACTTCTTCTTGAACGTGGGAGCACCATCAGTTCCTTTATCTCTATTCCTTTTGAAATATCCATTCTTTCCATTTTTCCCTCTCTCCTTTGAGGATCGAGCGGAAAGAACATGAATGTTTCCATTAGAACTTCGACCAATACCTCTCGCAGCCAACCTAGACTCTTCTTGAATACAATCTGCCCTCAAACGATCAAACTTGGGAAGTTTCGATCTTGCATTGATTCCTTGAATATAGGACTCCCAAGATGAAGGAAGACCATTAAGAGCAAGCATGGTCAATTCTTTGACATCAACAAAATGACCAATAGAAGAGAGTTGATCTCTTTTAATTTAGAAATCTTCATGAAGTAAGCAATGACAGATTCTCCTTCCGCCATCTTCACATGGTGTAGTTGTTGCTTCAGTGCAAAAGCCTGGCTGGTGTTGTTGATTTTGTACATATCCTCCAAGGTTTTGAACATCTCTCTTGCCATCTTCAACTTGGAGACAATCAGAACAATATGATCCTTAACAGAATCAACCAAAATCTTCTTCGCCTTGATGTCTTTCTTTCTCCACTGTAACTTCTCTTCTTCCTCCATTGGTTCGGGAACTTTGGTTTCCAAAAACTCAACCAAATCACTCTCTTTGAAGGTGAGCATGATTTTGAACCTCCATGATGTGTAGTTGGATGCTCCCTCAAGTCTATCTTCAACCTTAAGACCGTTCACCATCTTGACTAAAATAGAGATAGACGAAGATATTAAAAAGAGAATAGAGAGTATCACTACAATAATAGATCTGATCATGATCTTCTTCAAACCTGCTCTGATACCATGTTAGTTTTATGATCAGATTTAATGCACAAAAATTTAATTCAAAACAACACAAAGACACAACAGATACCCTGGGAAAACCATCCACTCGAGGGAGAAAAACCCAACAACAATATATCACTTATATATTGAAATGTCAACACATATATCACTTATATATTGAAATGTCAACACAAATTGTCTCCTTTACAAGGGCCGATATAAAGGCCAATAAGAAGCACCACAAGCTAATGCAAATACAGTAACAAGGTGATGCAAACTAGTGATATTAATATTAGCCTTCTACAAAGATGACGATCTGCACTTGAGACAAACTCAACCTTTTGTAATGTTGTGATCAACCTCTTCAATATATCGATATTTCCTAAAGTAAATTGCTCTTGAAGCTCACGACCAATGTAAGGATGAACTCGCACTTCACTCCAAAAGAATAATATATGACTGAATGCTAAAACAAGGAAGCTCCATCAAGTATATATACACAATGAAGGAGGAGACATGTCTTTTCAAAAAACATGTCGGCCTTTATCAAGAATCGTGCCTCCTTAATGGGATCACTTCACTTCAACAAGTCGGCCTTGATAACAAACAATTCGTACCTCAATAAATCGTGCCTTTTCACATTTCAATTATTAATTATTATTTATCAAGAGTCGCGACCAATCATAAAAATGAACTTAACAATTAAATAGCAAATAGGCTATCATTTAATTTTTCTCATGTGCACAATCTGGGCTGGAGTATATGACCAACGTTGCCATAGAATATCAACAAATCTTCATCTCTTGAGCCTCTTGAATCCAATGGAAAGGTTCATTTTGTTTCAAGGGGTCATTTGTAAAAATTTCCCCACAAAACCATATTAATGAACATTTAAAAGAAGGCCCTTTTGTAACTCATTTTCAAACCCTATATCTACAGAAAATCACTACAAATTTGTAAACCTTGAAACCCCAAATCTCCAACATTTTCATGGCTTCAACTTTGCATTAAATTTTCTCATACAAGGGCTATACCAAAACAAAGATCTCTCGTATCCCTCAACCACAACCATGGCTCTAATACCACTTGTTAGAAAAATAATATGGGTTAATTAAACCATTTCTTACATAACCCCATGAGAGAAAAACATGCATAGAATATAAACATAATAACCATACGAAAATATCAAAGACATACCATATGATAACACAAGATATACCATAGGAAAACTCTCAAGAAGGAAAAAACCAACCTCTAAAACTATCCACTCTTAATGTATTATTCAAGAATTAAGAGATTACAATACAGTTACATAGTCTTCATTAATTCTTTCGAAACATCAAGCTCCTCCAATGTATTATCCATGTGTCCAAGCATGTATCCACACATCCCATGTCATACTTCACATATGCACTCTTTCGAAGAGATATTAATACAATGACAACCAAACCAAACAACCAATCAACCTCAACCACTAAGCATGTGCTTGCTTTCCTAAAATCAAGCTCACACAAATACTACCAAGTGGTAAGGTAAAACCATGTGCCTCAAAACCATGAGTACACAAAACCATGGACCCCACACTTACTCTTTGATACTAAGTTTCCCAAATATCAAATATTTTTTCCATGTACAACCCACACATAAAATATAACTAAATTTCACATACAGTTTTATAAGAGAACCCAACTAAATATTTGATGTGACTAAACGCATCTAAAGATGCATCACAAATAAATATTCATTTTACATAATTAAAATACTTTTTTCTTGTGCAAGGTTTACAACACCCTTTTCCTAATAAATGTCACTACTTATACATACAACAAAAGAAACAATTATAATCATGCATCTAATTAAAAATTTAAAATACTTAATAAATTTCATCTAATTTTAGCCAAAATGGGCTATGATAGATGTGAAGAGACTTCACCAAACAATAGAATATCATCATGTGTCAATGGTTGTGATCTGAGGATCGAGAGGAAGGCATGTTGGGAAGGAAAATTCTAGGATCCCAAAATGTGAGGAATAAAGGAGTTGGGGACTTGAGGGAGATGTCACCAAGGCAAGAGGGAACCTAAAGGCTTGTGACTCAAGGAATCGGGGGAACAAAGAAATAGAGGAAAAGGTACCATGGAAAATCTCAAAAAGTTGTAGAAGGCAAAGGATCAAGAAAATGGAGATATAAGGGATGAAGGAAAAGCATAATAACATGAAAAATCTTAAGGCCCTACTTAAGACTAGAAAGTGATCCAACATCCTCCAACTTAACGTAATTTTAAAAGAGAACATTATAAATTCAAACTTCTAAGATAGCAACATACTAACAAGTCAACCACCAAATCAATAATTATTCAAACTATAATAAACAAACATTTCATTCATTCTAAAAACTTCTTAATTTGAAACTTTTAAAAAATAGATCTAATTATTTATTCATTGCTTAATGACATAATCATACCTTAGATTGAAACTTTTAAAAATTAGATCTAGTCCAATTGTAATGACATAGTTATACCTTAATGTTAATGGATAGCACTTTATTTCTCCACATTTTACCATTCCTTAGATTGGTTTTGCAAATGAATCTATTTTGTTGGTTTTTATGGATATAACCTTTTGTTGCTCACAAAATATTTCAAAAGAGAAATGCATGCTCTCATATGTAACTTTTATGAAATGAGTATTTGAAATTTGGTAATAGACAATTCTCTTTAAAACTTCATATTTTTATTTGAAGATAAGAAACACATACTGGACTGGGATATACTTCTGAAGTAGAATTTTTTTGGCTAGTCTTAAACATTGAGGGTTACTTATACCAAGTAAGGGATGAAACTATTTCACTCATCACAGTTGATTCTTGGTAAACTTATTCAGAATTGAAAAACTCCAATAATCGTTTGAATCCAAAGTTATTTGAATTTTTTTTTTTTTTAGAGTTCTTGAAAGTAACAGCAAAGCTGAAAAAAGCTTGTAATGGATGGCGTTTGTTATCTCGGAACAAGTATGGAGCCATGAAGAAATCCAAGGCTCTGATATGGACGCTACCGCGTCACAAGGTCGTCTTCAAACGCATCCACACGTACACCACCGTTTTCCAATCTGTAAAATACGCGGGTCAAAGCAACCATGTTGATCTCCATATGATTAAAACGGGATTTATTCCCCACATCTACAGAGCAAACAGACACATTGAGTGCCTCGTCAAAACCAAAAATTTGGTTGATGCACGGCAACTGTTTGACAAAATGCCCACAAAAAACACATTCTCCTGGAATTTGATCATTTCTGGATATGTGAAATGCGGAAGAATAGAAGAGGCACGTAAATTGTTTGACAAAATGAGGGAGCGGGATACAGTTTCATGGACTGCGATGATTGGAGGATATGCCCAAATTGGGGAATCCCGGGAATCCTTCAATTTGTTTTTCCAAATGCAGGAGGCTGGTATTCAGCCAGATCAAGTTACTTTTGCTGGAATACTGTGTGCTTGTAGTTATCTGCCGAATTCCGAGCAGGGAAAACAGGTACATTCCCTTCTTATGAAAATTGGGTATGGCTTAGATTTTTTAGTCGAAAATACCCTGATCGACACTTATGCCAAATGCCTGGATATCGATAATGCCCGTCAAGTGTTTGACGAAATGTCTGTTCTTTTAATGCCCTGATTGCTGGATACACTCGCAATGGTTGCGACCAGGAGGCCTTGGAATTGTATTTCCAAATGCAAGAGGCAAGAATAGAGCCCACACAGTTTACATTTGCTGGTGTTCTCAGTGCATGTGGTAATCTATGCGATTTGGAACAGGGAAAAGTAGTCCATGCTAATGTTATAAGGAAGGGATATGAGTCCAACATGCTTGTGAGCAGTGCACTTTTAGGTATGTATTGCAAGGGCAGCAATATGGAAGATGCACGGAAAGTGTTTGACATAATGCCTGAACGGTATGACATACCTTGGAATGTAATGGTTACAGGGTATCTGTGGAACGGACAGGCTGAAGAGTCTTTGAAACTTTTTAAACATTTGCAGCAGGTGGGTTTTGATCCAGCACTATTCGCCTTCTCGAGTGTTCTTAGTGCCTGTGCCAGCCTACAAGCTTATGAGCAGGGGACACAGGTGCATTCCCATGTCATAAAAAACGGTGTTGAATTGGATTGCCATGTGGGAAATGCACTCATTGATATGTATGCTAAATGTGGGCATATGGAGGATGCATACAAAATGTTTGACAAAATGCCTGATAGCAATCCAATTTCATGTAATGCAATGATCACAGGATATTCTCAAGTTAACCGTGGTGAGGAAGCACTAAAATTGTTCTCTCTAATGCAAAAGATGGATATCAAAGCAGACGATGCAACCTTTACTAGCGTTCTCAGAGCCTGTGCAGGGTTAGCGGCATTGGAACAGGGAAAACAGGTTCATGGTTGCATGATTAGAAGTGGATACGATTTGAACATCTTCACGGGAAGTGCGCTGTTGGACATGTATGCCAAATGTGGAAGTATACATGATTCGGAGTAAGTGTTCAACATGATGCCCAAAAGAAATCTAGTCTCATGGAATGCAATGGTTTCAGCATTTGCTCAGAATGGACATGGCATGGAAGCGATTCAGCTCTTTGAAGAAATGCTGCATGGAGGAACAAAACCAGATTATGTCAGCTTAGTTTGTGTTCTTGCTGCGTGCAGCCATACAGGCCTAGTGGAGAAAGGAAAGTTTTATTTCGATCGCATCAGTCGAGATTATTGCATCACACCAAGAGCAGAACACTATTCTTGCATGATTGACCTTCTTGCCCGTGCTGGAAAACTGGATGAGGCAGAAAATTTAATTTACAACATGCCGTTTAAACCAGATGCTAAGATGTGGATGTCATTACTTGGTTCATGTAGAACTTATGGAAATGTTAAACTAGGAGAGCATGCTGCAAAATGCCTTTTTGAGTTGGAACCACAATATGCTGCACCGTACGTGGTAATGTCAAACATCTATTCGTCTGCAAGAAAGTGGAATGATGCAGCAAAGATTAAGAAAATGATGAAAGACAGAGGAGTTAAAAAGGAAACAGGATATAGCTGGGTTGAGGTTAAAAATAGGTTATATGGATTTGTTGCAGATGATAGGTCACATGCCCAGACAGAAGAGATTTATTCAACATTACAAAATCTAGATAAACAGATGAAGAAAGCAGGGTATATTCCTGACCCAAGCTTTGTCCTTCATGATGTTGAGGTGGAGAAGAAAGAAAGCTTTCTTTCCCACCATAGCGAAAAGCTAGCAATTGCATTTGGTATTAATAACACACCCCCTGGAACACCTCTTAGAGTTATTAAGAATCTTCGTGTATGTGGTGATTGTCACAATTACATCAAAAGTATATCTAAAATATTTGGACGAGAAATAGTTATGAGGGATGCCAATCGTTTCCATCATTTCAAAAATGGAATTTGTTCTTGTAGGGATTTTTGGTGATGCCAAAATTACATAGACCTTGAATGTTTTCCAATGCTTTAAATGGTTATATGTTTTCTGATTGTCTCTATTAAAATACCACAAACGTACATAAACTCCAGTATGATAACATAAAAGATTAGAGTGGAGATGTGTAGAGTTCTCTTCGAGAAATACATTGTCCACTTTGTTGTTTTGCAAGCCTTGAAGTATGCAGCATGTACACCCCAACATTTGGGCTCTCCAGGATTACCCTCGACCGTTTAAAGAGTTGGAGAGGCTGTTGAGTAGTAGGTTGGTCACCTCCTCCCCTAAATTTGGATTTGTCTATAGCGAAAATAATCTATTTTGCAGCTGTATGGATCAGGAATGGCACTCCTAACCAGATTTGCATTTCAGTGGTACAGGGGTTAAACTACCTTGATTGATTTTTTGGGAATGATCTCAATCACTTGGTGATGATCATATTTGTGTTTATATGGCAAAAGCTAAACTTAAGGAGCTTAACCCTGACTGTTGCACAATCCACAACTACTTGTAACTCATGTGAGATCGATCTTTTGCAAAAAAAAGTTACAGCAATCTTGGTTGTGGAATTTTGGACCATGGTGCTGTACGTAGGGTTGTATCTGAACAAGTTTCATGATTAGTGACTCTTCCTTTGTTGTGAAAGGATTCGCATACCTTATGTAAGGAAGGTACACCTGAAAAGCCATGGACCAGCTAGAGTGCATTGCTATTACCCTCTAGCCAATAGTGGAAACTCTGCTCCTTCCGTTTATAAACATTTTATGGTTCTCGTTGACTATCAAATCAAGACAATGAATGGTTGGCAGAAGGCCAAGGCATCGAAAGCACAAAAATAAATACGCCATTAGATTGAGAGATCCATTAGCTTGTAGACATTGATACTTATAATTGTATATGCATAAAAATGGTCATATCATTTAATCCTAGCATTTAATTAATTTCTTTCTTAATTCCTCTACATATTAATTAATTAATTTATATCATTCACCTACTTTATTTTTCCACTTTATTTAATTACCACTTTTTTAAGTCCACTTAATTAATTAAATAAATATCATTGTTTATTTAAATTAATTATCACGTTTAAGTTTAATTAAATTTTTGATTTAATTGAATTTAATTCTCTTTCTTCTAAATCAAATATTAATTAAATATTCTTATTTAATTAATTCCACATGTCACTTTCCAAATCTTAATTAAATATTTTATTTAATTAAGAATTTTTCATTTTCTCCAAATCTTTTATTTAATTAAAAAAATCTTCCGTGTCACCAATAAATGAATAATAAATTTAATAAATTCATTATTTATCTTCAAAATCTTTTTTCAATCTCACAAAAAGATGATTTTTACAATTCATCTTTATCATCTTTCCACATGACACTTTCAAAATTTTAAATTAAATATTTTATTTAATAAAGAATCTTCCATTTTCTCCAAATCTTAATTTATTTAATTAAGAAAATCTTTCATGTCACCAATAAATGATTATTTATCTTCAAAATCTTTTTACAATTCATCTTTATCACTCTAATGAAAGAGGAAATAAATCTTCTTTTCTATCTTCCATTTGATTTTCTCCCCATCATTTTCATCTTACACCATTCAATCTGCCAAGAATTTTCACAGCCATTGATCATTTCCAGCCAATCAAAAGCTTTGGAAAACTCTATAAATACACCTGCAAATCCAAGCATTGATTCTATTAGAGATTAGTTACATTCAGGCAATTAGCATTTTAGCATTGTCATTATCAGCTTTAGCATTCATAGCATTCCGTAATCTTACATTTTAGTTTTTTTAACAACAATCATGTTTAGTTTAAGTATGTTAATCACATAGTAATAGCATGTGTTCAATCATCATCTTCAATCTTGTTCTCTAGGAAGACCGTTTGTTGAGCCTAGCACAAGATCTGAGAGCAAGCTGGAATCAATGAATACACTGGAGATTATAGGACAATGGAACGTCTTTGAAGCATAAACGGAGTTTGCTTTCTCTTCCTTTATTTTATGCTTTGATTTAAAGTTTCATTGGTGTGTTTGATTCACTTTTAATCTACATTTGATATACATATTTACGCACACATTTCTTGCACCCACTGTGGGGCCAGACCCTATTTTTAATATCTACTTACAGGTTTTTTTTTTTATAGGTTTTTGCATTCTAGAAGTTGGCTTTTTCGAAAAAATTGTGTTTTAGCGCATCTGCAGGTGTTTTAGCGCATCCAGGAAGTGTTCTAGTGCATCTGAGGAATCTTTTAGCGTGTATAGTGCACAAAGTGGTGCATATAGTTAGCTACATTTCATTAAAACTTGTAAAAACAAAAAAAAAAAAACACCAAAAAGAAAAAATATGCATTTTAGTTTAGTGCATTTGAGGTTTTCTATAGAGTATTTGAGTTTTTTTTTTTTAGCGCTTTCAACACATTCATTGTCTGTTTTAGCGCATCCATCTATTACTTCAATGCATCCAGTATTGTACTTAAACAAGTTTTGAGTCTAACGCCTTCCGCAGACAGTTTTTTTCTAGTTAAAATGAAACAACCCTAGGGTAAACACATCAATTTAAAATGAACCAATCATTCGATAGACATGGAATTTAAAATGAAGTAATCCTAGGGTAGTCACAACACATTGATTTTGAGGCTAAAATGAACCATCTTGTTTTTGTGAAGCAATATCTTCACATAGATTAAATCATTGGCATTTGGGTTTTAAAAAGAAAACAAGTGTTTGCTTTGTCTATGGCAATAGGTCTATGCTCCCCCTTAACTGGGTGATCAGAATACCAAACTTTCATTTTCAATTTCTGCAATTTTAATGCTTTGTTAGAACCCTTAGCAGGCCTACTCTTGTGGGAAAAAGTACTCACCCAAGAGGAACGACCTAAGTGGGAACACCTAAAGTTGCAAGGTTTCCAACTCACTCTAAACAAACGTGAGTTGTTGATGAAAGTCCAACTCAACAGTAGTGTGCAAAGATAACCATCCCCAAAGCCTTTGTTCTAAAGGTTGGGAGGTCTCCCAAGGGAGTCTATCATTTGCCGCACTAAACAGAAAACCTTACTACGAACCTTAGTGTAGAAGCCGACCCGTGTCAGTTTCTGAACATCCTAATAATCATAGTGCAAGGGGAGGGAAAAATCTACCCCCAAGCTACTCACAATATAACTGCCAAAGATTGTTTGCTCAAGGGATCTGGTATCCACTTCCGTCACTTTGAGTACGTGCCTGAAAAAGACAAAAACATGGGTGCCCCTCCGGGGGTGACATAGCTGTGTGAGTCAACGCAATTCTAAGATGTGGGTTGTGGTTATTATGATGACCTATTTGAGTACTAAGAGTGAGTCTATTTGAAGTGTTTGTTTGTGCAAAAACCAGTGGAAATATTTTGAACATACACTCGATGTTTAGTATAGGGCTTAAAAAAAATTGTTTTCAAAGTGTTTGCTGTGTTTTTCTTACGTTAAATCAGATTAAGATCATCCAAGAAAGCACTAAAAATTTGATTGAATCAACCTTTCTACTAGAATCTAAGTTTCTACCATCATTGGACTAGTTACATCCCCGATATCTTCTATGCTTAGAGATTGGAAATCCACCAAGTTTGTTAGGAAGTCGATTTCTAGTAGGATAAAAAAACCTAAGAAACATTTAGGTTACAAAAAGACTTTGCAATGAAGAAAATTCATTTACACAAGTTGAAACATCTTGCTTCACTATCATGAATTCCTTCATAAGTACCAAGATTTTGTTAGGGGATTTACTAACGAGTATGTTGTAGAGCCTTTGTATTCCCGAGCCTATTTCCAAAGAAGAGCTCTATCTCAATGACACCATCACAATCAGCCTCTTGAGTTCGATTTCATACCACAACCCTCAATTGAATATCCCACTCATCCCAACCAAATCATTCACTGATCTTGAAAACCAACTAGGCTATTTGATACACTTATCATTTTTTGAGACTAGGATCAAATCTCAAAAAGTGCATCTTCTCAAACAAGTTTCTAATTATTGATTCAACTTCCCTAATAGGATTATGATATCCTTTCATCTTGGAATCCATAATCAAGAGTTAGAAATGTCATTTGATCATATCATAGGATTTTCATCTTATTAGATCAAGACATCATCATTTTTGCACATCTCAAACTTGTGATCTAAGTTAGAAGAACATTTCAAAATCATATGCCTATTTTTACAAGATCTCAATACAATAAGCTGAGAGAGTATATTCAACGAGAAGCTCATATCCCAGGAATTCAAGAAGAAGGTGAGACTAGTAATCCCATTTACAACATGAGTCACAATCCCATTTTCAACAACATGGATCATAGAGAGGAGAATCCCTTCCCACTTAATCATCTAAAAGACAGGAAAAACTCCAAATGATAGCAATGATGAAAGAGATGAAGAACGTCATCTCAAAGAAGCAGAGCAAGATCCTAAATTTCATCAAGCCTTAGAAAATATTTTAGAGCTCAACAAAGAGAAATATTTCTTGTATTTGGCTGACAAAGGAGCAAAGTTGCCTCCTGATTTCAATATTGAGAACATAAAAAGTAATTTTGATGAAACACCCTTGTCTGATCTTAGTGCCTTGTCTCAACAAATTAAAGCACTACAAGGACAAATTAAAGACATGCAAGGGGGAACCACAACAAAGAAATATGCTCTTGATGACATTTGTCCTTATCCTTTTGATCGTCGTCTTAACATGATCCCATTTCCCAAACACTGTGAAGTTCCAAAGTTTGATCATTATAATGGGAAATCGGATCCAATCGATCATGTTAGATACTTTTGAAATATGACTTTAGAGTTTTCTCATGAAGACACATACTTGATGCGTTTGTTTCCTAGGAGTCTTGGAGGCCAATCTATGGAATGACTATCGAAAATCACACCCCCTATCAAGAAATTTGAGGAATTGATTAACAAGTTCATATCACAATATTCCTATAACATCCAACATCAAATAACCATGCTTGATCTTTGCAAGGCTAAACAAAAACCTAGTGAACCATTCATTACATTTCTTCAGAGATGGAGAATATTGTTCGCTAGATATTCACATCATGTTCTTGAAAAGGAAAAGATGGACATTTTCATAAACAACTTAGATCAAGAGATGAGCTATCGTCTTAATCTTCATTGTCCTCCCTCTTTTGAGAAATTGATTGAAAATGCCATCACCATTGAAGGTGCCTTGGTCAAGAGAGGGGTAATAAAACTTGACAAGGACAATCCTAGCTCATCTAATCACCACACCAACAATGACAAATCTAAGTTTTGGACTCGCAACAAGAATGTGGTGAATGATGTAGTGGATGCAAATCATGTCACCTCGAGCGCTCCTCGAAACAATAGCTATAACAATGTCAATTTGGTCACTAATCAAGGCAACAATCCTCCTCCAAGGAATAACTTGAATCAAAGTTCCAATACCAATCAAGGGAATTAGAACAATGAAGGTTACCGTGGGAACAACAATAACAATGGTTTAGGCAATGCCTCAAACACGAATCCACAACAATATTCATTCTTCTCCAACATAAGAACTTTTACTCCACTTGGTCAATCTCTAGAATCTTCCTTTAAAGAGTTGATGACAAAGAACATTATCACCTTACCGCCTCAACAAAATTTTGAACCCAGTGTGAAGCCTCCATCATGGAATGATGCATACTATTGAGATTATCATAGGTGCAAGGGACACAGAACAAATAATTGTCAAGCCTTGAAGAATGTAGTCCAAGATTTGATAGAAAATGGCACCATCACAATAGGACACCAACAAACAAATGAAGACCACCAAGAATTTTGAAACCCTTTTCCCAACTTTCATAAGGGTGAATCTTATGATCCAAGAGGAAAAAGTGTGAACCACATCAATGATGTCATAATCAACCATATCTACACTGACGACGAGCAGGTCAATGTCATAAAGGTCAAGGAAAAGTTGAAATATTGACAAGTCAACGTTACCACAAGGGAACAAGCTAAAGTTGTCTTGAAGGGCACGACTTCAAAAACCCCTATGTCCCCTCCTCAACATCAATATGACTTGGTCAATCAACTTTGTAAAACACCTGCTCAGATTTCTATCTTAGAACTTTTGAAAATTTCCCCAGCGCACAAAGATGTTCTAGAAAAGGCTCTTGTTGAGACAATTGTATCCACTGATCTGGATGTCGACCAATTTCAAGCCATGGTGGGACATTTTTTCTCACCCACATGCCTCTCATTATCTGAAAAAGATGGTGTTTCCATGAATCATCCCCATAATTCATCGCTATATCTACAAGTCATGATCCAAAAGTTTGGTGTGAGACGTGTCCTAATAGATGGAGGTGTTGGTTTGAACATATGTACCATGAAGTTAGTTTTGGCCTTAGGATTTTCTAAGGATTCTATTGATCCCAGAAGAAAGATTACCATTAAAGCCTATGATGATGAAGAAAGAGCATCCAAGGGATTAATCATGTTGCCAATCAGAGTGGGACCTGTTATCAAGAATGCATTATGTCAAGTGTTAGACTACGATCTTGCATACAACATCATATTGGGTCATCCTTGGATTCATGACATGCAAGTTGTCCCGTCCACATACCACCAATGTCTTAAGTTTCCATATGATGGACAGGAAATCACAATACTAGCTGATAACACCAACGGTCAAACATGTGTGAACATCAGAGCTACACAAGATACTTTGGTTCCCAACAATCAAGAAGCTCTTGCTATTACTTCTCCCAAAGTTAATGCACAAATCAGTCAATTGACCAAAATCTTCAACAAGAAATTGCAGTTCAAGGATAACAAAGTTGGAGAATATTCTCTTTTTCTTGCTAATTTATCCATATCTCCTTGGTCACATGGTCAACCTTCCATCACACAACAACATTTTTTTGTAAAATCAACATCGACGCAACCTCCAAAAGAGCCAAGTACATTGTTCAATGGACAATTTTTCAAAGGAAAGATCCCCATGGAAGATCCTGAGGATAGAGAAGTTCTAAGTTGGCTCTATAAAGATGAAGACGAATTTGTCCTAAATGTCAAACTACCAACTGAACAATATGGTAAAGGGTATTCAATCATGTAGAAAATGGGATATGATGGAAATGGTCCTATCTGGAAAAGAAAGGAGGGAATAGTTGAGCCTATTCAGCTGACTAGACTTGATGCAAAAGACAAGACAGGGCTAGGCTATGATCTTGATTCAAAAGAGACAGTGTCTAAGCAATTGCATGATACAATCCTTACTTTACAAGAAAGTTCACAAACAACAGAAGCATATTTGACAGCAATCCAAAATTTCTTGGATTATAACTCTGATTTAGATTCAAATGTGTATGTATGGGACACTATCTACAATGACAAATTTTGGAGGGACAAAAAGGTTGATGTGATACACAAGTATACACCTACTCTAATCGAAGGTGAAGGTTCAAGGACCTAACCGCAAGAATTTGAATCACAAAGCAACTATGGTTCTAGTGATACCAAGTCATATTTGAGCAAACAAGACTATCGTGAGGATAGTACCATCATTGACCTACCTCATACCTTGGACCTTATAAAAAACTTCGTTATGACCAGAACCATAGCCGATTTCGTGCAACCTGATGACCCACTACCCTTAATCCATCCCGATCTCATTGACTAGGATTTGTCTAAACCTATCGGGATACCGATGTTTCCAAGTGATGAATCTATCATAAAATTTCTTTCTGTAGGTGACCCAAATGATTGTTCCACCAATGATTTTTGGCATAAAGTTTTTAATCCTGGTAAAGTGTCAAGTCTCCTAGCTGCAAAAATAAAAAAAAAAAAGAAAGATCTAATGGTGAAAACCATAATCTAGTAGTATTAGATCAAACAAAAGATAAAACAAAGAGCATATTAGATGGTGAAAACCTTGTTAAGGCACAAGATGATGGGATACTTGACACTCTCCCCTAGCATTATCATGAGTGATCACCTATCTTGATTGAGCCTACCAGAGAGGTCAATATTGACACTTCAAAAAAACCAAGGATTCTACAGTTAGTTGCATCAATGACAGATAAAGAAGTGCTAGAGTTCATGAAATTCCTAAGAGAAAATCAAGTCAACTTTTCTTGGTCTTATGCAAACATGCCAAGTCTTGATCCTAATCTCATAATGCATCACTTGTCCATCAAACTGGGAGTTAAGCCTATGAAACAAAAACTCAAAAAGATGCATCCTCATGTTGCACTACTAGTTAAAGAAGAATTGAGAAAACTCCTTGATGTGGGTTTCATAAGATCAATTGACTATGTAGAATGGATCTCCAACATTGTTCTTGTATCCAAGCTAGATGGACGTATCAGATTTTGCACCGATTTTAGAGATCTTAATAAAGCATGTCCTAAGGATGACTTTCCACTTCCAAACATAGATATTATAGTTGATTTGACAGCTGACCATGCCATGTATTCACTAATCGATGGTTTTTTTGGTTACAACCAAATCAAGATTGCCCCTGAAGACCAGGACAAAACAAATTTCACATGTCCATGGGGGACTTACTATTGGAATGTCATGTCTTTCGGTCTAAAAAATGTTGGGGCTACTTATCAAAGAGTTATGACTACAATATTTCAAGACATGATGCGCACATTCATGGAAGATTATGTAGATGACATATTGGCCAAATCATACACAAGAGGACACCTCGAAGTGTTATCCAAAATCTTTGCAAGGTTGGAAAAGTTCAAAGTTCGCCTTAACCCCAAGAAATGTGTTTTTGGGGTAACATCTAGAAAACTCTTGGGGTACCTACATAGTATCAAAAAAGGGAATTGAATTAGATCCTACCAAGGTACAAGCAATCATGGAGATGACTCCACCAAGGAATATTAGTAAGTTAAGGTCATTACAAGGACACCTTCAATCTATACGAAGATTTATTGCATAGTTGACTGATAAGAGTCTACCTTTCACACATCTCTTGCACAAGAATGTTCCTTTCAAATGGGATGAGAAGTGCGAAACGACCTTTCAAAAGATCAAACAATACCTAATGAATCCACCGGTTCTGGTCCCACACAATCCAGACAAACCTCTTATCTTATACATTATTGCAACAAAGGTATCTTTGGGTGCATTGTTAGCATAGGAAGACTCTACAACAAAGGAAAAAGCCATTTATTACATTAGCAAAACCATAACAAGTCATGAACTTAACTACACTTTCATTGAAAAAGCTTTTCTAGCCATGGTTTTTGCTTCACAAAAGTTTCGACACTACATGTTAACTCATACAATCAATCTTGTTGCTAAGATTGATCCACTCAAGCATTTGTTAAGCAAAGCCACATTGACAGGAAGGCTAGCAAAATGGGTCATGATCTTAAGTTAGTTTGACATTCATTATGTTGATCGCAAAGAAATCAAAGGACAAGTTATCGCCGATCAACTAGTTGAAGCACTATTACAAGTAGAGCATCCCATGCACATTGAATTTTTAGATGATGATGTCTTCACTACAGAATCCAAACAACCATGGTCATTATACTTTGATGGTTCTTACACTCAACACGGATCGGGAACAGGCATACTCTTTGTTACCCCTCAAGGACATACCATTCCTCTATCATATAGGCTAATGTTTCCATGCACTAACAACATAGCCGAATATGAAGTTTTAATCACTAGACTCAAGATAGCATTGAAATGGAGAATCACATAACTACAATTCTATGGTGACTCACAGTTAGTCATTAATCAGATCAATGATGATTATCAAACCAAAGATGACAAATTATTGCCATACAAGAAAATGGTTGATGACTTCAAGTACTTCGTGGCTATCAAGTTCACACAGATCCTAAGAATTGATAACAAAGCAGCTGACACTATGGCCACAATCACCTCATTACTACAACTTCCAGAAAATTAGGCTCAATATGAATTTCTGGTGGAACAATCATTTACACCTACCTATGACAATCCCAAAAGCCAAATCATTTTCCATTTAGTTGGATATGATTCACCTTGGTATGGTAAAATCTATGCCTATCTAAAAGATGATATCCTACCACCTGACTTTTCCAGGAACCAAAAATGCAACTTCTTTCATCAATCCTCTCACTATATCCTTATCACTAACATTCTTTATCGCCATGGTCTTGATGGTACACTTCTCTGATGTCTTGAACGTGATGAATCTGACAAGGCTTTATATGAAGTTCATGGTGGCATTTGTGGAACTCATTTGAGTGGACTAAATTTATCTAAGAAACTTATTAGAATGGGTTACTACTGGCCGACTATGGAGAGGGAATCATTCACTTTCGTGAAGGAGTGCTCTAAATGCCAAATTCATGGGAATCTCATTCATGCTCCTGCACAAGAACTTCAACCATTCATGACAACCTAGCCATTCTCTCAATGGGGGTTAGACTTAGTTGGAAAAATTCACCCTCCATCATCAAATGGCCACAAGTTCCTAATCATAGGGATAGAGTACTTTACCAAGTGGATTAAGGTGGTACCCTGACCAAGGTCATTGATAAACAAATCTCGTCATTCATACTCAACTATATCATTTGTCGGTATGACATTCCCAACTCCATTATTACGAATAATGGATGACTGTTCAAGAATCAGGATGTTGATGAAATTTGTGAGAGATTCCATATTTAGCATATATATTCAACACCTTACTATCCACAAGGGAATGGATAAGTAGAGGCCTCAAACAAAACTATATTGAAGATCTTGAAGAAAACTGTGAATGATGTAGGGAAATATTGGCACATTCAATTCAATCCCACATTATGGGCCTACAGAACTAGCATTTGTATGCCAACAAGAGCAACACCATATTCTCTTATCTATGGAGCAGAAGCCATTTTTCCACTAGAGGTTGATATTCCATCACTCAGGGTATCATTGAAGGGTCTCACAACTGATGATAAATACAGAGTTTCCTAACTACAAGAGCTATAACTTCTTGATAAGAAGAGACAACTAGCAACAGATCACTTGAAAGCATATCAACTGATGATGTCTTGAAGCTACAATCATAGATTTAAGCCACACACCTTTCAGTTTGGTCATCTTGTTCTGAAGGAGAACCCATGCAATCAGTAAGACAAAGAAAAGAAAGGTAAGTTCAAACCAAATTGGCTGGGTCCTTACATCATCATTGCAGTTTATGGTTCAGGAGCATACAAGCTATCAATGCTAGAAGGGGACTTGTTTGAAGAACCTATCAATAGTATCCACTTAAATAAATATTATGTCTGAATCATCCATCGTATCCATAAATGTCCTAAAAAAAATAAAAAAAGTCTTGAAAATATATATATACAAAAAAATCAAAAAGAAATGAAAAAGTGGAATAAAACACGGTGAAAAAATATGGCAAATAGACTCCATTTGTATCTAGCCAGTTCTCCATCTATTAGCTCATTTTCTACATTAAATTTTCAGCCATCATTCATGCATCTTTTTGCCATCATCCTAGGGTCATATCAACATCATAATGCCATCATTTTCCTAGAGCGATAACGTCTTACCATGGCTTGATCATTGTACATATCTATTTCAACAAGTTGTGTCAATATTGGGGGTAAACGTTGACAATATTGGGGGCAATCAACTTTTAGGTTCCACAAATACAAGACAAGGACATAAATAGTTTCACAATCACAAGCACACAAACATTCAAATCCTACAAACAATATCCAATCATTGATCCGTATCACACCAGTTATCAACAAATTTCATATCATGACTCATATCTGGATGATCTAAATCTAAATAATGTTTGGAATATCAGTAGCATAACTTTGAATAGTGTTTGTTTGATTTTTTGATATCATCTCTCTGGAGCACACTCAATGATGTACTAAACTAGAGTGGCGAGGAAAGAGAATTATTTTTCTTTGTCTTCTATCTTAAGAATTAACTATTAGTATGGTGCAAATTTTTTGCGAGACATGGTTTACATAATGTATCATTGATGACATTTCCTAATTTGCATAAGAAACTGGTTAATCTCTATTTTTTTATGCACGAAATACTCAGGTCATCTTGGTTCAATTATACCTTGATGCTTGTGTTCACTTGCTATATCAGATATCATGAAAGTTGTACTCAGGTCATCATTGGTGCGAATTCACCCTTTGATGCTTGTACATACTTCCAACATTTTAAAATGCTCTATGATGATTCAAGAAAGCTTACAATTGGCTCAACAAATGGATTGTCTTGTTTAAGTTGCATTTCATTTAGATTTGCATAATGGATTTGTTTCAATGGTTTCAAAGGCTAAATCAAGACATCAATGGTTGTTATGTCTCTTGGGATAGTTTGTGGAGGAAATTTGGACATTCATCTCCATATCATCTTCATACCATTCTATCATTTATCCATTTCATATCATTGATCATTATCATTTCATATTTCACATTCATGTCATATGCATTATCATTTCATTTATCAATTCATGTCATTCGTTCATCCATCATTATTCATTTCAAATTATTCATTATCATTTTCCTTTATCATCTTCATTGATCATTATCATCTTCATTGTCACTTCATTATTATTTCATGAGGTCCATTTCATTTATCATGCCGTTCATCATTTCATCGTCATCTCATATCAACCAAGCATTCCTATTTATTATCATATTTATCATCTCATGTCATTTATCATCTTCCTTACCATTTCATTATCATTATCATTCTCTTTGCATTATCATTTCGTGATCCACTTTCATATCATTTATCATTTCATTGCATTTTCATTGTCATTCCATATGTCATTTCATCCATTCCATCTCATTTAAACTCCTCACATGTTTATTTCATTTCATACCATTTATTCATATCATTTATCATTGGTCACATTTCATTCATCTTTTCATATCATTAATCATTAATCATTTTCAAACATCATTGTTCATGTGCCAATCATTTTCAAATTGTCATTTACCACATATCATTTTCCAACATCATTTATCATTTTCATTTACCATATTCATTATCATTTTTCATAACATTCATTTTCATATCATTCGTATTACATCATTAATCACATATTCTCATATCACATCACATACATTTCATTTTATATCACATCATTCATATCATTCATGATTCATTCCAAAACATTCATATCATATCACATTATCATTTGCAACATGATTCATTCATTTTTCATCACATCATCATTATTCATTACACAATCATCATCCAAAAATAAATAAAAAATCTATACATTCATACATTTACATTTTCACATTATTACATACATTTTCATAACATTTCATATAATATATCATATAATTTCAACGCGTTGCATTTTTATCATCATCATCCACCTACCTGACATCATTAGTACACATCATAAATAATTTTTCATCATCATCATATAAACTGTGAGCACCACAAATCTACAAAATAGTTCAAACCTCAAAACACATTAGCATGTTAGTTCAAACTATGCAAATTTCATAGTGCTCCTATGAGATAATAAATCATGCTTTAAAATGAAAACAAATTACTAGACAAACTAAGACATATAAAGCATGAAATGAATCATATCCCATAGTGGATTGGTGCTATTGTGGAAAATAGCCATTTCCCAATCCTTTGCTAAGCTCAATGATGAAATTGATATGAAGATACTATGAAGATGGGAAAAATTAGCTCTCAATTGAAGAGAGTAACTTTGCATAAATGATTGTGGAGGATTTGTTGAAGGATGAAGCTTTCACTTATAGATTTTCAAATGCTAAGAGTGCTCAAAAGGGACCAATGTGGGATAATGATTTGACCAATCAAATGGAGCCACTTGTCAACTTGTGATAGGTTGAGGAATGAGCACATTTTGGTCAATGTGGCAAAGAGGGGGAGATTCAAATTTGAATTTGAGAGTAAATGTTGAGTTTGACCTTGTGCAAGAGACATATAAGAGACATGTAAGGCCTCATAAATTCTTTGTTGGATGTACATGTCCACTTTCTTTTGAATTCAAACTTGACGTAATATTCCTCAAAGATGCCATGTTGATGGAAAATGCTGATTTTATAAATGAATTAAAATGATTTATTGGTGCAAGTGGTAAAAGCTAGAGGATGTTACATGCATTAGATTAGATTAGATGATGATTAGTTTATTTGACCCATTTGACTTGAATATTTTGATTTATTTAAATCAAAAGGGATGGAAGGTGATTTCAGATTTAATTAAATAAAAGGCTTGATTTATTTAATTAAAAAGATGGTGATGTTAGGATCAAGTTGATTTATTTAATATAAGTTGGTGACTTTAGGATATTGATAAATAAACTTGATTTATTTGTTGAGTGGATAAATATGAGCTAATCGAATGCATTATGCCAATTTTGCATGTCTACATAAACATCATATCAAATCATCCTCCATATCATGTTAGTCATCAAATCATCAAAATTCATATCAAAATTCATATCATATCATGCAAAAATAAATGCATATCACATCATCAAAAATCATCGCCGCTGCATATCATCGCTCATCAAAAATAATACAAATGTCCAATGTCCAATGAAGCTAAAAAGTCCAAAGAGAGATACAAGAGATATGACCAAACTAACGTACATGCTCCAAAAATAATATACATTGAGATGTGTGAATGAATCAATAATGAGTATCATAACTCTAACTGCGAGTGCCTCCTGATGGAGCTGGCCTCTATGGTAGAATTCCACTGCCTCCTGCACCTCCTGCCCCAGGATTTCTGCATGGTCCTGACACACCTCGGCTATGCAAAGGTCAATCAAAATCTCTCTATCAATGATTCATATCATGTGATTTATCTATCAATGCTTCATATCATGCAATCATGCCCTCTATCTTTCAAAATCTCAAATCAATCTATCAATCCTCATTTACTATTTTGTTTTTTTTTTTTCAATGAAAGCAAATTTATCAAACATCTAATCAAATCTTTACTATCCATCTTCATCAAGATGGATTTATCAAACATCAAATCAAATATTTACTATCTATCTTCATGAAGATGGATTTATTAGACATCAAATCAAATCTTTACTATCTATCTTCATCAAGATGGATTTATCAGACATCAAATCAAATCTTTACTATCTATCTTCATCATGATGGATTTATCAGACATCACATCATTTTCCTATTTTTAGTTCAACCGCGAATAAAAATATGTTTCTATCATTACTATTTTTTTCTTTATAGGAAGCAAATTTATCAAAAATCCACTCATCTTTACTATTTTTTTCTCTTCATAAAGAAAATTTATCAAGAATAAAATTATTACTATTTGTTCATCAATGGAAGCAAATTTATCAGACATCACAATAAATCCTTATTATTTGTTTTCTCTTCATGAAGCAAATTTATCAGTTGTCAAATCTACTATTTGTTTTTCTTTTCAGAAAGCAAATTTATCAGTTATTCTATCAATTCAATCAAAAGTAGCATGATGATAAGAAAAATTCACTCATCTTTTGAATAGGGAAATACACCAAAAAAAATCATCATCATTTCATCATTTCCATCAGAAGGGGTGTCATTTCAACAGGGGCATCTTTATACATCATTTTTCGAGAGCTAAATCATTGAATCAACGTCAACATCAGAATTTCATCATCAAATCAAAATTTTCAAAAAATTTCAAAACTCATATCATCATCTGTGATTTACCTCCCGAGCGGGCATACATCAATATTAGTCAGATTTTTCGATCAGGGGCAAATTTTTCAAAAGTAAATATTTTTCTTTGAAGCAATGTGTTTTCACACATCACTTCAAAGAGGGGAAAAATGTATATGCATAAAAATGGTCATATCCTTTAATCCTGACATTTAATTAAATATTTATTATTTAATTAATTTCTTTCTTAATTCTTCTACATTTAAATAAATTTAATTTATTTATTTGTATTGTTCACCTACTTTATTCTTCCACTTTAATTAAACAAATATCATTGTTTATTTAAATTAATTATCACATTTAAGTTTAATTAAATCTTTGATTTAATTGAATTTAATTCTCTTTCTTCTAAATCAAATATTAATTAAATATTCTTATTTAATTAATTCCACATGTCACTTTCCAAATCTTAATTAAATATTTTATTTAATTAAGAATCTTCCATTTTCTCCAAATCTTAATTATATATTCTATTTAATTAAGAAAATCTTCCATGTCACCAATAAATGAATAATGAATTTAATAAATTCATTATTTATCTTCAAAATATTTTCTCAATCTCACAAAAAGATGATTTTTACAATTCATCTTTATCATCTTTCCACATGTCATTTTCCAAATCTTAAATTAAATATTTTATTTAATTAAGAATCTTCCATTTTCTCCAAATCTTAAATAAATTTTATTTAATTAAGAAAATATTTTATGTCACCAATAAATGAATAATGAATTTAATAAATTCATTATTTATCTTCAAAATATTTTCTCAATCTCATAAAAATATGATATTTACAATTCATCTTTATCATTTCTCATTAAAGAGGAAATAAATCTTATTTTCTATCTTCCATCTGATTTTCTCTCCATCCTTTTCATCTTACACCATTCGATCTGCTAAGAATTTTCACAGCCATTGATCATCTGTAGCCAATCAGAAGCTTCAAAAACTCTATAAATACCCATGCAAATCCAAGCATTGGTTCTATTAGAGATTAGTCATATTCAGGTGATTAGCATTTTAGCATTGTCATTATCAACTTTAGCATTCATAACATTTCGTAATCTTACATTCTAGTTTCTTTAACAACAATCATGTTTAGTTTAAGTATGTTAATCACATAGTAATAGCATGAGTTCAATCATCATCTTCAATCTTGTTCTCTAGGAAGACCGTTTGTTGAGCCTAGCACAGGATCTGAGAGCAAGCTGGAATCAATGAATACACTAGAGATTAGAGGACAATGGAACGTCTTTGAAGCATAAATGGAGTTTTTTTTCTCTTCCTTTATTTTATGCTTTTATTTAAAGTTTCATTGATGTGTTTGATTCACTTTTAATCTACATTTGATATACATATTGACGCACACAACAATAAATGAAGACCTTTGCCTGCGCTAACTTAAAACATAGGAACAAGGCTGCCATGAATAAGAACTCAGAGCTTAGTTGCAGCATGGATGGTTGAAAAATAATACAACAAGAAGAAAAAACAAGGCATGAGGATATATAATATTCCCATATAAAAATATCTTAGATTAGTTATTGACATAGAGAGCCATGAAAGCCATGGAACTCGATAGAGGCATGAAAATGGAGCCTTAGTTGAATTATCTTCGTTTGGCTATCAATGCTAAGAAATCATATTACCATGAAAAGTTGGCAAGGTGGGGAAATAGAGAAGAGTGGAAATGGGGAGAAAAGTTTGAAAATAAAGTGTGAAACCTTAAAATAAATTCAACATGATATTAGATAAATTTCTCCCAAAACACAAGAGTTAGAACTTAAAAAGTTAAATTAAAATAATTAAAATTCAAAAGGGACAAAAATGATCATGTAAGAATTTCAAGATATTCAAAGCATATTTAGTTAAATAAAAGATAAAAAACATATTTAAGAAAGATTAAAATCAATTATAATCATTAAAGTGAAATAAATTTAAACATTAAATTAAATTAAATAAAAATGGATACAATTTCAGCCCTTTCCAAGAAGTGTGAAAATTATCAAAAATACATATGAAGGGAAAAACAATTATGAAGGTATGAACCCATGCATTCACAAGAATCATAGGGTCTCTTGATTGACTATAGTAATGAGTCAAACTAGTCCAAATATAGGCTTAGGTCTTAGTACTCCACAAAATGAAGTGACACAATTAAGTGATTCATAACTTTCTACTACATATGCCTCACATTAGCTATAAATCCATGTATGTCATGCACACTCAATGTACACATCAAATTTAATCCCATAATTCATATTTAAAGAAGCATATTAGACCAATATATCAACATGTTAGCATAAATTGAAATTGAGGCATGTGCAATCATAAAGCATAATACTCAATGAATATTGTTATGCTATGAACATGATAATCAATCATATTATCAACATTATACATAATTATAATTAAATCATAATGTAATATATTAATCATAATTAGTCTTATACTCAACATATGGGTGATTCACTAATCAAAATCATACAATAGTCAAGATGACATCACAATAGCCAACCATGGCCCTTAACCATAACATCAATGCATGGACATAACTATGAGCATATAACCAATTATAGTTATGGGTGGTTCATACTTGATCATAAACATTCTACATCAATAATATAATGCATACATCTACATATATAATCTATTTATCAATTAAGTCTTGAAATGTGCTACAATATAAATATTATAGTAAATTAGGGTAAGGTAAGAGACATGAAATTGGGTGGAATTTACATCCCCCTCCCCTAAAATTAGAATTAATTTTGGAAGCCAACAAGGGGAGAATGAAAGTACACCAACAAATCTCATTGTACACCACACAAGGAAAGTTACAACATACACAAGAAACCACAAGGTTGACTAATCAAACAACACTCACATAGTACTCATAAAAAACATAATCTTGAAGGCACCTAGCATAAGAAAATATCAATATAGAAGTATAATTCCTTTCTTTATCTATTCCAATGTTCTATTTCCTTATCTCAATTAAAATTTCTTTGATCAACATCACATTACAATTACTTCCATGAGTATGCAAGCATACAACTCTTTTTTGTGCATACTTTATAAACTAATTAATTTGCATGATAATGTGATCTATTGCATAAATTTCCCACAAAATATATATCAATCAATTGCATCATAGGATTGACATTTACACATGGGTTCTTGGAAACACCAAGGTAACATAGAGGAACCAAATAACTAAGAGATAAAGAGCCAAACCATATAAAATATAACCATAGGACTAGTTGGAATGATGGTCCTAAGGACATCCTAGCTGACCCATCCACACATTTTCAAAGTATTAATTCTCTTATTTGTGTAAGTGAATCAACCTCAAAGAGAAATATAGAAATTCACATAAGTAACTTGGGATAGGAAAAAATGGATAATGATCATTCCATTCCCATTTTCATCCCTAAAAATATATTGTAAACCGCCACTTCCCCTCACAATATTCTAGGGAGAACATTACTTAATGTTAAACCAATAGGCTCAAAACAATAAAGAAAATAAGCATAACCATCAAAATACAAGAAGCAATTCAATTCCACTAATAAGAAAAATAAATGCATGTGTAGATTAATAAATATTAAGATCAAACAAAACCACAAGGATTATACTACAATAAAATCTCAAATATTACGACTAAGTTATTCATGCAAAAATATAAAATAACACTATTGTTTCTAGCAATTAAATAAAATTCTTATCAACAGCCAAAATAAGTATTAACAATTTAATAAATTTGAATAGCTTAACCAACTATGTGGCTTAAACAGGTCTACTTAAGGAGGAGAAGGGGAATATAAAATCAAATAATATTTTAGAGAGAGAGAGACACACACACACACATAGGATCAATAAAACATATTCCTCTTTTAGGATTTCATGTGTTCTACATATCCCTCATATGAGAAGATAGTAATCTCATCACAAAGGTTACTGTGTGTGTGAAAAAATTATACGTATGCCTCCTCACACCAGAACATAGTAATCTCATAATAGAGGTTATTGTGTACATGTATGTGTAAAACTTTTACTTATCCATCCTCACATGAGAATATAGTAATCTTATTATAGAGATTACTTTGTATATGTGTTCATTCCTCTTTTAGGATCTCATGAAAAATTATATGTATTCATCCTCACATGAGAATATAGTATGAAAAAAAAAAATTATCCCTACCCACATGAGAAGATAGGAATCTTATCATAGAGGTCATTATGTTTACATGCATGTGTGTGTTGTTGAATGCACAAGACAATTGAGGGGGGGGGGTGACTCAATTGTGCCTTAAAACTTCAAAAACCCTCACAAAAATTCATATCCACATTAATCCAATTAACCCTTAATCTATTAGAATGATTTATCATGAAATCAAATAACAAAAACTGAAACACATCAACACCATGAACAAAGGAACACTAGATTTATGTGGAAAATATAAGATGGGAAAAACCACAGAGAGGACTAACTCAAAATATAAAGTAATATCAACACCCAATACAATAGGGGTCACTGCCATAATAGAAAAGAAGATACAGAAGAGTGTTACAATGATAAATCCATCTCAAAGCAATAGAAAAATCCACCACAAAATCACCAACACCTTCACAGTCTTTCTGAAGAATTGTAGACACCTTTTGTTCACTACATTTAGTAATCTAACACATAAAAGCTCACACTACACTTCTCAAATTCACACCATACAACTCTACAATTCGCATCACTCGCATCATACTCATCTATCTTGTCATCCCTCAACAACTCAACTCATATTTATATCATCTTCAACCTTGAAAACATTCTCCAAGGTCGGCTAAGCATTTCAACTATGTAAATTCAAATTAGTTCAACACCAAAACATTCTCACGGTGGAAGGGAATGAAGGTAGACCACAACACACCTTAGCTAGGACCTAAATCCACTCATACACACCACACCATGCTTCCACAAATATCAAAACAACTTCACAATTAATGTAAACACCACATAACACTTGAACATGATCTAGAATATTCCATGAACACCTTGAAATCCAATGAATTCCTTCACAACAACTTCAACTTGAAGAATGTACACACCTAGTACATTCAAACAACTCTGTCATATTTTGCAACTCAAGAAACTAACTTCCAAAGCACCAAACCATGAACAAATTCATTTGAAGAAAGATACACTATCAACACTCTTCTAGATTTGTAAGACTTGAAACCAATCTATAGATAAATGTGGAGCAATAACGTTTCTCCCAGACATCTGTACAATATACAGTTCACACATTGGTGAACAAAACTTCCTGTGCACAACAATCCAACACACCAAATTTTGAATGCAGCACCTCTAATCATCATATTTGAACTGCGCAAGTAGATCTTTGACCCAAAAGAACTATAGAGCCAACCTAGAACACTACTCTGCAACATAGAACATGACTACAAGACACTATTTCCTCTTTTTATTCAATTTTCTCAAAATCACTTGGAACCCAAGCACCAGAAACATATCATCAACATCTTCAACACTTCCTCATCACCATCAAGCCAACTACAACATAGCAACTCAGCCATGCATATATTAAAAGAAGCTTATCAAAGCAACACTAGAGGTTGACACTAGTAACTTACTAATGACAACATAATGAAACTAATCAAAGCATCATCAAAGAAAATACCAACTCAATACCAACTGTACATCCTTGCAACAAATTCCTTCTCATACAGCTAACATCAATGCTAACACCAACTACACATACTTGCAATAATATAATCATTTTTCATTGATGAAAACACATGATGTGAAAAACTATCAACCACAAACCCAATAAATCCACTCCATAATTTTTTCTTTTTGTCTTTTCTCCCCCTTGCTCAACTAACTCATTACACTCTGTAGAAACTTATATTTTTTGCATGTCTCATTCTCCCCCTTTGACATCAATGGAAAAGGACAAAATATTTTCATCATGCATTCTCACTTTGGCATTAATCATATTGTTCACTACTGCTCTACAACTTTCTTTTATTTACTGCTCTGCATACTCCCCCTTAGGAGCACATACCAAACTATATCAATCAATAGCCACTGCACAATGACAACACTAATTCATCCTGACTGCAACAACAAAAAATACCACTACCTACTCTCCCTAAGAGGTAGCCATAAACATTAGTCCAGACAAAAGAATGAATCTTGAGATCCACTGGACTAATGCATCCCCTTATGCATCTAGTTCAAAGAAGGAGGTGCAGTAATCCCCAACTTCTCCCAGAGATACTTAAAAGTATCCTTAGAAAGAGCCTTAGTAAATATGTCAACAACCTAATCCTTTGTAGGCACATATTCAAGCTTCACTTCATTCTCTACAACCTTTTCTCTCAAAAAATGATCTTTAGTTGCATGTAGTTATTTTGAGTTGAATGCTAGTTGACTTGAGTTGCATGACTAATGACTTTAGTTGCATGACAGATAATAGGTGGATACTTTCAGTTAAGTGGGGATGATTAATCATGCATAATGTTTGCATGAATTGGTGGAGAGATATGTTTCAGTTAACTAAGATTGACTTGGGACCACCTTAGGTGCCCAAGTTGGCATCTTTCAGTTAACACCTTTGCATGAGAAGATATTTACAAGGCTTAGTCAAGTGGGCCCATTCTTGGGTGCCAACTTTGAGGTGAAGTTTGCAATATATTTTCTTGACCAAAGTTTAGTTAAGTGTTCAGTTTGGGGTGCCTAAATTGAGGAAGAATTTGGTTTGACTTCAGATTACATTGTGGAACTCTACTTGCCCAATCTAGATGTATATTTTTGTGAGGAGCTTTATGATCTTGTATTGTACAACTCTTATGAGTTTACATGCACATATTATTTTCTATTAATTGCAGCAAGTTTATGAGAGTTCCCTGAGAGTTTTATTGTAGGTTGTGAAGAAGGATTGTTTAAGGCAAGGAAGCATATCAATCAACAACATAACCAAATTTTTATTTCTCATATTTTTGATTGATATGCTTCCTTTCCTTCAACAATTCACACACTGGTGAATACAACTTCCTCTACACAATAATCCAACACACCAAATTTTGAATGCAACACCTTTGATCAACATATTCAAACTGCACAAGTAGATATTTGACCTAGAAGAACTGTAGAGCCAACCTAGAACACTACTCTACAACAAAAAACACCACTGCAACACACTATTTTCTCTTTTTGAAATCACTTGGAACCCAAGCACCAAAAACATAGCATCAACATCTTCAACACTTCCTCATCGCCATCAAGCCAACTATAACTTAGCAACTCAACCATACATCCATAAACAAAATCTTATCAAAGAAACACTAGAGGTTGACACTAGTAACTTACTAATGACAACATAATGAAACTTATCAAAGCATCATCAGAGACAACACCAAATCAATACCAATTGTACATCCTTGCAAAAAATTCCTTAGCATACAGTTGACATCAATAACAACACCAAAGCTTGTTGACATCAATTACAACACCAATTGTGTATACTTACAACATGTGTACCTATTTTGGGATCCCAAAAACATATTCCTCTTTTAGGATCTTCTGAAAACTTCTACTTATCCCTCCTCACATGAGAAGACAATAATCTCTTCATAGAGGTTACTTAAAAACCAAGAGTTACACTAGTAGAATTTGGCAAATAAATGACTACGTGACTAAAAATTTTAGTCACAACAACTAAAAATGACCAAATTCTACTATTTTTTGTAGCTCAACTATAAATGAGTAAATAAATGACTAATTTGGTTGTTGACAAAAAAATATTTAGTCACACAAAAGAAAATGACCAAATAGTTAGTAATTTATTTAGCCACAATCCATTTGAATAAATCATTTAAGGAATCAAGAATCAATAGCCAACCAAAATACTCTAAAACTTTAATAAACATACTCTAAAACTTTCATCGAAATCTCATTTTCAGGTGTAGCCCGCCAAAATGGAGTTTTCATTTTAATAAACATACTCTAAAACCTTTGTCAAAACCTTATTTTTAGGCATAGTCCACCAAAATGGAGAAGTGTTTCAATAAAGAATGATAGAGAATGGTAAGGAGATGTGTGGGACAGGAGGCATAGGATTCATTGTTTCTTATCTCATTCCTGCTCTGCTCGACAAGGGTTACATTGTTCATGCTATTGTTTGTAATCCAGTTATTTAATTGACATATATTTGCATAATCTCAAATTCTTTGCATAATCTCAAATTCCTTCAAATTATTTTGAAGTATCAAGGTATCCTATATAGGGTTTAGAATGATTTGCTTTAATTTAAAAAATAAATAAATGACGTATTTTCCTATGATTAGATAATGTGGAGATCTCCTGAATCTACCCTGACACACTATCCTCTTTTGCACTGTATTCATTACTCTAGCTATTAGGGTTTTGTATGTGACATCTTTAATATCTTCATGACAATGGCTTTTAAATAGATCTTAGTCTTTGCTTTAATCTTTATCATGGTAGCCCTTTAGTTCCATAATCCACCTTCAATCTCTTCTAAGAACATTTTCTTAAGCTAGATTGCATAGTATACATATAAAGCAAGTCCTTCATACCTGTCATTGTTCCAAACCACCACTCACTACCTTGCTTAAAATGTTGCCTCCATAAGCACAATAGCATGTTTTAAATTCATAGTTTCTAGTGATTAACCATTAAGGTCACTACTTTCATCAAGATACAATGAGATTTTTTTCTTCAAACTCAAGGTATTATGCAAGATAACATTGCAAATTTTTTGTTGTGTAGGATTTGATTTTCTTACACATTTACTACTTTGCTAGTTGCCTTTAAGACTGGATATTGCACCCTCAGCTACAATCTCAAAAAACCCACTCACTATCACTTTAAGATTCCTTTCATGAGCATCCTTCTATAAAATCAAACTAAGCCCTATAGACTGTCTACTTACTATAGGGGACTCATTGTTTCATGGTATTGTGGTTCTTAAGATCCTTCAACCTTATTGTCACTACATCACAGTCCACAAGGTATTATTCACTATTCTCTCATCTTTGATGAGTCTCGAAACACTGCTCAAACACGCAATCCACTACCTCCATTATACAATGGCTAAGAAGAAACATTGAACCTGTTATTACCACTGTTACTTCATTTGGAAAGTCATTCCCTAATTGCATTTGCCTTGTCTAACACTATCAATATCATTTGAAAAACCATTAAGGTCAGTAAGGGGGTAAGGAAACTCACTATTAAAATCTCCACTTTACTATGTAAGGTTTGAACTTTATTATCTTGTCACTACTCAACCTATTTTTGACTATCACACCTCAAGTGACTGTCATTCTTCTTACCTTAGATTTCATTTATAAATGTCATTGATCTACATAGTGTGCTTGTTATGGCTATAATCTTTAGATTGCAAGATTTTGTTATTGGCTACAATGTCGCAATATTTCTGGTATTGCAACCTCACTAATCCACTAGAGTTATGGTTTATTAGGGTTTGTACCCAGCCATGCTCTTACTACTACTTATGTTGGTATTAAAAAGCAACCTTAAATCTTGGGTTAGAAAATTAGCTGTCTTGATAGGGTTGTGGTATGATCTTGGATTGTATCCTAGAGTGTGTGGGAAGCTTTTGTTTGATCATTAAGGTATGTAAACCTGACCAGGGAAATGTATCCTATATAGCATGTGTCTTGCTTTAATACTTTCCATAATGGTTATTAGTAGATCACATTATTATAGTTTGTGGTAACCCAAGATTGTATTCGAGTATGTAACAAACTTGTTATGTATTTTAAGTTGTACACTTTTAAGTAATATTCATAAGGTTTAAAAAATATTGATCACTCTCTAGAATATCCCATTAAACATGAGTTATGTTTGAATGCACTGCATAATTTATATAACACAACCACTTTGCATATCAACTAGAGATAGAGGATCTTTATTGCAACAAGAGGTAATCTCTCATGGATCATGCTATCATTACATCGTAACCTATTAAACTTGAGTCAATCTAAATGCTCTTTGTGATGATTAACACCTAATTGTGATGAAAGTGATTTGTACATGAATTGTGCTCATATGATTGCCTCCATTTCTATCACAACATAGCCACATTAAACTTGGGTCACACATGAATGCATCTTGTATTTGTTATAGCACAATGGTGCCACATGGCCAATAAAGCTATGAATCACATAATTCTAGTCACAAGAATTTGTTCCTTGATTGTGCTAATATGGTGATTCCATTACCGTTATAGCATAACCCTTTGTACTTATATTACTCAAATCCTTACATTGCTTATTTTCTCTTTGGATGGATGGCTTAATGATTTTTTTGTGATTTATATAACTTTTTTTTTATAGTAAATGACATCGGATTCATTCGAAATTGAAATGATTTATTAATTATGGTTTTATAATGATTTTGATTTTGATTTAGAAGGGGTTAATATGTGGCATTTTTATGTGCAAGAAGAATATATTGTGATGCAACATTCAAGTATGGACAGTTTAGGAAAACTTGGATTGCTATCAATGACATGTAACTAGGTTGGAGAGTACCTTGAGCTGGTCTAAAACACTTCTAAGTGTTTGCACTTAGAAGCAGAACTTGAGTATAGGAATTTTTGAATATCTGACAAAGGGAGTTCCTACATTCTAAAGATAAAATCATAAATCCTCTAGTCCAATTTGACATCCAACCTAACATCTTTAATATCTGATAGAGAAAGTTTGTACATTTGAAAGATAAAATCATAATTTTTTTGGTCCAATTTGAGATCCAATTTTTGGTCGTGAAGCTCCGACAGAAAAAGTTCCTACATTCTAAAGATAAAATTATAAATCTTCTTGGTCCAATTGTAAGGATTTGTCTTTTTATTTATACTTTATGATATTTGGCTTGATACAATTTGTTACTTTAGAATTATGGTATTTATTTTCTTCTAATGTTTTCAACCCTCATTTTAGGGAAGAGCTTCAAAGATGGTTCCTTCAGATGGAGACTACACTTTTTTGCTATAGGTTCCATCTAGAAACACCAAAAGCTCAGGTACTATCATACTTAGGTACAATAGAGTTTGAGGTGAATTGCACTTAGTATTTTATGTTGATATGGATATATTCTAACTTGTAGTTAATTGTTGTAGCATAATAGATAGGCTAAATAGTTTTTCATATACCATTTTTTCAAATTCTAAATTGCTATACCTTATTCTAGGAGAAAATCATAGGGGGAGTCTATACATAAGACATCATTGTTTAAAATTCAAAATTGTTGGCTCTTTCACAATTGTTTGCTTCATTTATTTGATCTAGAGAGCCTGTTGTATAGAATATGCTCTCAAAATCAAAATAAAACCCTTTATTCCGAAATGACTATTTAAAATCTTTCCCATCATAACAATGAACAAAAGCATCAGTCATTAACCTAAAATTTGCAACAGTTTCATCAAATTCTACTTTTCCACTCTCTTTTCCATTCTAGATTTAATCCCCAATTTCATTCATGAAGAACTTCCTCATCCTACAGATCTTGTTGTTAGCCATAACTTTACCATGTTTCGAGGATAGGTTCAAGCTTTTACCCAAGCATCAATTGACAAAATTCGGCCTTACCAGATCAAAATATGTTAAGGCTAAATTTTGTCAATTTCTATTTGGGTAAAAAATCGAAGCTATACTCGACACCTAGTAAAGTTATGGATAACAGTAGGATCTAGAGGCTAAGGAAGTTCTTCATGGATGAAATTTAGAATAAAATTAAAAATGGAAAAGAGAGTGGAAAAGTAGAATTTGTGAAACTCTTGCAAAGTTCAGGTTAATGACTAATGGTTTTGTTCATTGTTATGATGGGAAAGATTTTGAATAGTCATCTTGGAATAAAGGGTTTTACTATGATATTGAGAGCATCTTCTATACAATAGGTTGTCTTAGATCAATAAATGAAGTAAACAATTGTGAAAGAGCCAACAATTTTGAATTTGAAACAATGGTGTCTTATGTATAGACCTCCCCTATTATTTTCTCTTAGAATAAGCTATAACAATTTTGAATTTTAAAAAATGGTATATGAACAACTATTTAGCCAATATGTTATGATACAACAATTAACTATAGGTTAGGACATTCATATCAACATAAAATAGTAGGTGCAATTCACCTCAAACTCTATTGTGGTAATTTTTTCTTAAGGAAGTTTGCACTCCATGAACATTCTTTGTGCACATTAGTATGTTGGTTATTATCTCAATCTCCTTTGTGATCAAAAGAACTATGAAGTTCATTGCATAACTCATGACCATTTTGCAGTGCTATGATCCAGTGCTCTTTTAATTCTTACTCATTGTGTTCTCAATCACCATGTGCAAATGACTTAGAGGACAAATCTTTGTCACCATTTGATAGTAACTTTCATTATTTTTGGACTATTTTTTATGATTCAATGATTGTTTGACAGTGTTCTTCCTTTTTCAATCTTATAGGACAAAGGGCAATTCATAGTTTGCAACTCTCTAACAATGATCACCAAGTGGATTTGTATCAGATATTATAGTTGCAAGTTCCACTTCGGATCACCAAATCCTTCACAAAAACTTCTACACAACCACCACAAAATTGTATAATTTTTTTTGGGCCTTCGTGGTGATAAAAATGGCTCATTAAGACCTCCATGCTACCTTGTTCCACTCTTCTCTCCTCCTTGTTCCATCTTTGTCTAGGTTTCCTAGATCATTGTACAAATCGTAATCATACACTATATCCCACTCTTCTCTCTTCCTTGTTCCATCACCTATCAGGCTTGTCAGCTCCTCATTCCTCCACTTTAACTGAGCTGGAGGAGTCTCACAAGGGAGATAACTCTACAAAAAAAAAAAACTTTCTTATGTATCCTATAATCTATGAAAAATAGTCTTTATGGTCAAAAAAATCTATCATAATGATCTATGTGTTTACCTTGTTGGAGAAAAATATTTGGTCCTTTTTATAGTGAGATGCAGGATACACCCAAGAATAGATCTAAAAATATCATATTTTTAAACCTTCAGATCTTTGAGATCGTTACAAATTTGATTTTATTTTTGTATAGCTAGATGGATCTAAAAAATTGTTGCTTGAAAATGATGTAAATGAAAATGTTATTTGTTCAGAATAATCTAAGAGTGTTATTTTTCACTTGCACAAAAAAAAATTGTCTACCTTAAGATAACCATTAAAATTATCTTTTTTTTAATCATAATATTTCATTGTATATTTGTATTTTGTTAGATTGTATTGGATAGTTAATGGTTAATTTAAAAAAAAAAAAAAATCAACATAATATACTTTCCATGTACTTCTTTTCAACACTTGTAAATCTAAATTTTTGTTTCTTTTTGTGCATTTAATTCTATTTTGTGTTGTGATAATAGAGCCTAGTATATGTAAATCTCAATATGCTAGTGTTTTCTTCATATGTTGTCCTTTTAATCTCAACTTATCTTCAAGGATTTTTCAACTCAAGCTAGCCTATATTCTTATGCAAAGAGTAGTTCAAAAACATGTCATCAAAAATAGAGATGATTTTAGTCTCATGCACTCCTGTGAAATATTTTCATGCATGTTTGAGATCTCTACAAGGTGATGAAAACATCCCTAGGGTTTGGTAAGGTTTTGAATATCCTTATTGTCTTGATGGTAATATTTTCACTAAGTTCTCTCATTTCCCAAATATAGTCACCTAAGAAACTACCATGATGCTCATGAATGTAAATTAATTTTTTCTCCCTACCTTCTCACTACATGTCTGATTCTTCAACTCTACCAACTACCCTTCCATCTTAATGTCTTTTCATGCTCTTACATCTATTCTCTTATGAATTTATTCTTATGACTCTGAAAGCTATCAGTAGGTCTATTATGACTGTTAGGTATTTGAGGGTATATGATTTTCTACTATGAACTCTTAGATTGTCATACTTTTGATGAGAATTCTCCAAGGATGTTTTCTCACTTACTTAACTATCTATATATTCTCCATTATGCATTGAAAATTTAAGGTTTCTAGTTAACTATTTATTGGTGTAACCATTGCCATGTTTCTTGGGACTATTATCCCTATAGGATAGTTTCCTTATAGATCTTACCATAATTTAAAAGGCACCTATAAATATTGACAAGTTTCATAAGACTATTTTTTCAAGGTAGTATATGGTTGTGACAAGTTTCATAATACCACCATACCGCAAAAGCCAAGAAGACACGATGCAGTGTATCAATAACATCCCACATTACCACAAAGGATAAGCAATAAATGTGTGATATGGCAGTAAATCAAATACTTCTCTCCCATCCCTGCAAGAGCCAAGAAGAAAAGGTGTAGTGTAGTGGTAACATCCTGGATTACCAAAAAGGTTGAGCAATAATGGTGTGGTGTAGTAGTAACATCCCACATCACCATAAGGATCAAGTCAAAATGGTGTAGTATCATAGTTAAGCTACAAAACAAAATATCACATTTCTTTGAGGCATTTTTTTGAAACAATTCACCTTCCTTGTGTATATTGCTTCCATATTTTCATGTATGTCTAGCAAGGAACTTGTAACTACAATATATGACAAAAAAATCCCTGCTATTATGCTTTGATGGATGTCCCTTCATTATTACTAGATATTTGATGTAGTGCACATTATTATGTAGTGTAAGCCTTTTTTTCAGATTGTTTCATTTAGCATCACCAATATTCTCCACAAGAACATTGAACCTATTTAAAATGATGGAAATGGTTCACATCTCTCAGAACAATTTCTCTTGCAACAATCTTAGAGATGAATTTAGATGTAGTTTGAAAATTAGAACATACTTGAAGGTTCTTAACAACTCTAATAGTTTTACTAGGGGCCATGTTTAACAAACCAAATGCAATTGCTAACTTTTCACTATTGATGAGCCCAAAATATGCTCATAATTTGGATATCATGGTGTAATTTTAATACCTTTACTTTTGTTGTTCATGGTTGTTTAACTCTCTCGAAATATTTTATTGGGGGATATCCTGTAGCAATACACTTTCATGTTCCTGTAGCCTATCATGTTGACATGTCTATATTTATTACCCTATTTGGCTTCCCAAATGACTGGTATAATGCATGTAGTTTTTGAATGATGAAATAGATTTAAATATGTTATTAATGAATGGATATTGTGTATGTGTTGTGCACCTTTTCTTTCGCATCTGTTACCTTTTGTTTCGTAGGTTGTTGAAGAAAGTATGATCGAGTCAAGCGCAGCCAATCTCAGCCTTGCAGTAAAGTCCATTTCCTACATGACTTCGAAGAAGCTTTGGCGAAGACTCTTTGACCAAAACTGTTAGGAAGGATTTTAAATGACATTTAATCTGGAAAGAGTGGAGTGCTTTATTCTCTCTAGGTCGGGTTGAATGGATAAACTCATTTATGAAGTTCGTTCCTCGATTTCGAGATACATTTTATATCCACATCTTTCTTTGTTAGAGTTAGTTAGTTATTTGTTCTCCTTATTTCAAAATAAGTGTTCCTCTTGTGCGGGTGAACAAGAAGGAGATAGATAGATAGAGAAGCAGATTATGTAAGAGTTAGAGTTATAATATGAATCAGAGTTTTTGTTAGTTTTCTGAAGCAGAATAGTCAAAATGTAAATGATTTCACGTTATGAATAAAAGTTGATGGAGTTCTGAGCACATTCTTTTGTGTAAATTAGTTGATGCTTGCTAAGGGGGCCCACTTAGTAAGTATCTATAGTATCTGTAGGAGTGTAGTTGTTTATCCTTTGTTAATTCAGGTTAGATTTCATTTTAGAAGTTTCAACACAAGCGTAGTCTTATACTGTTCCTGCAGCATCGAGAATCCATCCTTGTGTTTGTTCCTGCAGCATAAGGCCAGTTTATAGTTTGTCTCTCAATTGTAGCTATTACGATTTTTTCTTTGGTTAGATTATGATTGAGTTAAGAGAACTTTGCATTACCTTCCTGTAGCATAGATAGAATTTCTTTCCAAGTGTTTATTTTCAATAGGTTATGACTGAAACTGGTTCTTAGTGCACATATAGTGCTGCTCCATTTAAAGTTTACTTTCCCTAGTTTGATAAGTAAATGAACGTCCATGAAGAGGTATTAGTCACCTACTGGAATGTCCATTTCCTAGGATAGGTTTTGCCATGATTTTCATATGCTTTTGTGGGTGTGACCATTTTTGGCACCGTTGTCGATGATGGTGTCAATCTAAGAACCTACTATAGTCATTGTTAGCAGTAGTTTTTCAAGTATTTTCAAAATATTTTAAAATACTATCCATTTTCATTACATGCATAGAAGGAGAGACGCTCAGGGAAGATTTCTCCCCAACCTACTATTCATTGCTAAGAAAACTAAACCAACTTATAGCCTATTTGAGGACAAAAGAGACTTAGATATTGACCCATTTGCTGAAGGTCTGTGTGCTGACTTGCTATTCAGCCCATTTGACGAAGAACCTAAAGAAAATTCATTTGCTCCTATACTTGGTCAGGTGAACATGGCACGTAATCCATTGAATCAACCTCCTGCTTTTGAATTCCCCATTATTCCTTAACAAAACAATGACAACCTTAAGAATATTCCTTCTTCATTACTTCCCAAGTTCTATGGCTTAGTTACAGAAGACCCAGAGACCTTCTTGTTCGAGTTTGATATCCTCTATCGTAGTTATGACTACACTTCAGATGCTCACAAGCTGAAACTGTTTCCTGCTACCTTGAAGGAGGGAGCTCTCAGATGGTTCATGAGTTTGGGAAGGGGTGTTGTCGATAGTTGGGCAACCATGCAAACAAAATTTCTTGAGAAAGACAAGGAATATTGTAAGAGTGGCAGTAAAGGTGATGATATATTCTAAATTCAACAGAAGGAAGATGAAAGTCTGGAGGATTATATATCAAGATTCCTATTTTCTCTGAAAAAGAATTCAGACCATACTCTTAATGAAGAATCTCATAAATTATTTTTTCTAAGGGGAATCAATGATACCTGCATAGATACCTTGGACCTGATGGGCGGAAATGATATCATTCAAACATCTTGGTATGATATCATGAAGATATGTCTCAATTACTCTCGAGCAAATGTGAAGAAGGGTTGAGGCCATCAAGCTACAGTGGGAAAGACTTCTTCCAGCAGAGTTTCCCAAATGGAGATCACAAATTTGCTGGCCAATTTCAAGCAGGACATCATAAACAACATGGCTACATAGTTGGATACCATGCAAGCTCGCAAGAAACATGAGGAGGCTGAGGCAATCCTGGCTGAGTTCTGTCCACATTGTAGACAGAAGAAACGTGACTACAGATGCAAGTTGGTGGCCAACATGAAGGCTAAACAATTACCTACTAATTTTAAGATGATAGAAGCTGATAATGACCAAGTCTTGTTTGTTGCACAAAGGAGACCATGGGCTCCAATACAAGGTATGCCTCAAGATCCTTTGACTTTTGGTAATCCTTACTCTAATTATAATAACCAATGGAAACCCACGTATGGCCCATATCCACCTTGGAATGCTCCTCAACCATATTGGTCTAACTATCAAAGCCCTCAATGGCAACCCCCTCAAGGAGGTTGGTAGCACCCACAAGGACAATGGACTCCACCTCCAAGTAACTAGCAGCAGAACCCTCAATGGAGAGGTTCTCAGCAATGGCAAAACCAACCCCCTGGATTCTTGCAGTCTCAACAGCCACAACCTTCGACCCTTATGCCTCCTCCTGCAGCTCTTGCAGCATTTGCAGTAAATACTGGCCCTCCAAAACAAATTCCTATGCCTGCTCAACCATTTCCAAATCCTAATAATAAGCAGCAGCAACAATAGCAACTTATACATGTATTCTGCAGAAGTCAACTAGCTTATGCCCTGAATATCAATGATATCCATCTTAGGTCTGGAACCAGTCTCCCTACTCCACAGCCACTTGTAATAACAGAGATTCCAGACTTTGTTGTTGAACAACCTACTGATCATGTAGAAGATATATCTATATCAGTTACTACCTCTAAGGAACCTATTTTGTAGCCTCAGGCTACACCACCTTTTCCTTAGAGATTGCAGATTACTACACCCAAGACCATCGAAGAGCCCACCTTTGATATTTTGGAGCAGCTAAAGAATGTACAAGTTCAAATTCCTCTTTTTCAAGCTATTAAAGATGTTCTAGTCTATGGAAAAGCCACTAAAGAGGCTTGTTTAAAGAAACAAGGAAGAAAGAAAAAAGATCTCCAAACTATCCATGTCCTACGATAGTTAGCTGATATTATGTTGGGGAAGGTTGTCATTCCAAAATATATTGATCTTGGAAGTCTTATAGTAAAAATAAATATCAATGGTCAAGTAGTAAGAAATGTTTTGGTTGACCTTGGTGCAGCCATTAATGTGATGACCAAGCACATTATGGAGTGTTTGAATATTCCAAACTTCGGTCTACACCGATTGTCCTGCAGCTTGCTGATAGTTCTATGGTTACACCTGATGGAGTTATAGAAGATGTCATTGTAACTCTTGAATCTTGGGAATACCCTACTACTTTCACCATATTGTCCACTAAGGAAACCTTAGGAGGATATCCTATTATCCTAGGCAGACCTTGGTTAGCTACAGTTGATGCCCTTATAGGATGTTGTTCAGGAGACATGACAATTTTTGATGGTTAGTCAAGGAAGAAATTGGCTTTATACCCACCCGCACAACCTCTGCCAGATTTGTCTCAACCCGTTTGGCCAGATCTAGGAGAAGAATTTGAAGAATTCAATTCATTAGCTCAGTTAATGATGCTACAAACTAATCCATTTTCCCAGCTTCAGAGTGAAGATAACTTGCTTCTACACATTTTGTAGTTTAGTTCTAGTTTGAATAGCCCATCTATTTTGGACAATTGTTCTTAGCAATGTTTCCTAACTCAATTGGATCTTGAAAGCCATCATGATTTTCTATTATATGATATACAAGCACCACCTTTATCAGCAACCTCAATAAATGATCTCACCAAACAGATAGTAGTATCTTTAGGCCACTATCTGCATATTAATAATAAGTTGCCTCTGTCTCAACAAACTGCCCTAGCCACAATGTTGCAAGCTCACAAAAGATCTTTTGCATGGGACTATTGGGATATGAGGGGTTTAGACCCAAAACTTTGTACACATCGCATATATATATTAATAGTGACTTCAAACCTATCAGGCAGCCTCAAAGAAGAATTAATCCAGCTTTAAGCGAAAATGTTAAGGAAGAATTGTAGAAAATTTTAGCAGCTAGCTTTATCTACCCAATCTCCGATAGTCAGTGGGTTTCCCCATTGGTCATTGTTCTTAAGAAAGGAGGGAAATGGAGGGTATGTGTAGATTACAAAGAACTCAACTTGGCAACAAAGAAATATTACTTTCCTTTTCCATTCATTGATCAAGTTCTAGATAGTTTAGCTGGGAAAAAGTACTTCTCATTCTTAGATGGCTTTAGTGGGTACAATCAAATCAAGATTGCTCTTGAAGATCAAGAAAAGACTACTTTTACATGCCCTTGGGGAAAATTTTCCTATTCAATTTTTCCTTTTGGTCTCTGTAATGCTCCTACAACTTTCTAGAGGGCAGTCATAAGTATCTTCTCAGACATCTCATATGATTGCATGGAAATATACATGGATGACTTTACTGTTTATGGTACGACATTTGAGGAAGCTCATGCCAACTTGGAGAAAGTACTACAGAGATGTGAAGATCACAACCTATCACTGAATAGTGAAAAGTGTTTCATGATGATGCAGGAGGGAATAGTACTTGGTCACTATATTTCTGCTGCAGGAATTCAGGTTGATCTTGCTAAGGTTGAAGTCATCTCTAAGCTACCCTCTCCTGCCAAGAAAAAAGAGATACAAAGCTTTCTAGGTTATGCTGGATACTATAGAAGATTCATCAAGAACTTCAGCCAAATAATAGGCCCTTTATATAGTGTGCTGAAGAAAGATGCAGATTTTTCTTGGACAGAGGAATGTGAAAAAGCCTTCCTTGACTTAAAAGTCACCCTTACATAGGCACCTATTTTGAAAGGACCTGATTGGTCACTTCCATTTCATATTCATACTGATGCATCAGATTATGCCATTGGCGTAGTGTTAGGGCAGAAGGATGGTTTAATAAAACATGCACTTTATTACATAAGCAAAAATATGCAAGGGGCTAAATTGAACTACACTGTTATAGAAAAAGAAATGTTGGCAATCATTTACGCCCTCAATAAATTTAGGCATTATATCACCGGTTATCAAATATTTGTTCATACTGATCATGCCACAATCCGATATCTCATGAACAAAGCCGCAATATCCGAGAGACTGGCAAGATGGTTATTACTGATGCAGGAATTTAACATTACAATTGTGAAAAAGCTAGGTAAAGCCAACGTGGTTGCTGATTTCCTTTCTAGACTTCAAAGGAAAGATGACTCTACAATTATTGAAGACTCCTTTCCTAATGAGCACCTGTTTGCAATCAAGGTGATTCACCCATGGTATGCCAATATAGCAAATTATCTAGCCACAGGAAGAACTCCTCCTCAATTCTCCCCTAAGGAAAATAGATTATTGGTAGAAAAAAGCTTTAACTTTTCTTGGATTGCAGATTGCATGTTTTATACAGGGCTAGATCAAATTATGAGGAGATGTGTACTAGAGGAGGACACTCATGATATACTGCATGCTAGCCATGATGAGCTGTGTGGTGGACATTTTGTTGCCAAAAGGACAGCGATGAAAATTTTAAATACTGGTTACTATTGGCCAACTTTGCATAGAGATGTAGCCAAATATACTAGGAGGTGTAACAGATACCAGAGGATGGGAAGACCAGCTCGATCTGATGATATGCCTCTATTTCTACAAGTTGTAGTTGCACCCTTTGACAAATGGGGACTGGATTTTATGAGACCAATTGATCCACCTTCCAATGGTAAATCCTACATCCTTATATGCATAAATTGTATCACAAAATGGATAGAGGCTAATACTATGAAGCATTCTAGGGACAATAAAGTGGTTGAATTTCTCTGAGGAAATATTTACTAGGTTTGGTGTCCCTAGGGAAATAGTGACAGATCAAGGAGCACAATTTACTTCTACACTTATCACAACTTTAGTCAATGAATATAATATACGACACAAGAAATCAACCCCTTATCACCCCCAGGCCAATGGCTAGGTTGAAGTCACAAATAGGGACATAGAGACCATTTTGACTAAAACTGTAGATTTGCATAGAAAGGATTGGGCCACCAGGTTACCAAAAGCTATATGGGCCTACCGTACTACCTGGAAGACTGCTACAGAATATACACCTTTTGAAATGGTGTATGGTAAAATAGTTATGATGCCAATAGAGTTTGAACATAAGACTCTAAGAATAACATTGGAGATGGACATAGATTTAACAAATGCACAAAAGGACATAATTATGTAGCTCAATGCTCTAGATGAGCTCCGAAAGAATGCCCTGTAGCACACTGAGATAATACAAAACCAAAGAATAAGGTGGCATGATAAATACATTAAGGAGAAGAAATTCAATGTAGGAGATTGGGCTCTGCTTTATGACTCACGATATAAGGTTAGTCCAGGAAAATTACAAACCAGATGGTTGGGCCCGTATGAAATTGAGAATGTATTTGCTAATGGTTCAGTGCAACTTGTTACAATTGATCCTATTAAATTCAAGTTGTTAGTTAATGGATACCGCCTCTGGTTGTACCATAAACTAGTCTCAAAAGAGGAATTCATGCAACAGTTTGTTCAGGATCCTGCCACTAATTCTTCTACAGCTGAAGGCTTTATCCTTTCTCCTGTAGCTTCTCTGTGATTTTGTAATGCATGCTCATAATAAAGGTGTCCTTTTTAAGGGAACCCCTTTTTCTTCGTTTCCACTTTTCACCACATCTCACTTATTTATCCTCCATACCATCCATCCATTCCATCCATTCATCTCGACCATTCACGTCATCCGTCCACCTCATTCATCCGCACCACCCCTAATTATGATCTCATTCCCAACTATCATCTCATGTCGAAGCCGTGAAATTTCTAGCACATACAAGCATTTAATGAAAGGTACGCAATATTTTTTGATTATCGCATTTTTTATTTATTTCATTTTATTCATTTATTGCACTATCTATATCAATCATTACTACCCAATTTCTGCCTATTCCTTAGTACATATGAGGACACATGTCATACTCTAAGTAGGAGGCGGGATAATCCACTTTTTAAACTTGTCTTTTCACCGCTATCACAACTGCTCAGATAATCTTTTTTGGTACTTTCCAAATATGATCGCATGTCTTTTACATTGCATGTTTTTTATTGAAAATCACATTCAAAAATTGCTTGTTTAAAAAGTTCATTTTTGGAAAAGAAGAGAAAAGTGACGGCGGAACAGAAAAGAACCAGAGCAGAACAGGGAAATTTTTTATTTTCAGAAAAGAGTTGAGTTCAGCTAAGGAAAAATTGTGAAAATGGGTGGTCAGCTAGTAAGGCATGAGCCTATAGCTCATGAGTTATTAATGCAAAATCCTCAAATGGCCCAAGCATTCAGCCTCTGTAGTTGGTTGAATTACTTTTTGATTTTAGATGCTTTTAATGAGGAAGTTGCAAGCAAATTTTTGAGAACCCTTTCTAAAGGGGAGGCTACTATATGGGGTCTAACAGTTGTTGTAACTGAAGAAAGAATTGCAGAAGTAACCGGGCTCCAAACCATTGGAAGTGGCCAATGAAGCCTCAATTTCCCTTGCAACTTGTCAAGCCATTGTTGTTTATAAGAAGATATTTTTAATTGAATTTTTGGAATATGTCAAAGCTACATGGAGACTGGTTACATTACAAACCCTGACTTTCCACCACCTACCCAAGACTGAAATGCAACAAATTCTTTAGGAGGAGGAAAAGAAGAAACTGAAAAAGGAAATTGAAGAGCAAAAACTAAAAATTCAGGAGTTAAAAGAGAAAATGGATGAAATGCTGAAGGTAACTGGTCAGATTATGGAATGCAAACCACCACCTAGAGTTTATGCTTTGTGCCTCAAAGGACAGTTCTTGTGGTTTCAACTAATGAGAATTTCCAGAAATCAAGATCCTATTTTTCACACTGCTAAACAATTTTATGATGCATATCAGGCAGCCCTTAATTGGCTCAGAAATTCTTTGTGTGAATTTTATTTGCATGGCTTCTTAATTCCATTTGAAATAGAGTGGAATCCCCTTCTGTATATTGGCAACATCCATTTGAGATCACTTATGTCTTGGGCAGCAAATGAAACAAATTATGGCAGGCAATGGGAAACATATGAAGAAGCTGAAAAGAATGAGCCTGTTCCATTGCGTTCTGAGAGTTTAGACCCCCGCACAATGTTGAAAACCTAGCTTACTTTGGCATATGGTTTTAATAATGATACAAATAGAATGAAAATATTTGATCTTAGGAAATAGGTATATGATGAATTTTAGGAACAATCATACTCACTTTGGAGACTGTCATACTCCAGAATTGAAAAGAGGTGGGAAAGATTAGCTGTTAGGTTAAGAAAGTCTGAGCCTCATAGTCCACTAAATTTTATAGTAGCTCTTAAATAATCAAGAAAATACATATAGTTGGGACTTCAAAAGAGGTTTGAATTGTAGTTGCCATTAACATTTAGACCTCTTGTGCTAATGTGGCCCCTTTATTCTTACCAGGATACAAATCTTAATGAAGACACAGAAGCCCATAGAAATGAAAGATGGCAAAGTTACCGAGGATTTTGTGAATTCCATTTTAGGATCATTCCTCAGCCACTGAATTTAGAGAGACCACCAGGAAGTTTAATGTTGGAGGACCAACATTGGGCTAAGTAGGGGGAAAAATGATGAGCCCAAAATATGCTCATAATTTGGATATCATGGTGTACTTTTAATACCTTTACTTTTGTTGTTCATGGTTGTTTAACTCTCTCGAAACCTTTTATTGGGGGATATCCTGTAGCAATACACTTTCATGTTCCTATAGCCTATCATGTTGACATGTCTATATTTATTACCCTGTTTGACTTCCAAAATGACTGGTATAACGCATGTAGTTTTTGAATGATGAAATAGATTTAAATATGTTATTAATGAATGGATATTGTGTATGTGCCGTGCACCTTTTCTTTCACATCTGTTACCTTGTGTTTCGTAGGTTGTTGAAGAAAGTATGATCAAGTCAAGCACAGCCAATCTCGGCCTTGCAGTAAAGTCCATTTTCTGCACAACTTTGAGGAAGCTCTGGCGAAGACTCTTTGACTGAAACTGTTGGGAAATATTTTAAATGAAAGTTAATCTGGAAAGAGTGGAGTACTTAATTGTCTCTAGATCGGGTTGAACAGATGGAATCATTTATGAAGTTTGTTCCTCGATTTTGGGATACCTTTTATATCCACGCCTTTCTCTGTTAGAGTTAGTTAGTTAGTTGTTCTCCTGATTTTAAAATAAGTGTTCCTCCTGCGCAGGTGAACAAGAAGGAGATAGATAGATAGATAGATAGATAGAGAACCAGATTATGTAAGAGTTAGAGTTATAATATGAATCAGAGTTTTTGTTAGTTTTTTGAAGCAGAACAGTCAATGTAAATGATTTCACGTTATGAATAGAATTTTATGGAGTTCTGAGCACAATATTTTGTGTAAATTAGTTGATGCTTGCTAAGGGGGCCCACTTAGTAAGTATCTGTAGGAGTGAAGTTGTTTATCCTTTGTTAATTCAAGTTAGATTTTATTTTAGAAGTTTTAGCACAAGCTCAGTCTTATACTGTTCTTGCAACATTGGGAATCCATCCCTGTGTTTGTTCCTGCAATATAAGGCCAGTTTATAGTTTGTCTCTCAATTGTAGCTATTACAATTTCTACTTTGGTTAGATTATGATTGAGTTAAGAGAAATTTGCATTACCTTCCTATAGCATAGATAGAATTTCTTTCCAAGTGTTTATTGTCAATAGGTTATGACTGAAACAGGTTCTTAATGCACATATAGTGCTGCTCCATTTAAAGTTTATGTTCCCTAGTTTGACAAGTAAATGAATGTCCACGAAGAGGTATTAGTCACCTGCTGGAATGTTCAATTCCCAGGATAGGTTTTGCCATGATTTTCATATCCTTTTGTGGGCACGACCAACTATGGTGGCAGATAAATGATTCTTTTTTCTTCTATTCCACAACATTAAGTAAAAGTCTTGAATTTGGAAATACCTTTCTACCTTCATTTTCTGGGACAATTTCTTCAATTTTGCATAGATCTCCCATGTTTGTGAATGTGATCTATCTCCTACACAAAAAAACATGTACCATTTTATGCCCTCCAATCCAACTACATGAAAGTATCTTTTTAATTCTTCTATCTTTGATCAATCTCCTTACTATTTGAACCTCACCACACTTGCCCACTTCTGCACAATTTTTTTAGAGAAGAACATAAGTTGTAGCATTTTTAGGATCCAAGTAAAAAATTAGTGTTGTTGGAATACTCAGCCTATATTTATATATGATCCACATGCACCAAAGGTTTAACTGGCATCTCAGTAATAATGTTTAGGGTGTCCTCAAGATATCCAACATGGGCATGAAGGTCAACCATGCACACCTAATGATCAACTATATATGCAATGCAATAAGGGTTAATGAAATGTGAAGTATGTGCAACCCTCAACCTTTAAACTTGCATGACTACATGCATCTAGAACACAAGCAAAGCTTACAATGTCGGTGTTCCAGAGTGCTTCATTAATTCAAATATTTTGAGAGATTCCTTGCAAAATCTATTTTGTGCAAGTTTTGCAATCATATCATTTCATTCCATGAGATGACATCTCTTTGAGGCATTCTATCAAACAAATCATTTTGTATTACATTTTGGTGTCAAATCTTTGGTAATTATGGTTAGTTTCATTACATTCAAACTCTGAATTCTGGGAGATTATATACAGTAAATAGATTGATGGTTGTTTGGATAGTGAAATTAGCTCTCTTAGAAATTAATTGAAATATCTAGTCTAAGGATTATTTTAATTAAAGAGGATTTTGTGGTTATTTTTGTAACAATGATTAACAATGATTTTGCAGTGTAGCTAGCTTGCTATTTTCATTCAAGATACAAGTCATCAAATTCAAGCACATACCAAGAAGATGGTACTCTACTTCAAACCCTCAACCTCATTTAGTTTAGTCTACTTACATGGGGATATTAAGGAATTTTCTAAAAAAATTAATATATATCATTTTTACTTTGTGAAGGAGAATCTTGTGAGATTCAATATGATAGCGGATCAATATCTGGTTTCTTAAGTAAAGATGATGTCGTAGTTGGGAAACTTGTTGTGGAACATTAGGCTGGTAATTTTTGGATGTTAAGGCTTCCCAGTTGGATATCAAAGATATTTTCTCATCAACTTAATTTGGAATTTATGTATAAATGGATTCTTCCATGGTGTAGTTCTTTACTCAAACAACACACGAACTAGGGTTGACATTTTTGTTGTCTAATTAAGTCTGATGACATTCTTGGGCTTGGTTTCTAGGAAATTTCTATTGATAATGTTGTTCCAGTCTAGTTAGTATCGATAGCCTTCATTCTATAATTTGAGCATATCACCTTTCTTAAACTTTGAACAAGGTTCTGAAATCAAGGTTTCAATATGCATATTCCAGGCCTATGTTAAACACTCTATTTAAGGAATTTTTTGACAAGGCTAAATTTTTTTAATTGATTTATCTTTCTATTATGTTTGGTCTTTTGTAAACTTGTAATATACAATGCACTTTTATTCTTTTTGAATTGAGACAAATTTTATTCATTGTATTGAGGCACAACTTCATTCATGGCAAAAAAGGTAGCACCCTATTGCTCATATCTAATGGCACATTACATATAAAGGAGGAAAGATTCTAGTTGGGTTATTGTTGACTACATTGAAGGAGAGAGCTTCATGTATAGGACACAATCAACACTCTCCTTGGATTCTACATGTTATAGCTTGCTCCAAGAAGATTGGCCACATTGTAGAAGTTTTAAGAGATGAAACGGGCATGTGCTCATATTGAAGGGCTCCAAGCATGTATTTCCATCATTGCAAAAGTTTTTTGGAGAATTTTCTCTCTTGCAGTCATTTTTGTGCAATATTGTAACTTAGATTTTCAGTCTTGTGACTGAAAATAAAAATTGTAATACTCTATTTCTAAGCTATAAATAGAACACCTTTCTTTTATTAATAAAGTTCACCAATTTTTCCTTCTCAATGGTTGTCTTATTGTGTACAATTGATGATTGATGTGTTTTTCTGTGTTTTATGTTTAAAGCCTCAAATATCAGTCAATTAAAATGACTAAATATACTACTAATTCACATCAATTAATAATTAAATTGACTAAATATTCTACCAATTGACAAAAATTAGTGAACAGTGAATAAATATGACTAGATATATGACCAGTGAAATCAATGAATAAAAATGATTAAATATACTACCAAATTGATCAAAATAATGATTAAAATTAATGACTAAATACACTACTAATGCATAGATATCAGTGAATAAAAATGACTAAATAAGTGACCAATTAACAACAATCAATGACTAAATATATTAGTGAATAAAAAATGACTAAATAAGCGACCAAATTATAACAATCAATGAATAAATTAACAACTAAATAAGTGACCAGTTAAATATATCAGTGAATAAAAAATGACTAAATAAGTGACCAAATTACATCAATCAATGAATAAATATATCAATGAAAAAAAATGACTAAATAAGTGACCAGATTACAATAATCGATGACTAAATCAACAACTAAATATACTACCAAATTGATCAATCAAAAAAACTAATAAATGACTAAAATTGATTTAATCATCAATCTAGTCATGTTATAAATGACTGGCAATAAATTACTAATGGTCACGTGACCAAGTTCAGTTATTTATAAGCAATTTTTAGTAAATTTTTTAGTCATATATTGTTATTTTTGTACTAGTGTTAATATCCAAGTCTTTTCCATTAATGCACATGTAGAACAAATAAAATACATAGCACCTCAAGAAGATTTTAATTCATTCTTTTATTACTTAATTTTTTTAACATCAATTCAAAAACCAAACTAGTGAACTCTCACTATATGTATGTATGCATATTTTCATTGTGATAAGGGATAATTAGAAATTATAATGGCTTGACATCTTAAAAGAGGAATACATACATACATACATACATACATACATATATATATACATATATGTATGTATGTATGTATGTATGTATGTATGTATGTATGTATGGGTATGTGTAGGATCATCATGAAAAAAATAGGTCCTTGAGTGGCAAAAAATTTAGAAAAATCAGAGTTAGGCAACTTGACGTAAAAATTTGAATAAGTTATCTATATTATTTTAAAAATATATAAGAATAGAATCTATAGTAAATTGAATGTAGTTTCTAAACTACTAGGTTTATTTTATTTATTTTTAAATCTATTTGGTGAAATTTTGAAATTTCAATGCAATAGTACTTAAATTTCAGGGAACAAATAAGAAGTAGGTGTCTATTTGACCACCCTAACCATAATAAAATGATAATATTTTTTTATAAGATTTTAGAAATAAGTAGAGGACTCATGTCCGGATGTGATGCATATTTTTTTGTAATTTTTTCCAAGTAAATAATTAATTATGATTTTTTTATTACAATTTTAAAAAAGTATAAAAACTTGTATGTCTAACCACCTTAACTTGGTCAAAAATTCATGAAATTATTATTATTATTTTTTAATCCTATACTATGTGAAGCATAGAATGTGATGCATATTTTGGATTCCAAAAGTGTGATATTGTTTGAAAGCTATAGATTTTTTCAATTAGCCTATCAATCAAGACTTTAATTGTAATTCAAATAGAAAATGAATAATAATTATTTATTAAATTCAAAGTAAAGTATAATTTATATTTGTGGAAAGCTGAGAATATCCTTTAAAAGCCCTTTTCATTTCATCAATTTTGGGTTAAAAAAAAGTCGTCAGCTACATACCCTACAAATACCCATCATATTGCCACTTTTTGGCCCATCATGATCTTACACATACCCATATGTATGTATGTATGTGTGTATACATATATACAAACATACATATATGTATATATGTATGTATGTATGTATGTATATGTGTGTGTGTATACCTCTATTAGGATCTCAAGCCATGAAAAATTCTAATTATCCTCCCTCAAATGAAAATAACAAAGAGATACTTTACAAGTATGTTCTATGAATGCACCCATAGAACAAATAAAATTCATAACACCTCAAAATCATTTTAATTTAATTTTTTATTTCTTAAGTTTTCTAACATCAATTCAAAAATCACACAAGTAAACTCTTCAATATTCTTATAACCTGATTAACTCTTATGCACACATTTAAACGCACAATCCTTAAAGACAATTTAATTTCACATAACCATACTCAAATGAAAACTAAACACAAAATTCCTTAAGAGTCTTATTTTCATTAACTTACATTTTTATTTAACAAAATAAAACATCTATAAGCTCTTAAATTTTAAAATTTCAAAACAATACTTTCTACAAGCTTACATATCATTAATAATTGAAAATATTTTCAAATAGCATGGAATTATGTTTATAAACCATTAAAAAAAAAAAAAAAATCACCCTTTTCTAATAAATATAGATTAAGTTTTAATTTTAGAGAGAAAAAAGTGGGAAAATATAACTCAAACATCATCACATAATTCACATCATGAATTCCTCTCTAAGGTAAGATGACACATGTCATAAAAAAAAATGTACTAATCAATTCATACTAGTAAAACTATCAAAATATGTAATCAATCATAACTATTAATGGTATCTCAATCCCAACACTCTTCAACATAAATAATCCCATCCATGGAAACATATCAAACAAGAATCAAGAGAAAATCTATACTCAATACACATGTTGAAACCAAATTTTGATACTAAAATAGATAGTACCAAACAGTAACACCAAGATCAAATGTGAGGATGTAGATAATACCATTAGAATAGCAAGGAAAATAGGCTAAAACAACAAACCAATTCAATGGACCTACCAACAAAAGGAGATGTAGTTTAATACTTACTAGAGGGAGGTATGGTTCTTGAGGGTTCACTTGACTAAAATAGTAGCATGGCACCATAAGCTCTCTAGGTTTTCACCATACTACAAGATTGCATAAAAATTGATGTCATCAACCTAGAGAGAAACTCTCAACAAGGTACAAAATAAATCAAACAAAAGTATGATTGCACCATAATTAAGGAAATACACTCATTCTTGAGATAGATAATATCATAATAATATCATAAAATTAAGGACACACATAATTCATAATATTTTCACAACATACCACACATCCAACACACTACATCATATAAAATAGATATTCACATGAGATACACACATTCACAATATATCAAAAGGAATTGTGTTCCTTTGCATGAGTTTCATATGCAACCTATTACTTTGATTTACTAGAGCATACATACAAGATTATGCAAAGTAGTATGTAATTAGGAACTCTTCTAGAGCATTATAATAAACCACAATACATATGACAATCCAATCTAAGAATAATAAGAGGTACTCACAATGACACTCATGTTTGGTAATGTATCAATTAAGGATTTGAATTCAAGTTATAAATCACTTAAGGCATCAAAAAATTAAGCTCAAGCCTACCATACTTACATCAAACATTTTTTTCACTAGTAATGATAGTACTAATATTAACAAGATTCATATTGTCAAATAGAAGAGAATACCAATGCAAGAATCAATTTGCATCTAAAATCACACTAAATAGACTACCACAATATGATTCACATCTTTTTCATATTCAAATCATATATCATATAACCAAATGATAGACTAAGAATTTAAATGACACGATCACTAGATTAACTAGGACATTGGGGTTTGTACATCTTTTTTTTTTGTTTACCCTTTTTAAGTTGCGAATAATTTTTAAGGGTCTAATTATTTTGATATGAGATTTTTTTTTTTCATAGAATATTCTTTTGTTTCAAAGGTTCTATATTTCTTCAAGGATCCTTTTAAAATAGTTACAACTATGGAAGGATTTTAGGTTTTCATACTAGGAATTCATTTTTATTAAGAGAAACAATTTTTTGTATTAGTCATTGATGCAAGATCAAATCAATGATTAAAAGTCAATTTTTGTATTAGTCATCGATGCATGATCAAATAAATGATTCACATAATATTTTAGATGCTATTATAATGGAAGGACTATAATATTGCACCATTATGTGAATTTTCTAACTCAACAAAGAATGAGTATCACCTTTGAGGAAAATAAAACGTAGTTGAAGATCACCCTAGAGATGTTAATATAATGCACAAAGACTCCATATGGCAACATCTCACACATACAAATTTTATTAGTATGAAAAATTTATATTTTTTGTGTCATTGATTGAACTAATATGAAATTCCATCAATAATGGGTCCTAGTATCTTTTACAAAGATCAAATAGAAAAAGAGGTTATTGATGTCAGAAATGCTACATGGTGCTATGACACCAAGTTTTGAAGTTGCTAGTTTGAAAATTTATGGGAATTTCACCATTGGTCAAAAGGTGTTGAGCTATCAAGATAAGGTCCTCCTTCTAGTTAACTAAACATGTTCTAGAATAAATTAGGACAATTGATCATGTTCTTAGATAAACAATGCACACAACATTTAAATATTGTTGGTCTGATAACTTTGCAACATTGTCCCATTAGTTAAAAAGTTCAAGTTAGGTTTCCAAGTGGGCCCACTATAGAGAGAAATGAGAATGATTCCTAATGCCATTGGGTGAGATAATGCTGTCTACAAATATTGATAGATTTGACACTTCTTTTTGTTGTGCTATTGATTAGGTTTCTCGTAAGGTACAACATACTTAAACTTCTTTAGAGCCCTTGGATTTATAAATCTTTCAACTATATATTCTTTTGAATTTTAATTCAAAAAGTTATATATTTAGATAATATGAGCATGCTTTAATGATTCTTCAACACTTTTTAGAGACAATTATGTGAGTTTTCATTCATAAAATTAGAACTAGGACATGTAGCACTAGTTCAAGAGTGCATAGTGATATTTTTTGTTTCTTCTTATGTATAAATAAAATAAATACTCTAGTTAAAAAAAGAGGGGAATCTCACAAGTGGTAATTTTGTAATGGAAGTACCATTATAAAATTCAACCTTTAAGGTGATGTTTGAAATCAATGTATGAATTTGTGAATTAATTTATATGATTGTGCTTCCAACCTTTCATATAAATAGTTATGTGGACATCTATGAAATAAAATCATTATATTTCTATACTTGTTTTGTTATCATATTGTGATCTCTCTCCTAGATATTTATCTTATTTGATCGCTTTAATTTATCTACTTAAGACTGGTGTTGGAGCACCTTTGCAAAACCATGTTCCCATTTTGGAAAATTGAGCAAATCTGATATCTTTACTTTGTAATGAGATTAAAAGAGTCACCTTGTATATTTATAGGTCATTAAAGGTCATTAGGAGGGTTCAAGTTTTTTTTTTGTGGCAAATTGCAAAAATGTAAAATGTTGCCTTTCAAAAGTGCAAAATTGTAAGAAAAAAGTTGTAACTTGGAAGTTGAAAGGTCAAATAAGCCTAAAAAATTGAAAGGTAGTTAGGAATCAGTTGGAATAGGAGTCATTAGGTATTATCTTTATAAAGGCCTTGTAAATCATTTTGAAGGCATGGGTGATTGTGGAATAGAAATTGAATGAATAATATCATTATTTTCAGGCATTTTCTACAAAAAGTTAGTGTTTCCAGACCTTTTACAGAACTGTACAGGCACCAATGCTTGTGAAATTGTTATTAAATGGTAAAAGAATCAATCACCTTCCTTTCCTTACAATTTTCATGCAGATTAGCTTTCATTGGAAGAAGATATTGTGTTTTTGGTAAAAATAGTTTAAACTCGGACTAGGGTAAAACAGTGAATGAAATCATTTATATTTCTCCTTTGTTTTCCAATGGAACTCTCTAATTTTTGGTGAGGATGTCCTCCTATATATTTTCTTTCATGTTTCAGTGGATTTATGGCAAAATCATAAAGTTAAGATAGGAAGAATGAAGTTTCTTGACTGTAAATTCTGAGTATACAGTTTGTAACAGGGTTATGAGAAGAACATAGTCTAGGGTTTGCAAGAAAATATATGGGAATGAACTTGTGATGCATTTTTAAGCTTTTACCAGTCCATTAACACCTACTTTAAGTGTTGGGATAGTCATTTTGTGTTCGGAAGTATGACATCTAATAAGCCCTATTTGGCTAATGCCTAATTAGCCCTGTTTTGGGCGTATATAGTCTAGTTTTCATATCATTTCTCAAAATAAAAAATGTCAATATTTTGATGTGTTTTAATACATGGATAAAGTTATCTAAAAAGAATAACATATTCCATTGAAGGTTCATGTATTAAAATATTTCTTTTTCAGTTCTATAGGTCATGGATTCAAGCATATTAATAGTTCTTGAAGACGTGTTTATCAAATCATTTAAGGCAGGTATATAAGGTGTAAAAAGAGTTTTATCATGTTAATATAAGCCTACAAAAGATATCCCAAGCATTAAAATGGTCATTGGTGTCTTGGTAAGAAAATTTTGATGTTGGAGGCTCATAAGTGCCATAATTGCACAAGAAGGACAACTATAATGAACTGATGAAATTTGAAAAGGGAAAACTTGTAATTATTATTTTTTATTGAATTGAGGTTGCTAAAGTGTAAATTGAAGGTTATTTTGTTATTTTGAACTCTTACTTGCACATTTGAGTACTTGAATTGAGTTTTTGTGAAGGAAAGGTGAATTGGAAATGAGTATCAAATAAAGTATGTTGTGAGTTTGGTCTATTGAATTTGAGAAAGTGTGTTTCTTCCCTCTATACTGCATCAAAGACAATATTTTTTTTCCTAATTAATAATCATACATGTACTTTCCCTTTGTCATAGTAGTAAATCATTGATATATTAAAGAATTGTTAAAACATGTGCAAAATTTTAGTGTTGATCAAAATATTATTTTTTGGTGCATCACATTATTTTAATTTTAAATTTTAACATTTTCCCTTTTCTCCCACACTCTACAAAAAAAACATTGCACACCTTAAAAAGATCCAACTTCCAAAATCTTAGAGGTCATCTCACAGTTTTTTTCCACATCTATGAGATTCCCCATTCCCATTTTGGTATATATAAGCATCTAAAGTGAAAATTTAAATAGCTATATTTTGATAGCCTAATGAGACTATAAAATAATTTTAGGAGTAATCCATGCAGTCACTATTTTACTCCCATTTTTATAAGAATAAATCCTAGCACTAGATTAGTTTTGACTAATGGCCCTTATCTTCTAGTTTTTACTTTGGTAACTCCACCAAGGAGAAGGCTTGTTAAGCTAAATTCTCCATTATCTCCTCCATCACCTTTTCCAATGTAAACTCAAGGAGCCTCTAGAAATTTTATCAATAGGAATAGTGGAAGTCCCATAATTCCTCCACTCTCTAATTACTTGGGATCCTATTCTTGCTAATGCTCTTAAGTCTCTCCTAAAATTCATAGGATAAGATTTTAACACATCATCAAAGTATCTCAAATATGTTATAGACATATGCACCATGCATTATGTTACTAAATAAAATATTGTAGTAAGGTTTTTGATAGATATTTTTCTAAGGAAAAGTGTTATATTAGTATCGATCACTTGTGCCTAATTCAATTGACTCATGGGATTAACTCATAGATATCTTATATAAAATATTCAAAGAAAAAGAAGTCAAATATTTCTTGTTACACCAACTGATAACTATAAAGTTATAACCACAAGAGTTAGTAACTAATTTCAACTCTAGATTTAAAAAATCACATGAAATAATACCTTTTACAACATATCTATTCGTGAAAATTGAATTTATCTTCTATTTAAAAATGTTCACTTCAAAAAGTTAGTAATGATTCAATCACTAGGTGGAAAAATTCTCCCAATAGCTTATGAATTGGAAATTTGAGAAAAAACTGACCTCATTAATATAGGGATACTCTCTCCCAAGATATCAATTCCATTGTTCCTATAATTATCACTTCTAGTACAAGAAGAGCCACAAAATATCAATCATCCCTTCTCAAGTATTCACCAAATTCCCCCTTCAATGGATGTTTATTAATCTACTTAAAATCCAATATAACAAGATTTGATAGCTCAAGAGACCCTTGTGTGCAACCTAAAATGGTCACCTAGACTTTGGGCCCCATTTATTTAATTTGTCAACATCAACTTTCTGAATCAATGATTGTCGCATTTTCAAATCAAATTTCTTAGTCAATTCATAACTATTTCAAATGTTTCAATTTTCCCTAAGGTTTGAATGCTTCATTAATTTTATTTAATCAAAGAAATAAATCCCTTTTAATAAATAAAATAATGTTATTTAATTGAAGTTAATATTACTTAAATAAAATGATGCTATTTAATTAAATCTATTTTTAATTAAATAATTTTATTTTATTTTATTAATATTCATTTCTAAATTACATAATCTTATTTTATTTTATTAAAAGAGATATTATCATCTTAAATTAAATTAAATAAATGAAATATCCTCTCAAGAATATCTGTGATGAAAAAGGAAACAAATGGGTTAAAAGGGAAATAAACTAAAAAAAGAATTCCAATCAAGATTTGTTTCTATTTTTCTATTTATCCCACATTGCTCCTGAATTTGCCTTCAATTCCACTTTTGCCTATAAAATGAGCCCTCTCATTCTCATTTCAAAAAGAGAGAATCACAAATTTTTACATCAAACCTATGCTACAAATTTGAATTTTATCATTGGAGATTACATTAGTTTGATTATATAAGCATCTTAGTTTTAGAGCATATAGTTTAGTATTACATTTTAGCTTAATCTTCATAATAGATTAATTTGCAAAATAATTTATTTATGGCATTGCATGTAGATTAATTTTTTATTTCAATAAATTAGTTTGGTTTATTGCATTTACATCCATTTAGATTAGTTTTCATTGTTGCATTGCAAGAACAGGATTCATGGAGATTAGCATTCTTGCTTCTCCTCTTTGAATCTCTCGTTCCGAGATTGTATTTGCAGGGGTAACAGGGTTAATCTGAGGGCCACAATATCAATCCCTGCTCTTCTCGGATAGAGAGCTGTGAATTGATTTGCAAGGACTCATTATTGAGTATCCTTGCATGCAAGGATTCACAGAAGTATAACATATTTTCAGTTATACAACCCTAAAAATAGATGTTATGAAGAATATATTTGAATATTTTCAAATGATAGTATAAACTTGAAGAGAACAAGATAAATATCCTAGTCCTATGTATTATAATAATCAAGGGTAGAGCCATAATACCAACCAAATAACTAAAATAACTAGTAGGGACCAAGATAATTTCAAGCTCAAATATCAAACCAATGGTGTCTATACCCATACCACTCTAATAAACACCACATAATATAGTAATGGATATAGTTCCTATAAAAAATAATTACTTGGATGTGGTGTTTTATGCATAATGATTCTTATTCATCCAAAACATTCCCAAGAGGTAATTATGCTAGGTAAAGGTTTGTTTCCACCTTGCATAATGTTATAATATAATGTTCTATTATTTTTGGTGCACCTAGGGGATCTTGAGATGCATGTATCACATGGGTTAGCATTGTTAGGGCCACTTTATGTGTTGTATGTAACATTATGATAGATATTTAATGTGGGGTTTCACATTAGGAAAATATTTTACTTGGAAAAAACTTAGTACTGAAAAATAAATGTGGTCGTTAATGGTTTTGTAATCTTATGGTATTAGTCACATGGTTTTATGTAATATCGCTTGGTGGTTTTCTGTAAGCTTGTTTCTATAAAATCAAGCACATGGGTAATTTTCTAAGGTTGGATAGTTGGTTGGTTGGCTATTTGGCTAAGGGGTTGATAGCATCTCTTTTTATCATTTATTAGGTTTGAATCATGGCTTGGTATGTTTGGTTATATGCTTGTTCACATATACTTAAGGAAACACTTTACAATAGTTATAGTTGTGACTTTATTTCTACCTCTAGGGTAATTCTTACTTATCATTCCCAAACCTAAAACTACATAATTTCCTTTATACATATTTTTAAATATAGACTTTTACTCATCCCTTTTTCCAAGTACTTCTTCCCAAGAATCCCCAAACTTTGACATCTAATAAAATCTATTCAGATATCCCATAAAAGTTAAAGGTATGATCATACACTAAATTTGGTATAACGTATGGGTTATCCCAAATCCCTAATTCTAAACAATTTACACTATCTTGTCTCATCAACAATGTGATTTCATAATTCCCTTCATTTATATAACTTAAGGTACGATTTCCTTAAGACTCTCAAACCCCAATACTAGATAGTGGCAAGAGGCGTGAGGTATCCTCGACTCCTAAAATTTGAAACTCTTGAATTTTTTTTGTTTGCTCCCACCTACCTCCTTGCATGACCAAAGACACTATTAGTGGCTATATTGGACACTATAATGAATCAAAGAATATTTATCTCACCCAAAAAAAGGTTAAAATTATAAGGGGTGTGACATGAATTTGTAGCACTAGCGGTGAATGATTACCAAGCTTCATTAATGTAGTGGTTGCATCTTTCACTACCTTTGGTCCTCATATTTATCCCAATTGATATTTTGGTAGTGATTTGATACTAGTCATTGATATGGATGATATGGAGAATAAACACATCTATTGATAGTATTATGCATATTCTAAAACAAAAATCTTTGGAAAAATTACTTTAAGAAGTTCATGTGATAGAATCTAAGGATGAAAATCATAAGATTGATAAAGATCAGACGATGGAAGCTAATGAGAAATAAACAAGTTTTGATACCAATTGTTAGAAAATTCAATCTCTATCCAAATATGACTTCAATGGATGGTATAAAAGGCTTAGACTATAGTAACATGAAAATATGAAACCTATATGAAAATCTGAAAATTAAGTTGCCTTAATAAGGAGTTATCATGGTTAGATCCATCTTCTTTATGATATAAAAAATAACCAACATAACTTTCTTATTAACACCATCTTATGTGAACTTATAAAGAAATATATATAAAGAATGAAATCACCTTAAGATAGCAAAAATGAGGCACAAATAAGAAACACAAGAGAATCACATAACATAGGATTTATGTGGAAAAATCCTTGTGAGAAAAAACTCCATCAAGAAGAGAGGTCAAGTATACATTAGCTTCAAATAAATGAGATTACAATAAAAATACTTCCTTTATCCTATTTTCCTCCAACATGGAAACAATTGTGAACCTATGAACAACCTCCTTATTCCTCAACCTATTCTTCTTCCTGCAATCAAACTCTACATCCAATTGTTGCTCATATTTTCATCCAAGAGGCTAAATTTATATACTTGTGAAGACATCTTAAGCCCCAAAAGGGCTCCCAAAGATGAACCTTCAAACCAAACATCCCAAGCTCCCAAAATACCTCCTCAAAATTCAAAAGGACACTATTTTTGGCTTCATACTTTCCCTCCAGCTTGGAGACCCAAACTTGGGAGATAAACATTACATTAAATGCAATAAATGATGGAATACCAAGAGACACATGTTGCCTCATTCCAAGCTCCAACTTGGAGAATCCCAAAATTCACTCATTTTTCCTTTCCTTATCTTTTATTATCCCATTCTAGGAATCCACATGTGGGGAAAACAATATTAAATATTTATCTCCACAAGTCATCTTAATCGTTGCTAGTGGACCCATCACCCCTTATGAATATATTACAAACAATGGTGAGAATTAATATTTCAAAATATTTTTCCAATACACCCTAAGTTCCTAGAGATTCTTTCCAAGGATGTTGGAACCATGACATACAAGATTTATAAGGTGTATAACACGTTAATCCTAACATTCTCCCACTTGACATCAACATTGTAAATACACCCATAGGAATCACAAACAAGGGGAAAATACCCTTTAGCCAATCATGTACCATTTGAATCTTCACCATGATCTCATGCTCCAACAAGATACCTGCAAAATCAACCATGATAACCATCATCAAGAAAAACACTCCTTCACATCCTCCAACATGTCAACTATAGAAGAAAAAGGAACATGCCAAGGTGAAACATGTCAACTATCACTGAAACCTTCACCAATCTTTATGTGAACAAAAGTATCAAATTTAAATGATTTCAAAGGATTTGATTAGATTCTTTACTCATGCTAGTTGGAATGGAAATCACGACAAAATATTGTTGGAATTTTGGAGATGTTGGAAGCTTGAGTTATTTGTGACATGTTTGGGTGTTGTCATTGATGTCAACCCATTGTATAGAGAGAGTGTTGGAATGCTAATACTATTGATGATGTGTTTGGAATTGTTGGTATTGATGTCAACACATGTTGTCATTGATGTCATCCTTCAGAGGTTATTGGCCTAACTTTTGTTTAAGGTGATTGTTGTATTTGGGCAGTGTTGCATGTTGTAGATGTGTTTTAGATATGTTAGTAGTTGATGTAGTTGGTTCACTTGGTTTCCAATTACTTTTGAGAAAAAATGAATAAAAGACAGTTCACTGTGAAAGAGTGGTGTTCAGTTTTTTGCCCCGCATTTCTTCATGGTTGAAGACATGCTCATTTGGTTTGGAATTGATGATCAAAGGTGTTCAAAGGTGTCATATCCATATTTTTAGGTTTTGGATCATACTACAGTAAAAGATGTGTTTGGCAGTATGTTTGTTTGGTGAAACAAGGTCTCTGGGAGAAATCAGATTGCTCTGCATTTCTCCATAGTAAAATTTTTGGTGTTGTGGATCTAGGAACAAGCTTATATCATTTCTATTTATCTTCCCTTGAAGTTTTAGGTGTTGATTTGTTCCACAAAGTTGTCTGGTGTGTTGAATGTTTATGTCAATGTGTCCAATTGCATAAAATGAACATGTTTTTAAGTTTTAGGTGGTTGCAAAGGTCATGCATAATATTCTAATGATGTGGAATATTTTGAGATGTATGGATGTTGTGGAATTTTTTTGTGTGGTCCATGAGATTTTTTTGGACCTTTAGAGGTGTGTTTACAGTTGCTTGTTAGTGTTAGTGTAGATTTGGATGACCTAGCATGCTAATGCTAATTACAAAGGATTATTATTATTTGAGGAATTTTTGAGAAGCATGTTTGTGTAGATTTGGGTCCCAATTAAGTATTGGCATGGTTTGGCTTCACTTATTTATATTTTTGAAGTGTTTAGTGTTGACCTATTTTGTGTTGCACGATTGAGGTGCATACATTTCCTTAAGGTTGGCCTAATTGAGATTGTTTTAGGTCATGGAGAGTATAAATGAAAGCATAATTACTTTTTGGATTAAGATAAGAGTGTGTGATGTGAAATATGTGAATATGATCAAGTATAATGATCTAAGTGCAAGCCTTAATGCCAATGACTTCCGAATGCAATGAGCATAAGGTGTCTACATTTTGATCTATTTGATGAGTTATTTGTGCTTTAGTGGAACTATAACTTTGGAATATGAGAGATGCATTGTTAGCATTTCAAATTGGTAGTGAGTCAGCCCTTCTTCTATTCTTCTTTCTTCTAGATAGTGAGTCCATTGGCAATTAGCCACCGGTAGTGAGCCTTATTGTATTCAATGTTGCAATTCATATATTAGTGAGCTAATCCTCGTTGTGGTTTTCCCTTCTTGGGTTTTATGCATAAATCTAGTGTTCTTAAGTGTTTGGATGTTTTTGCATTACTATTTCATATGTTTACATTTTTCTAATGCATGATGAGGGTTTAATGGTTTAAGGGCTAATGCAAATCTAAATGTTAATGAGATTTTCAATGTTTTAAAAATATACAATTGATTCACCCCCCCTCTTAGTTGTCCTATGCATCTAACAATTTGTATCAAAGCTATGGTTCCTAGGAAGAAGCTTAACCTCTTTAGGTAGATTCAGATGGAGCACAAGAAAGGTGTCAAAGCTCCCTTATTTGATGGAACAAATTTTACCTACTAGAAAGCTAGGATGGATTCCTTTTTGGTTTCCCTTGGCTTTGGTGTTTAGTAGTCTATTGAAAAATATTATACTATGCCTACAAATGGTCCAAAAAATGATGATGAGATCAAGGATTATGAAAACACTAGAAAAGAAAGGAATGCAATCTTGAGTGTTCTTTCTAATTCTAAACATGGAAAGGTGATAAGTATAAATTTTGCTAAAGAGATATAGACAAAGGTGGAAGGTATCTATGAAGGAGATGACAACATCAAACAAGAGAAGATGAAGAACTACAAAGCCAGATTTGAAACCTTAAGGATTTCTAAAGATGAAGATATTACTACTTACATGCTCAAATTTGATAAAGTTTTCAATGCCATCAATGGTCTTGGTGGAAAGTTGGATGAAAGTGGAGTTGTGAAAAAGGTATTAAGAACTCTACCTAAAGATTATAGTTCTAAAGTTTCTAGTATTGAGGAAGCTCAAAATTTGAATAATTCTTTTGGAGATCAAATTTTTGGTGATTTAAATTATTTTGAAATGAGAGAGTTTTGTCAAGATGCTACAAACAAAGAAACTTCTTTTAAAGTCTACAAAGTGGAAAAGGTTGATGGGTCAGATCTAGATGATCTTGATGAGGTGGAAGCAAAATTTGTGAGGAGATCAAAAAAGAGTATCAAAAAATATAGAGGTAAGCTACCTTTAAAATGTTTCAATTATGGAAAGATAGTTCATTATGCATCCAAATTTCCAATAAAAGTTACTAATGACAAAAAAAAGAATCATAAGGGTAAATTTGTCAAAAAGAGTCATTATATTGAGAAGGACAATGGTGTATCTGATGATGAAGAATCAAATTATTTGGATGAAGGAAGTGATGAATGTTTTTTCATGTCTTTAAATGTTGGAAATAATTCTACTAATCTTGATAGATGTGTGAAGGAAAGTGCTTCAAAAATAGGTCATAACAATGAAGGAACTATGTTGATTGCTTTTCATGTTGGAGAAGAGAAGAATTACTGGATCATTAATAGTGGTTGCTCAAATCATATGACATATTATAAGAGTAAGTTGGTTAAGCTTGAAAATTATGATGGTGGTCTTGTTGATTTTGGTGATGATACATCTATTAAGATCTGTAGAAAAGTTTCAATTAGTTTTAATGGAACACATAATACAAATAATGTATTTTATGTCAAGGGTCTCTGGCATAATCTTATAAGTATAGGAAAAATGTGTAGCAAAGGATATAATCTTTTATTTCAGAATGGAAATTGTGAAATCAGCTAATGAAGCTCTGGTACTTTAGTTGCTATTGGAAAAATGATAAGAGGTAATGTCTATCAACTCAGAGGTAGTGGTGCAAAGTACTTTGTTGGATATTTTAAATACCAACCAAATCTTTAGGGAAGCCTTTGGATTTTCCAATTCCAATGGTCAACAACCTTAAAGAGGGTGGGCCAACGAATGAGAGAAAGCAATTCAGCTTTCCTCATGCAATTCAGGCTCTACAAAACCCAGGAGGGTGATCCTACAATGCACTCACAATATCGCTTCAAAATATCTCCATGTACATTGCATATTGAGTAGATCCATTCTCATTTCAATATATCTACAAGTGACAAGTTGCAAAGAATTGGAAAGTATTTCACACCATTATGACTTGGAGCAAAGAATGGGAAATTAGAACGAAACCCACAAAAAACATCACCATATTGAAGATGAATTTAACTAAATAAATGGTTCTTTGGAATGATCTAGCTGACTCGATCAATTTGGAATTAGTAAACGTATAGAATTAGTGCATTATCCTAGGGTGACAGAGTTAAATTCACAACATACTATAATGAAAATAAATAAAGCATTTGATATTTATAGGCCATTAAGGATTTGCATTGCAAATTCATAATTTAGAATTTCCATACAAATCATACTTAAAGATCCTACAAATTAACTCATAAACCAATGATTACATCAAAGCATTTTAATCAATTACTTGAATTGAAGCAAAAATGCAAACACACATCCAACCATATGAATTGGAGACCAATGAGACAATCTCTGACTATTTCATTGTTGATTTGTGGACATATACATAGGAGACAATTTGTATGAAATTTTCCATTATCGATTCTCAAATGCTAAAATCAATGCAAAAAATTTAAGCTAATTGTGAATACAGATTCCCATCCTAAGACTCAACAAGTAATTCCATATCCATTATATGCTTGTACTTATAAAATTTCATTATGACTATCTGAGATCAACCAAAACTTCAAAGACCTCTACACAATAGCCTTGAAATACCTTTTATATGATCAAGGTAGAAAAACAAGCATCACACTATTGGAAAATTACATTTCATTTCATTCAACATTTCAAGTATATTTTACTTCATTCTGACCCCCAGATGGTTATATTTACACTTTGAGGAAAATGGGGGGAAATACAAAAGGACAAAACTTGAAAAGGTTGATGGAGCTCGTATCCTCATCTTTCAAGAATTCCACATCACCATCCATTTAGCAAAAAGGTGTAAAGCATGAGAAAAGAGAAGAATAAAATAGAGGAAAGGATTGGTTGGGTTTCTACATGCATCTTCAAATTGAGAGGATATAGATTTTCCTTACAAAATTATTTCAAAGGCCAGACCTATACTATACTTGACCATATTTTATATTCCTCTTGCCACCTTCATAGCTTACTCAGCATATTTTTCTAGCCATTCTTTATATTCATCCTCAGTGGGCCAATCCATATCAAGCAATTTCTACACTTTTGTATTGTATGCATTGTACCTTGCATCAATTACAACTTTGGCTTCTTTCACAAAGGTGTCCATATCTACTTGAATTCCAATAAGAGTATCAATAACAACATTTAGAAAACTTATGTCTAATTTTTCATGAACATATTGTATTCATGGGTCTATAGTTGTTTGATGCTTGAAAAATTCTCTCCATGGTGTATACTCCATAAGTGTTCCATATTCATTGAGGATCTTGGGTATACCACATTCTTCCTTACTCCTAAAGGCCTTGATTTTACCTTGCAACTATGCTCCAATTCATTCATGAGAACCTATGATCTCACCAATCACCTCAATCCCCCCTATGAAAGTTTGGAGATTTACTGGAGCTTCAGGGTCATCCTTTATGTTTGCTTGTATTTCCTTTAAACTATTCAATCTACTACACCATTTATTCCATGTGTTTTGGAAAACTTCCTGAATGTGTTGAAACCTTTCAAAAGCCTCATGTATACCCTAATATGTTGACCATGCATCTTCTGCTTTAGAAGTTGTCTTTGTTGATCTATGGCCCAAAATTTTGTCAGCCATATCTTTTGTGATCTTATCCATATCCTCCTGGAGCTTAATATTTTTAGACTTAGCTTTCTAGAGTTCATTTTTCATAGCAAAAATTATTTCTTTGAAGGTTTCCTTTTCCTATGATGAAGTACTAGCTAGAGAAGTAGGTAGAGTCTTTTGACTTACACTAACTATAGTAGCCATAAACTTATTATACTCCTCAACCAACTTGTTATGCTTTTCCAACAATTTCATGTACCTAGCCTGGGAAATTTCTGCAATGTCCACACTCAACATGGTTGTATGCATTGTTAATCTTGTAGCTTGTGGGGCTTTCATCTTTAAAGCCCTTCCTATGATCAAATCTCCTGAAAGGCTAGCCATGGTTCTACTGAGTCTACATCTTCCTAAATCTGGCGTCAGTTGCCAAATAACTAATGCATGTAGACTAGGACTAAGACCTAAACCAAACATTTTGTCATAAAAAATTTCTTCTAAAACCATAGCACTTGGGTCATTTCTGATTGCATCCAAGGAAATTATTGATGACAAGCTCCTTCCAAGAATTACCATCATTCCACTATGTTTGAATAATCTCCTAGCTTCCACAGGATTCATTTGTGCAATATCCTGAATAATTTTCTCTTGAGAAGGGTCCACTCCCTCCTGAGCCTTTTGTATTCTATCATTTATTTCTTGTGCCTTGAGTTCTGTAACATATTCCTTGAATTCTCTTGTTGTCACAAAAGAGTCATCTTCTAGAAACTTAGCACAAGCCAGTACCATTGCATCATTATCTTGGATTTCATCATATTCCCAAGGTACTAGCGTATCATTTGGGACAAAGGGTTCCATTACATCCCCAATATAAGGGTGTGATAATTCATATTATGTTCCATGTTCAACGAGGGAAAATTCAGTGGATGGTTGTAGCACATTTCCCTCAGCACCTTGTGCTTCATCAGCACCCTTAGTAGGAAACTCCATAACATGAGTATCTCCCATATCCATTTGTTGTTGCTCTTTTGGTGTTGTGAGCTCCTTTGGTTGGCCACCAAATTTAATCAAATGCTCCTGTAGAGCTGCTTGAGCTAACTGCTTAGCCTTTTCTACTTTCTCCAAAAATGTGTCATCCATGAAATCACTAAGGACCAATTCCATCCTTTTATATTTGTTAGTGATATGTTTGTAATGACTTTGATAGTAATAATTTTGAGTAGAATCATTATAATCAGCCTCAAAAATATTCATCCATATCTTTTCCCTATCCTGGACAATAGTAGGTGTTAGAAAATTCCTTATTACATCTTCTCTGAAGTAAAACTCATGAGGTCCATATCCTGAGATTTTCCTCTTTATGTTTTCTCTATTGATATGCCCTTCTAGGTCAAACTTTCTAGTAGAGCCTACTTTCATTCTCAAGTTACTAACAATTATACCAAATACCTCATATGCTTCCTTTATTGATACAACAAAATGATCAAAAGATAAATTGTATGCAATGATGGAGGCCTTTTGGAACAACCTAAATTTTTTGGCATCAGAGCGGTCCATCTGCCACATTATCTCAATGAAATCCAACCTATCAGACATAAACTTGGGTAGCAAATGCGATGCAACAGGAGTCCCATAACATCTATTGATTGTGAAATAATTATATAGATACCAGTCTCCCCAATTACATTCATAATCTAGGTCATCACCAAATTCCTTCAGCCTTAGCAATGCTTGATTTTTTTGTAAATCCTTTTAGTGGGTGCAACACCCATTTGTGCCAAAATGGTGTGTTTTATGATACAAAATGTAGCATAGTTTGATTTTGAGCAATGTAGATCCCAAATGTGCATCCACATTTGGATAGGTAACTTATGATTCCTTTCATCCACTTTCCTTAGTCTCATGGCCTTCCCAAAGACTTCTTGTCCTTGATATAGGACCATATGCATCAATAATGAGTAGTGCCTAAATGCCAATGGCTTTCTCCTCTCCTTTAACTTTACTAGATCATAGTGTAATGTTCTGCAACTCTGTGGGCATAATCAAACCATGTGTGGTTGTTTCTATTATGAATATCTAGAGTTATGAATAGTAGAGGTGAGGTTATCCTTCCATCACACCTTACTCGAGTATGTGCAGGATCATCATGGAAAAAATAATCCCTTAAGTGGCAAAAAATTCAGAAAAATCAAATTTAGGAAACTTGACATAAAAATTTGAATAAGTTATCTATATTATTTCAAAAATATGTAAGAATAGAATCTGTAGCAAATTGAATGTAGTTTCTAAACTACTAGGTTTATTTTTATTTATTTTTAAATCTATTTGGTGACAATTTGAAATTTCAATGCAGTAGTACTTAAATTTCAGGGAAAAAATAAGTAGGTGTTTATCTGACCACCCTAACCACAATAAAATGATAATAATTTTTTTATAAGATTTTAGATATAAGTAGAGGACTCATGTCCCGATGTGATGCATATTTTTTGTACTTTTTTTTCCAAGTAAATAATTAAATATGATTTTTTTATTACAACTTTTAAAACATATAAAAACCCATATGTCTGACCACCTTAACTTGGTCAAAACTTCATGAAATTCAATAAAAAAATAAAAATCCTATAGTATGTGAAGCATAAAATGTGACGTATGTTTCAAATTCAAAAAGTGTGATGCCATTTGAAAGCTATTAATGTTTTTCAATCAGACTATCAATCAATACTTTAGTCGTAATTCAAATAGAAAATGAATAACAATTATTTATTAAATTCAAAGTAAAGCATAATTTATATTGGTGGAAAGCTGAAAATCTCCTTTAAAAACCCTTTTCATTTCATCAATTTTGTGTAAAAAAAGATTTGTCAACCACATAACCTACACATACCCATCATATTGCCACCTTTTTACCCATCATGATCCTGGACATACCCACTCCAAGCACCTAACACAACATATAATATGTGTATTTGAAGTATTCTGCAACCTTTGCACAATCTAGTGGTTTGACTTCTTTGAGTGCAAACACAGTTCCTTTCTCACGTCTATGTCTTGGTATTTCACCTTTTCGGAGAGCTATCTTATGTTTAGTATATTCCTGCTACAATTTCTCAAAATTAATCTTTTCCCTGGCATTAGGTCTCATTCTAAAAACTTCCACAACTTTACTTGTCTTTATGTCTAGAATGCTTTTACCCTTAGTGTTTATAATTACCCTGTTTACATCATCATATCTATCTACAAAATGTAGCATCAAATCCACCTCACCAAAAACATTGGGGACAACCAGCTTTCCTAAATCATAGCACAAGAAATTTTTACTAGTATGCGGAGCATCTCTTCTTGTAAATGCATATAAGAACAATTCCCACCCAATCTCTGGCACGGAAATATCACCAATTCCCTTTGCAAGGTCCTTTAAATTGGTAGTTAGGATACCTTCTCTTTTAGCTTTCCTACCACTTTCCTTTACATCTGGCAGTTGGAATTTATCCATGAAGCAGTTCTAATCCTTTCTCTAGCTTCTTTCTTCTCAGTGACTTTAGACGTTTGAGGGGGTCATGGAAAACCTTCTGCTTCTTCTTCTTGGGTATAGGTTTCATTGTGGGAATGGATTCAACCCACTTTATGAAATAATTGGTTTCTACCAGGATCCAATCATGTCCTCCACTAAATTTTATAGACATCTCACCTATAAAGTCAATACCGCATTGTTGAAAAGGGGCGTGTGCTAACACTGGTCTGAGGGGTAAGTTTCATAAGAATTTCAACTTACCAATAAACCTTTGGCAAGCATCACATTTATTCACATATCTATTTTCATCCTTGAAAACATTCATCCACCAAAAGCCTACTTTTAATAGATTATGGGTAGTAGTCTTGGCCATATAATGGCCACCACAAGCACCTTTATGTATCTCAATTAGCAGATATTTCGCTTGGCTGCCATCCACACATATGAGAAGTACACCCTCTAGGCTTATCCACCATAGTTCACCATCAATGATAACATACCTAATTGCATGTAACTTTAGAGTTCTCTTCTCATTGTTAGGCATACCATTGGGGCATTGCATGGTCTGCAAGTACTCAACTATCCTTCTGTACCAACCACATATTTGCATATCACAAATAGGAGCAACATTTTCTTGTTCAACTTCATTAATTTGGTTTGCTTCAAGATTAGTTTCAGCCATGAGTTTGGCCAAACCTTGGCCTCGCACTCGTTTAGTAATTTGGACATCTATGTTAAATTCTTGGATTCTATTAATCCATCTACATCTTTGACCTATTGTTTCTTTTTGGGTGAAGATGTCTTTTATTGTGGTTGTTGGGACATAGGCCACCATTGTGGCCCCCATCAAATATGTCCTAAAATTTTTAACAGCCTTCACTAAGGCATAAGCTTGCTTCTCAATGGCATCATACTTGAGCTCAACTGCTTGCAAATATTTACTAAAAAAGGCAATTGGATACTCAAAACCTTCCTCATTTTTCTCTAACAACACTCCCACTACAATATGAAAAGAAGAAAATTTAAAAATTGAAATGGTTTGGAATAGTCTAGAGTCTTTAAAACAGGTGCAACTTTAATGGCATCCTTGATGGCTTGAAAATATTTGAGAGGCTCTTCTGACCACATCACCTTCTCTCTTTTCTTAAGAATTTTTGAAATAGGCCTAACTATCTTTACAAAGTTAGTCACAAACCTTCTTAGAAATTTTATTTTCCCAAAGAAAGATTGAATCCCTTTAACATTCTTTGGTGGTGTAATATTATCTATGGTTGCTACTCTTTCAGGGTCAATCCTGATACCATCTTTTGAGATAATGTGCCCTAGCAACTTACCTTCTTTGACTCGAAAGGCACATTTCTTGGGATTCAACAAAATACCATATTCTAGATCCCTAATGAAAATATTCTCAAGGTGTGAATAGTGATCCTCCTCTCTCTTACTGTGAGCAGTAAGGTCATCTTCGTAGATAGCAAGAAATGAGTCTATGAAATCAGAAAAAGCCACATCCATAGCTCTTTGAAAAGTGGCTCCAACATTAATCAGATCGAAAGGCATCCTCACATAAACTTACATCCCCCATTGTGTGGTAAATGTTGTGTTATACTACTTTTATTCCCCTACCATGACCTGGTTATAACTTGAAAATCCATCCATCATAGAAAGCAATTCACATCTTGTCACCTTTTGCAACATCGCTTCCATATTAGGTAAAGGGTAATTATCTTTCAAAGATGTGACATTAAGGTTCCTAAAATCTACACACAATCTTAAGTCACCATTCTTTTTTCTAACTGGAGCCAAGTTGGATACCTAAGAGGAATGCCTTATAGGTTTAATAATTCATGCATCACTAAGATTAGTAAGCTCCTCTTGCATTTTGGGTCTCAAGGTAGGATTAATAGGTCTTTATTTTTTCTTGAAAGGCTTTGTGTCAGGCTTTAATGGGATTTCATGATGGAAAAAATCTTCCCTATAGTCCTTAATATCATCATAGGACCATGAAAATGCATGTCTATATTTCCTTAGTAAGGAAATTAACATAGTTCTCACATGGGGCTTCAGTTTTTTACCTATATACAACTTTTTAGGGGAATTTTTTGTTCCTAGCTTTATCTCCTCTAGGTCTTCTTTGTGTGTAGATGTTTGCTTGGTATTTGACCTATTTTTTCCATCGAAGATGCTTTCTAGTGCCACAAGTCCCTTGGGAAGCTTATTTGTTTTCAATTGAATTATCTTGTTCTCGAACAATGTCTCCTTTCAATCAACTTCCACCACATATGAACTAAAGTCGATCTCTTGATTCTCATATTTGTCAACACAATGCAAGAATCTCAAGATGACATCATCATCATCAAACACTTCCCAATTACAAATGTTGTCAGGTATTGTAGGTCGTGTTTGCACTTATATTCTTGAGGCACCGTCAAAAGTCACATCATCAAGCTTGACTGCAATATTAGCCAATAAATTAGCTCTGACATTTTGTCCTCTCTCTATCCAATCTATTCCAAAGGCATAAAATTCCTCAATAGTATCCCAAACCTCATTTCTATACTGTCTCAACCTCTTTTCTTTAGTGACAAACCTAGACCTAACTTGGGAAACCACTAACTCAGAATCCCTAAACACTTTTAACAATTTTATCCCATGTTTAGAGGATAACTTCAAACCAAGTAGTAAGGCCTCATACTTAGCAACATTATTGGTACATGAAAATGGTAGCAAAAATGAGTACTTGAAATTCTTACCTTGGGGAGAAATAAGAATGACCCCTGCCCTTGAGCCCTCCTTGGAGTAGGCTCCATCAAAATACATAGTCCATAGAGGATCTTCTGATGGTGTTAGCAACACCTCTTTAACAATTGGTGTAGGATTATATTCTCCTTATTGTCACCTCATCTCTTCCACATGAAAGGTATCTATGATAGTGTCCATAAAGTTGATTATTGGGGGTTCATTTGACTCTTCAAAATGCTCAATCATATGTTAGAATCTTGATTCCCTAGCAATTTTGACATCCTTCTGATCAATTGAGAAAGTTGAAAATGACAAATCACATTGCATACTTCCTCCCATGGAGGCACACCATTTCCTTAACAATAGCATCCCATAATTTGGTGGGATGTATACCATTATAACACTAATGACTAACTCTTTTCAAGGAATGCAGCCAATCTATATGGGACTTTATAGATTATGCCAATAACAAGGACCTCTCTAGAATCCATAGCATAACAATTTCCATATGTGTTATCAACCTTCAAGCCCATCTCCTTCATTATCTTGATAGGCATGATATTATTTGAAGCACCTAAATCTATCATACAATTCCTAAGTACTTTTCCATCAATAATCAAGCTCAAAAAGAAAGGATTGACTAGACTAGGATTTGCAGTGATGGTAGTTCCCAAATACATCTCAGGATTCTCATTAACTACGGCCCCTACCTCAATATCTTTTCCTTGAATCTTACTTGTTTCAGGTGTATTGGCTTCTGCTTTATCCTTACTACCCCCAACAATGCTATTAATAAAAGCTACCATTTTGTTCTTATGCTCATCAATCCTCATCATTTCCAGAAATGGGATTGTGACTCAGACTTGAGACAAAACTTAAAACATGCCAATGGGAGCATAACTTGGCAGGTCAGGAAGTACTATGTTTTGAGGGACTACCTTATCAGCTTGCTTGTCAAATTTTTCATTGGTAGGCTTCAAATATTTGGTTTTCAAGTCTTGATGTGTAGCTTCAACAATAGCCTTTTCTTTGTTGCCTTTCTTGGTTAAAATTCTCATCTCTTTAGCTACTTTGGGTTTGGTATCTTCCTTCTTGTTTTCTAGCTTAATTCCTTTACCCTCTACATTTTTCAATAAGCATGCCTCCTAGATTACCTTGGTTTCCACTCACCACCCTATTCCTCAAGTGAAGATCACTCCTCTCCTGAGCCCTAGCAGCCAATGCAATTGTATATCTCTCAATCTCCTCATTGGAAGGTCTTCTCAAAGAAACCTTATCCAATTTGAGTGTAAGTAGTATATTCATCTTTTCTTTCTTCATCTAAAAATACTTGTTGATGATATAAACCTGCTTCATGTCTCTGCACATCTACATCATTGGTGTCAGCATCATCATTGGAAGAATAATCACCACATTCCAACTCTAATCTAGTCATGAATACATTTTTTCATCTCATTTGGATTAGGAGAAGAATTAGATTCTCCTCGATCATCTTGAGTTTCTTTGAATAATCTCGCAACTATACACTATTGTGATGAGTGAGGAATCTCACATACTCCACACCACAACAAGTCCTCAACAACATTTTTTGTATTTTTATGCAAAGGATTGGGTGTAGCCTAAAGGTTCTTCTGATTATTTTGAACTAGCTTTCCATTATGCCAATTGGTATGATAGGGGTAATCTTGAAGTCTTGGAGGCCTATCATTTCTCTAGAACCAGGGCTTGTCATTTTTTGTCTACTTCTATAACATATTGAGAACCTGATCTAATTTTTCATATGGAGCTGCAGCTTTAACTACTTTCTCATTTTGAGCTTTTGAGTTCTTCGAGGGCCTAGGTTCATCCCTTCTTCCAACTTTACTAGAATCCCTTCTATTTTTTTCAATATTCACAACCATCTTATAAGCTTCACTCAAGGATTGTGGATTATTTTCTCTAAGAAAATAACACATCTTAGAGTTGTAGGAATTGCAATATGTCACTAAACATGCATCAGGATTAGGTCATAGATAGTCAGGCACCCTATTCATAGATTTATGAAATCTTGTGTTGAATTTATTGACTGACTCATTATGTCCCTTGGTGATGTTATTGAAGTCATTCAATCTAAACCTAGGATCAGTTTGATCCCCATACTATTCCTTGAACACTTTGTAGAAAGACCCCTTTGAGTCGATACTTGCATTAGGTAACCCCCTATACCAATCCCTTGCATCTCATGGTTAGGGATTGCATAAAGTATTTCATTGCTACATCATCCTCCCATAATTCAAAATCTTCCACAAAACTTTGGAAGGCTTTCAAGTGATCTTCTCCACTAAAATCACTATTACTAGTGAATTTAGGGAGGTGCTTCCTGGCATTATATAGGACATGGTTTGGATAACCAAGAATATTGTCAAAACATAACTTCCTATACCAATCATTTTGGGGTGGTCCCCTGTGATGCCTATCCCTATGAGTGTCTCATTGCTCATCATTTTTCTTGTTGTCCACTTGATCTACATTCTTACCTTTCCCACTTCCCTTATTACCATCATTCTTCTTTTATCTTCTTCTTCATCCTCAAAGTAAGAGTTATTGTCTTTATTACTACCTCCACCACCCCTATTACTACTACCTCCTCCACTAAGAGCATGTACCCCAGACTTATTCTCATGAGATCCACTATCACTTTTACCAAATCTTGAAGCCTCTAGAGTTGGTATTGACATTTTGAGGAAGGAAATATTTCTGGCCATTTTTGCATTGGTCGCTTCTATTTCATCCTTCTTTAAATCTTCTTGAAATTTTTCATTTACCAATTGCAATTTCATGAGTTTGGGAATTGAATTTGTAGTAGATGGGTTAGGATCAACTTTGGGATTGTTAGTAAGAGTTTTGGCAGCTGAGGTATGGGTATTTGTGTTGTTACTGGTGTTAAATGCATTGAAATTATTCCTCTAGGAATGATCCATGGGCCTTTTCCCATGATCTATGGATGATGTTTTCTTGGTAGGATCAAACTTTTTGGTAGTAGTAATAGTTGACGTATATATGCTAGCAGTAGAAGTTCCCATCAGAATGGTTACTTTTGGAACTTCAAGAGCAATTTGGGCTGCTATTTTAGTAGCCTTCTCTTTAGCCGCTTTATGCTTAGCAGTGTCTTCTCTCATCTTCTAGACTCTTTCTCTTCTAGCATCCCTTTCAAGTTGCTTAGCTTTAATCCTATCCTACTTTTCCTTCAAGGCTTGTAATCTCTTCTTTTCTTCTTATTCAGCAAGCCAATTTTCCTCTTCTTCTAAGGCTTGCATGTCCTTATCTATATATTCCTCATTCTCAAGGAAATCTCCATACTCACTTAGGGCTAGGGTGTGAAAATTTTGATCAACTAGATCTTCCTCAAGGAAAGTAAGTGATGGTGGATTAAGGGTTTCTCCCCTTAGATTAAGGTTTCCTCCATGAAAACTATACCCCACCCTAGGTGTTGGTGGTTTTGGGAGCACTTTACTTTTACCCCAAAAGTCCCATTTGTCCTCTTCTCTAGAAATTCCAAGTTCCTTATCAAATACTTACTCAACAAGGAAACTACCTTGGCCTCCCTCGATTACCCCACCATTATTCAAATTATAAGTAGTATTTATACTATTTACTTCATTATTAAAAGTGGGACAAGCTCCAACAAGAGATTTAAGGGACTTACTGGATTCAGTAGCTTTCTTCTTCCACAAAGTTTGTTTGTCCTTGGCAAGCTCAGATTCCACCTTCTGTTTAGGATTCTTCATTATGTGACTTCTACTTTTTCTCATGGTGCCAATCAAGTTGTCAATTTTCTTCTCCTTAGGTTCTTTTCGAGATGTTATTGTTATCCTAGTATGAGAAACTTCAAAGTCACCACCCAGAATGTTGGGAAATAAAATTTGACTATATCATGACTTATTATTTGTGACCTAAGAGAAAATTTTAAATATAACCCAACACAATGTGACAGAGTTCACCAGAATTTGACGCATGAAAAAAATATGACTTATGTGATTTTCAAGTGTGAACCAATACTTCTTCCAATGAAGAATAATAAAACACTTGACTCTGACTATACTAGATCTGCACTAGAGACGCTAAAATTTAGGAAAGCTCTCCAGAAGAGTCGCCATTATATTGGCTCTTTTAAATACCAACCATATCTTTAGGGAATCCTATGGATTTTCCAATTCCAGTGGTCAACAACCTTAAAGAGGGTGGACCAATGAATGAGAGAAAGCAATTCAACTTTCCTCTTGCACTATGGGCTCTGCAAAACCCAGTAGGGTGATCCTACAATGCACTCACAATATCCCTTTAAAAGATCTCCATGTACATTGCATATTGAGCAGATACATACTCATATCAATGACTCTACAAGTGACAAGTTGCAAAGAATTGGAAAATCCTTCACACCATTATGACTTGGAGTAGAGAATGGGAAATTAGAATGAAACCCACAAAAAACATCACCATATTGAAGATGAATTTAACTAAATAAATGGTTCTTTGACATGATCCAACTGACTCGATCAATTTGGAATTAGTAAACATATAGAATCAATGCATTATCCTAGGGTGATGGAGTCAAATTCACAACTTACTATAATGCAAATAACTAAAGCATTCAAAATTTATAGACCATTAAGGATTTGCATTGCAAATTCATAATTCAGAATTTCCATACAAAGCATTCTTAAAGATCCTACGAATTAACTCATAAACTAGTCATTACATCAAAGAATTTTAATCAATTACTTGAATTGAAGCAACAATGCAAACACACATCCAACCATATGAATTGGAGACCAATGAGACAATCCTTGACTATTTCATTGCTGATTTGTGGACATATACATAGGAGACAATTTGTATGAAATTTTCCATTATCGATTCTCAAATGCTATAATCGATGCAAAACATTTAAGCTAACTGTGAAAACAGATTCCCATCCTAAGACTCAACAAGTAATTCTATATCCATTATATGCTTGTACTTATAAAACTTCGCTATTACTACCTAAGATCAACCAAAAATTCAAAGACCTCTACACAATAGCCTTGAAATCCCTTTTATATGATCAAGGGAGAAAAAGAAAACATCGGGCTATTGGAAAATAACATTTCATTTCATTCAACATTTCAAGTATATTTCACTTCATTGTGACCCCCAGGTGGTTATATTTACACTTTGAGAAAAATGGGGGAATACACAAAAGGAAAAAACTTGTAAAGGTTCATGGAGCTCATATCCTCATCTTTCAATAATTCCACGTCACCATATATTAAAAAAAAAAGGTGCAAACAATGAGAAAAGATAAGAATAAAATAGAGGAAAGGATTGGTTGTGTTACCACGCGCATCTTCAAATTGAGAGGATATAAATTTTCCTTACACAATTGTTTCAAAGGCCCAACCTGTACTATACTTGACCATATTCTATATTCCTCTCACCACCTTCATAGCTTACTCAGTATATTTTTCTATCCATCCTTTATATTCATCCTCAGTGGGCCAATCCATATCAAGAAATTTTTGCACTTTTGCATTGTATGCATTATACCTTGCATCAATTACAACTATGGACTCTTTCACAAAGGTGTCCATATCTACTTGAATTCCAATAAGAGTATCAATAACACCATTCAAAAAAGTTATGTCTAATTTTTCATCAACATATTGTATTCGTGGACCTGTAGTTGTTTGATGCTTGAAAAATTCTCTCCATGGTGTATACTCCATAAGTGTTCCATCTTCATTGAGGATCTTGGGCATACTACATTCTTCCATAATCCTAAAGGCTTTGACTTTACCTTGTAATTGTGCTCCAAATCATTCATTAGAACCCATGATCTCACTAAACACTTCACTAAACCCATGGAAAACTTCCTGAATGTGTTGAAACCTTTCAAAAGCCTCATGTATACCCTTATATGTTGACCACACATCTTCTTTTTTAGAGGTTTCCTTTGTCAATCTATGGACCAAAATTTTGTTATCCATATCTTTTCTAATCTTATTCATATCCTCCTGGAGCTTAATATTTTTAAACTTAGTTGTCTAGAGTTCATTTTTCATAGCAATAATTCTTGCTTTGAAGGTTTCCTTTTCTTGTGATTAAGTACTAGCTAGAGAAGTAGGTAAAGTCTTTTGACTTGCACTAATTGTAGTAGCCTTTATCTTATTATACTCCTCAACCAACTTGTTACGCTTTTCCAACAATTTCATATAATTGGCTTGGGAAATCTGTGCAGTGTCCATACTCAACATGGTTGTATGCATTGTAAATCTTGCAACTTGCGGGGCTGTCATCTCTCAAGCCATGTCGATGATCAAATCTCTTAAAAGGATAGTCATGGTTCTACTTAGTCTGCATCTTCCTAAATTTGGAGTCAGTTGCCAAATAACCAATGCATGTAGACTAGCACTAAACCCTGAACCAAATTATTTTTCATAAAAAAATTCTTCTAAGACCACAACACTTGGGCCATTTTTTATTGCATCCAAGACAATTATTGATGACAAGCTCCATCTAGGCATTACCATCATTCCACTATCTTTGACTAATCTCCTAGCTTCCACATGATTCATTTGTGCAACCTCCTGAATAATTTCCTCTTCAATTTTTTGTCTAACTTCCTCCAGTTGAGAAGGGTCCACTCCCTCCTGAGCCTTTTGTATTCTATCATTTATTTCATGTGCCTTAAGCTCAACAACATATTCCCTGAATTCTCTTCTTGTCACAAAAGAGTCATCTTCTAGAAACTTAGAACAATCCAGTACCATTGCATCACTATCTTAGCTTTCATCATATTCCCAAGGTACTAGCCTATCATCTAGGACAAAGGGTCCATTACATCCCCAATATCAGGGTGTAAAAATTCAAATTCTACTCCATGTTTAATGGGGGTAGATTCAATGGATGATTGTAGCACATTTCCCTCAACACCTTGTGCTTCATTAGCGGCCTCTATAGGCAACTCCATAACAGGAGTATCTCCCATATCCATTTGTTGCTGCACTTCTGGTGATGTGATCTCCTTTGGTTGGCCACAAAATTTTATCAAATTCTCCTATAGAGCTACTTGAGCTAATTGCTTAGCATGTTCTACTTTCTCCAAAAAGGTGCAATCCATGAAATCACTAAGAACCAATTCCATCCTTTTATATTTTTCAGTGAAATGTTTGTAAGGGATTTGAGAGTAATAATTCTGAGTAGAAGCATTATAATCAACCTCAAAAATCTTCATCCATATATTTTCCCTATCCCAGATAGTAGTAGGTGTTAGAAAATTCCTTATTACATCTTCTCTGAAGTAAAACTCATGAGGCCCATATCCTGAGATTGTCCTCTTTATATTTTCTCTATTGATATGCCCTTTTGGGTCATACTTTCTAGTAGAGCCTACTTTCATTCTTAGGTTACTAACAATTATACCAAATACCTCATATTCTTCCTTTTCTAATACAAAAAAATGATCAAAAGAGAAATTGGACGCAATGATGGAGACCTTTCAGAACAACCTAAAGTTTTTGACATCAGAGTGGTCCATCTACCACATTATCTCAATGAAGGTTGACCTATCAAAGGCAAAGTTGGGTAACAAATGTGGTGCAAAAGGAGTCCCATAATATCTCATGATCATGTAATCATTATATAGATACCATTCTCCCCAATTACATTCATAATCTGGGTCATTACCAAATTCCTTCGGCCTTAGCAATGCTTGAATTCATTTGGAAATCCTTTTAGTGGGTGCAACACCCATTTGTGCCAAAATGGTGTGTTTTACAACGTTACAAAATGCAACATAGTTTGAGTTTAAGCAATGTAGATTTGAAATGTGTGTCCACATTTGGACAAGTAACTTATGATTCCTTTCATACACTTTCCTTAGTCTCATGGCCTTTCCAAAGACTTCCTATCCCTGATATAGGATCATATGCATCAATAATGAGTAGTGCATGAATTTCAATGGTTTTCTCCTCTTCTTCAACTTTACCACATCATAGTGTAATTGTTCTGCAACTCTGTGGGAATAATCAAACCATGTGTGCTTGTATCTATGTTAAATATATCTAGAATTATGAATAGTATAGGTGAGGTTATCCTTCCATCACACCTTACTCCAAGCACCTGACACAACATATAATATGTGTATCTAAAGTATTATGAAAACTCTTCTTTGAGCACAAATGTTGCGCCCTTCTCACATCTATGTCTTGGTATTTCACCTTTTCAAAGCGCTACTTTATGTTTGGCATATTCCTGCTACAATTTCTCAAAATTAATATTTTCACTAGCAAAGTCTCTTTCTAAAAACTTCCACAACTTTACTTGTCTTTATGTCCAGAATTATTTTAACCTCAGTGTCTATAATTGCCATTTTTACATCATCATATCTATCTGCAAAATGTAGCATCAAATCCACCTCAATAAAAACATTGGGGACAACCAACTTTCCTGAATCATAACACTAGACATTTTTACCAAGATGTGGAGCATCTCTTCTTGTAAATGCATATAAGAACAATTCCCACCCAGTATCTAGCACAACGATATCACCACTTCCCTCTACAAGGTCCTTGAAATTGGTGGTTAGGATACCTTCTCTTGTAGCTTTCCTACCACTTGCCTTTACATCTGGCGGTTGGAATTTATCTCTAAAGAAGGTATAATCATTTGGTTGGCTTATTTTCTTCTCAGTGATTTCAGACGTTTGAGGGGGGTCATGGGAAACCTTCTACTTCTTCTTCTTGGGTACACATTTTGACGATGATGACTCACTAGGTTGGCTTATTTTAGCTTTTTTAGGGTTTTTATTAGTTTGGAAACAAGCTATGTTTGAAATTAATACCCTTTTCTTAATATCTCAAACTTGAATTCAAATGTGATTCTACTTAATTAGGGAAGTGTACTAACTCAAGAGAAACCAAAAACCCTAAATAATTCCTAGAGTTAATTTAGACACTCTTTGGTTTGACACACATGTTTTACAAAGCAACAAAAGAAACTAGCGAGAGATTAATGGAAACTTACCTGGGAACAAACTTCCTACAACTCCTTTAGCCTTAGCTCTGGTTACTTTGAATTTGGCTTTAGCTCCGTGGACATTTAACTGTGATGGGAATGTGAATTGGTCGAGTACATATACCATTAATAGTGCACAAATACTTGTGCAAATGAACAACTATAACTTAGGTTGGTCTATCTTGTTTGAATTCAAACCATCGATGCACTTAGATGAAAAAATTATCTTACAACTCACATTGCTTCCCATTTTCCATGGGCCATACCGGTGATTTGATGTGTACTCAATGAACTAGGAACCTGCCACACGTAATTCTCCACATTTTATGAGTATCACTCTTTGCGTGTTTCCTTTCTACATTGGGATCTCATCACGTGATGGCTAGAAGGTCTATTATGAGACATTGGCCCTTGATCAAGAGTGTGAAGAATATTTTGACTGAAGACTTAAGTTGCATTGCTCATCACATGTCAAAGGTCCATTAATCAATCCCAACTCGTGATAGAACAAAGTCGCATGATGGGAAGACACTCCACCCATCGGTGGTTGCGGTTTCTCTTTAGAAAAGTAGATCATGACTGGAAATAGTATAAGGGCCAACAATGGGTCAAAACCTTAACTGCATCGCTTATCATGGGTTACCCTCTCAAAATAACAACAAAACACGTGATGGGCGATGAAACTAGACCAGAAGATAGACACCACATCACTCATCAAAGGTTATAAGAAATATTTCATGTAGCAACCTATGATGGAAAGATAGACAGCGAGTGACAAGCCTAGACAATACTGGGCCTGACAGTAGCCAAGGCATTGGGACTAGTTGAACAACGATAGAAATGACCATGGGAAGGCACTTAAGTGACGAGTAAACTGGTTCAGTCGATCAACACAAGAACATAAAATGGGTGATAATCAAGGATAACAAGATACATAAGACTCTTAAAGCCAAAACCCTAATTCCACAAGATAAAAGTGACCAGTGACATGATCATGAAGTGAATGGAACCATGAAAATTTTTATGGGTTCCACCATACTTTATGTCTCAATCTAACACTAGTACAAAAACAACAATATATGATGGAAAAAACTACTAAAAACTACTTATAAATGACTAAACATGGTCACATGACCATTAGTAGTTTATTTCTAGTCATTTATAACGTGACCAAATTGATGACTAAACCATTTTTAGTCATTTATTGGTTGTTTTGATTAATCAATTTAGTAGTATATTTGTTCATTGATTTACTCATTGATTGTTGTAATCTAGTCACTTATTTAGTCATTTTTTATTCAGTGATATATTTAGTCATTGATTGTTGTTAACTGGTCACTTATTTAGTCATTTTTATTCACTAATTTCTATCCATTGGTAATGTATTTTATCATTAATTTTAATCATCATTTTGAACAATTTGGCAGTATATTTAGTCATTTTTATTCACTAATTTCACTAGTCATATTTATTCATTGTTCACTATTTTTTGTCAATTGGTAATATATTTAGTCAATTTAATTATTAATTGACATCAATTAGTAGTATATTTAGTCATTTTAATTGACTGGTATTTGAGGATTTAAACATAAAAAACAAAAACACACATCCATCATTAATTGCACACAATAAGACAACCATTGAGAAGGAAAAATTGTTAAACTTTATTAAAAGAAAGGTGTTCTTGCAACTTGCACAAATATGAAATATCTATATTTCTTGAAAAATGCTTAGAAATAGAGTACATTAAAAAATTTATTTTCAGTCACAAGACTGAAAATCTAAGTTACAATGCACAGAAATGACAAGAAAGAAACTTCTCCAAAAAAATTCTGCTATGATGGAAACGCATGCTTGGAGCCCTTCAATGCGAGCACATGCCCCTTTCATCTCTTAAAACTTCTACAATGTGGGCAATCTTCTTGGAGAAAGTTGTAATGTGTAAATTCTAAGGAGAGTGTTGATTGAGTCTCATATATAAACCTCTCTCATTCAATGCAGTCAACAACAACCCTACAATCTTTCTGAGCTTTTATATGCAATGTGCCATATGATATGAGCAACATGATGGTTCCTTTTCTATCATGAATGAAGTTGTGCCTCCATACAACCAACAAAATTACTTTTAGTCTCAATTCTAAAAGAATAGAAGTGCATTGTATATTGCAAGTTTACAATAGTAAGTCCAAACATAGCAAAAAGATAAATCAATTAAAAAGTTGGAAAATGAAGGCAGTAGGGTATTTCCAAATTCAAAACTTCTACTTAATGTTGTGGAATAGAAGAAAAAAGAATCATTTATCTTGCACCATAGTGAAAAGTTAGCAATTGCATTTGATTTGTTAAACATGGCCTTTGGTACAACTATTAGCATTGTTAAGAAACTTTGAGTATGTTTTGATTTTCACACTGCAACAATATGAGAAAACATGGCCCCTAGTAAGAGAAATTGTTCTAATTTAGCAAGATTTTCACACTACATCAATATGAGAAAACATGGCCCTAGTAAGAGAAATTGTTTTATTTAGCAAGATTTTCACAATACAACAATATCATAATCTAGAGTTTTTACCAAGCATTACTTCCAATGTTAATAGCGACTTGAAAATTTTATCATTTTAAAATATTAATTGATAGTTTTTAGTTTAAATGTACATTTATTCATTATATAAAATAAAATGAATGTTAAGTTTTTAAAAGAATGGAAAATAAGTGTGCTAAAAAATTATCTAAAAACAAAGTCAGACCTTTGTAAAGGAATAAGGGAAAATTTCATAGAGAGAGCTTAGCTTTGCAATTTTTTTTGCTGAAAAAATTAGAGTTGCTCAATCAATTTGGCTTTTATTTCTCCTTAAAAATGTTAGAATGGATTATAATTATTCCTAAGCATACAAACTACTTTGAAGTCTAAGCATAGATAGGTGAACAAGAGGAGTAGATATGATCAATTTAAATTTCACTCATATTTGTAGATTAAAGGAGGGTTCAGTCTTAAGAGATAGTAAAACAATTATTTATATATTATACATTGCTACTTATTAATCATATATTGTCAACATAATTTTTTATATCAATTATACTAAATGGGTAATAGATAACAATGAGATTTCTTAGAAAACTCTTCAAAGGCCCAAAAAATTTCTTGAATAAGCTCTCTTCTAATCATACATTAGAGTTAAGGGTGTGAGGTTTAATAGGGTAAGGTTTGGTATTGTATAAGTTAGAACCTTAGGTATTGTTTTGTGTTTGAGAGTTCAATTGTAATTGTGTTTAATTTTTTTTTACAACTTCGCTATAATTATATTGTTTATATCCCATCTAAAATCTCTTGTATAGGTTTTGAATTGTTTTATCTGGTATACACTTTATAATCTCTTGAAAATCAACTTATCTTAATCAAAAGAAAACATGTAAATTAAATAATTGAAAGATAACTTTCTTAAAAGAAGATAAAATTAGAAGGCTTACGCAAGGTAGGTGCACTACCAAAACCAAAATAATCCATGGCGTAAGGTTGTTGCCATTGCTACAACTTCTACAATCCACACCATTGTCATTTGTCTACAATAGAACACTATTATATAGTCATCTATATCTATTTGAGATCGGTTTTGGTTGCTTCAATATAGGCTAGCTTCTTAGATGAACAAATCCAAAACTAGTTAGAGGCATTCCCAATTGCTCCAATGAGCTCACCCCTTTTCCAGACACCGCTAAAACATATGTTCTATAAAATGGCTCCAAATTTGAACTAATGGATTCTTTAAAAATTCCTTTGGATTGTGCTCTCATTCTTCCATGATTCTAGAAAATAAGTTCCCATTTTTTTTCTTAAGACTTTTCCTTTTAGTCCAATTTCTGCAACAACCCTATGCTCATGAGGTCGTTGTAGTCTATCAAGGACAAATTCATGCAAATAGATTGTTGGTAACCTAAATCGAATGAAAATGTGGAAGCATAGACAAGGAAAGAAAACTACTTTAAAATGCCTCAAATAAATGTGATATCACCTCCATCGCAACACCACATGGTTTGTTGTTGGACCTTGTGGTGATGTGGTGAATCAAACGCATCACCACAAGGCCCATCAATAAACTGTGTGGTGGAGGCTTCATTCAAAAGAGGATTTTTGCATAAATTCTTCATTATTGAATTTTGTGCAGAATTTTTGTGAATGCTTTGGTGATCCAAAAGTATTTTAAAATACTATCTATTCTTACATTCATTTATATTCTAGAGATAAAAGCGAATTAGTGTTTCAGAATTTATATTTTGACAGATCAATCCTATGAGTTATAGACCAATTCTACAACAAAGTTCAGCCACTCTAATATCAAACTCAAGAAGTTTGAGATTATCCTAGAACAAATTCTAAGCTTGTTTTGATACATACATATTCATTAGTGAATTTATTTATTTATTTTTATTTAGACAATAAAATTTTGTGTTGTATCCACATTAATTTTTTAGTATTATTTTTAAAACTAAACTCTTATTTAAGATTTGAAGGAATTTGACTTTCAAAAAATTCTATGAATACAAGGTTAACTTGATTGTTCTTGTTACTGAACAGTTTTCTTGACTCTGTAATTATTTTTATATTCCAATATACATATTTTTTAATGATTGCAAAGTTTCATGTTTAGTAAAAATACCATATTACTACACCATAACTCAAAAGGGTACTTGATCATAAATAAAATTAGAGAATCCAAAAACAATGGCTTGAACGATAGTCAGAAGTAATTAAAATAGTATATTTTTAATTTGTTGCTATGTAAATGCTTCAATGCCTAAATAGAATAATGGAAAAAATACCACAACAAGTTGAATAGAGGAGAAAGTGAATACTACTAATTGAATGGTCTTTGTCCCCTTCTCTAAACCTAGGTAGACTTAAACCTGAATAGATTGATAATTTCTCACTTGCTTTTTGCATTGCCTATATCTTGAAACCGAACATGCAAAAATTCAAAGGTAAAAGTTTAGTTATATAATTCTAGATCTCCTTGTCCAAAAAATAACAAAAGCTTAGTTATCAAGTAAGTTTCAAATGCTTGACATGTAGTAGAAAGACACAAGGTATGGATCCCTTAATCAACCTTGGTCCCTACTTAGCAGTTAGTTCTTGAAAGCTTCATAGTAAATGATGGAAAGTAATAAGCATCTACCACATATGCATAGCATACCCTTAGGGGAGATACCTTCATACTTCAACTAATCTGTAAACCAAAAATAGACATATATGAGAAACAATTAAAGACTAAACAAAATTGAACCATCTAATTCAACACATATAAAAAACATGTAACTAATTGATTCCATTGTATAAAGTAATCAAAGGAAAGTTAAAAAGTTCAAATGTAATGACCAATGAAGTCCATTTTATTCTACCAAGGCATTGAGGGTAATGACAAAGGTGTCAATGCATGAAGATGAGTGATGAAACAGTCTCAGGTAATGAACAAGAATACAAGGTCTTGAGTTTTATAATTTGAGAAAATAAATGGTTACACATTTGAAATTTGTGTCTCACATATACTTGATATTACATATTTTCATATTTTATATGTTATCATTTATTTTCTTGAATGCTCTCCTACAACCTGCAAAAACTTTGATCATTGTATTCGATTACAAATTATAAAAACTATTCTTAATGTGGGGTTTGTTGAACATTATGTTTTATATGATTAAATCCACACTTCTTTCCATTTTTAATTTTCTCAAAGATATTTTATTTTTACTTTTCTAAATTACACAAAACCTCAAAAATCAAAAAATATGTAGTGTACAACCTATAAATATTTTCTAGTTTTGATTTATAATAAGTTAGACCAAAACAATCTTCATTCAAGCAAGAACAAACTAGTTGTAGGTATTCCAAGGAGTCGTATTTCAATGCAGTCACATTTTGTTGAACACACCAAATACTAAGAGTGGGGGGTGAATAATTATTCAGCTAAAAAATTCATTATTAACCATCCAATTAACAATCCACATCTAGCTGCAATAGTGAACCAAAACACAAAAGAGATCATAACACATTGACACCAAGACTTTTACGTGGAAAACCCAAAGTGGGAAAAACCATAGTGAGTATTAGCTCATAATGTATTGTAGCTAGTCATAAGATATTATAGGGCTCACTACCAAGACTCACTTCCCTTGAAAGGCTCACAACCTGAATACAAAATAGGGCTTATAGCCAAGATACAAAAAGGTGTGGCTCACTTCCAAAAATGAACTGGAGAAGTGCACCTATAAAGTGCAAAAAATAGTTTTGATTAAGCTCTGATAATATCAAAATTATTCTTTAATTGTAGATATACAATTATCATCAATCACTTCACACTATTTCATTTGTCCCATCACTCACATACACATTCTATGTTTTCACACACTCTTTTTTCCATCATGCACACACACACACACACACACACATATACAATCACGATTTCCAACATCAATTAGGTTAGTATAATTGAGTACATACTAAATTCAAAATGAATTGTCGACCCAATTCAAAATTCCTTTTTGGCACATAGAAAAAAATTTATCATTCAAACATTAGGTCCTCTTGGACCTAATAAGGAACACACAAAGTACAAACAATTCTTAACCTTGTTGAGCAAAAGAGTACCAAACATCTGTCACATGGATAACTCAAACATATCACACAAACTCGTTGAAAACTCATTTATACTTGTAATTGACACTCTTGAGAAACATGTTAAAAACTCATAGAGTTTCCTTTTATTGAGAAGATTTCTAGACCAAAATATCAAATCAGCATAGACACGCAATTACTTAGTTAGTTACCAACCAATGTTGGCATCAATGGCAACAAACTCGAAGGGAACCTTCTTCATTCTTCCAACAATCTCCCCCTTTGTCATTGATGGCAACATGTGCCAAAAATGAAACTTGCTTCAAGACTTCAAAACAAAATTGTGCTCAACTCCCCTTGATGTATGTAAAGGACACAAACATATAACATAACATATTGTATGCATACTCTTCTCTTCATCTCCTTTTCTCCCCCTTTGAAATCAAGGACAAAGGACCAGTGAAAAACTTCAAATTAGGAACTGGAGCCACCCTGTAACTCATTAAGAATTGCTTCCCAAGCTAGCTTTCCATCATCCTAGACTCCTTTTTCCCTAGAGAGTTTTATGTAGATATTCTATTTTTTCTAGGAATTCTTCTCCTTCTTCCAGGTTGGATGGAGCAATGTTCATCTTATCAATTTTTTCTATTTTCATCAATGCATTTGATATAGAGACATGTCTGGACATAACCATGTCTCCAAGTTGGACATAATGTCTCATAGCATCTTCTTTCTACCTTTGCAGGATGAAGAATTTACTTTGAAGATATGCAATAGAAACCCACCTGATATAGTTTCTATCACCTGCATTATTATAATCTTTGGAAGCATCAGCAAATTGAGACTCAATTGAGTCCATTAAATTCTTGATACCTTAAGTTCCTTCCAACCACTTCATGTAGTAAAAAAATAGTAGTTGGGCTTCCTCATCAAATTATTTTACCTCTTTCAAAGTTTGCAATGCTTTATCACATGCAATTGTACACTTTTCTTGTAGAAACAACAATATTTTCTCTAGCAACTCAACTCTACTTCTTTTGCAGTTTGTACCTTTAGATTAGACATGCACTCTTTCACTGAATCAACTATAAGCTTCAAATTTTCAATTGGAGTTAAAGAGTTATTTGATGTAACACCAACGGTTTTCTCCTGTAAAGCTTTGATAGCTTCACTTATTAATTCATTTCCTTTTTGGTATGACTTTGTAACTTCTTGTGTGACAGAGCTAAGAAAGGTGTCACTTAATTTTATTCTGTCACTTGGTGTGATCTTTGATAAATCCACATAACCTAGGTAAGATGGTAGCTTAACTAGCTAAGGTGGAAGCGTAGGTTCGATTATAGCTTGTCTTGAAAGAAGACCTTTAATATTACTTATGGATGACTCTCTTGATGGATTTGATGGTTCAAGGACTTTGGTAATTTCTCTTTCAGTAGGAATGGCTTGCTTGTCTTCCTCTTTATTCTTTTCTTCTTCCTTTTATTTCTCTTCTTCTTCTTCTTCTTTTTTCTTTTCTTTTTCTTCTTCTTCAAATGACTTTCTATAAGATATATTTTCCTTCTCCCTTCTATCCTCATCATCCTTTTCATTATCCTTCTTTTTTTCCTTACTCCCTTCACTTTCATCTTTGTTTTTCTCTTCCCTGTTCTTAGTGGATTCTTGGTGTTCTTCTCTCTTTTCACAGAAATTGATCTCTATGATCATTAGATATTTTTCTTATAGTTTATTTTATGTTATTTGGAGGGGAAGGGGTCTCTGAAGCACCAAGTGTCTCATCAATAGTCTCCAAGATAGGGTTATCCATTACTTCTACAACAATAGCATGTTCTTATCCCTAAGCAGTGTGGGACGAAGAACTAGTTCTTGCCCCATAGCTCCTTGATAATTTCCTAATTATATCCTAGGTATCTTTCCTTAATTTTTCCATATAATCATCTTCCTTAGTCATTAACATGTTAACTCTCTACTTGACTCTAAACAATGTAGAACATTCTTTCAATAAATTTGTAGCTTCTATCTCTGAAAAAGTGGAACTAATAGATTTTAGAGCTTCACTTCTCATCTTGTCTTCAAAATTTAAAGCTTCTTTCCTTCTAAGTACTAACTCTTTCCACACTTTTTTAGTAACTTTTGACTGTATTGTATCCATGTTTATATTAAAAATGACTATGTATTGTACAAATGCATTTATAATGGTTGTTTTCCCTTCATCATTGACCTTATCATATAGCTCAATAATTGGTATAAGATCATTATCAATCATGTTTTTAACCAAGATTCCTAGATCTAAGGGTGGATGACCACTTACCAGAGGAGATCCAAGCATGTCCTCCATAGGATCAGATGATCCTTCTTCACTCTTCTTTGTATTTACATGAATTTGGAAAGTATCCTCTTCTTCCTTTGACTCCTCAATAGTAGAGACAAAAACATTGTTTTTGGATTCTTCATGGGATGTACTACTCCATTTTTTTATTTTTAGCTATTGCTCTTCTTAAAAGCCAAGTTCAATTTCTTCCTCAATGGTATCACTCAAACTTATTTTCTTGTCATCCTTTGTTTCACTCTTCTCCTTCCTAAGGTAGCAGATGGTGCAGTAAGAGGTATATCCTTCTTCTTGGATGCCTTAGTATTGGGACCAAAAGGGGTAGCAATATCAATAGATGTAGGAACATTTTGTTCCTTCCTTTTCCTTTTCTCAACATTAGCACCACCAGGGGTGGTAGAACTGGAAATAGGTGAAGGTGTAGCACTGGAAGATAGTCTTCCTAATTTTCTAGGTTTAGAGGATTGTTCAGTAGATTTGGATTTCCTTTCATCAATCACCTCCTTCAATTGTTCTATATCATCCTTAGTGTATATTACACCTTGGAAGAAAGCTTCAACCTTATTTCTTCTTTTAGATGCAGTATCCTCCAGGTGTATTTCAGTAGATTTATCCTAATATGTATTGTGCCTAGGTAGAGAGGGGTCCTTAAGGCCCTTCAATAGGATCTCAATGTACTTTTCTACCCTTTTTTGTTCAATATCATATCCCAAAGGTTCAATCCATCGAATTTTGGGTTCTACAGCCTCAATGATGCATTCATCTATAGATATAAGAAATGTTATATCCTTCTCATACTTCTCTACCAAACTCCTTGGAATCCATTCTCTTTCATGCATTTCATTCTGAAATACTACAAAGAAGGTAGTTAGGGCATTGTTTTGTGCCCTAAAATCTCCCAAAATGCGTAGATGGTCAAAAATCTGATGAGCAACTGGTCTGGTATTGCCCCACATTATGCCTTTTCTTCTCGATAACTCCTTTAGAAAATAGAATAACAAATGAACAACTAAAGTGCCAAATTTGAAAACATGCTTCTTCACCTTTGTCATACTTGGGTTTTCCATAATTTGCAGCCTAAGCAACTCACAAAGATCAAAACCCTTTCCATTCACCACCATTTCATTATCAATATGAATTTTCAAAGCCGATACTAAATTTACTCAATTAGTGAAATAGATTTTCCGCCCAATCATGATGGTAGCATACTTGACGGAAAGGTTTTCAATAGACTTTTTGGTTAAAAATCTCCCATCAAACTCAGCACCAGTCAACCTTGTGACTTCATCATTTTTCATAGCTTTTAGAACTAGAAGGGCACCAGTATCACAAAGACCAGTCACAACTTGAATTGTATTATTGTCGATAATCCCTGGTTCATTTTCCCGTACAAATTTTCTATGAACCCTGCTAAGGGCCATTATGAAAAACTTCACCTCACTCTCACTGGAAAATTTTGGAAACCAATTCCAAACATTCAAATTCATTCAAACTAGGTTTTCATATTCTATGTTAAGCAGTAGATCATCTCCATTCAACTCATTGTCCCACAAATCCTTCACTTTCTAATGATTGAATTCTTCCAACTTCCCATGAATGTATGTTCTTGGATAACACATGGCTTGGTATGTGTGAGACCACACCCATGGGGTCATTTTCATACACTTTCCATGAACATCTTGTAAATCTTGGTTGGGGCCTTATAAATTTCCACAACAATTTGAGTTGTGGCCATATTCCCCAAACAGTCTTGAATAAACTTAACAAAGAGTTCCTTCAACTTTAAAAACCACATAATTCAGATAATAGAGAATACCTTTTACTTCTTTTTGAGAACTATGGTTTCGATGTATGATGCTCTGAATCACCTTTAGTCTCACTTCAACTTGCACTACTTCTTCCAAATTTCACAAATGTGATTTTCACTAACTTAGTCTCTTACTTTATTGCTTACGAATTTAACCCTAATTCACATTTATTGCTTTTCAGCTTTGAAACTACCAACCACTTTATAAAACTCACTGAAAACTAAGAAATTTTTTACAACTCTCTAGATCTACCCATTTTCTTCCAGAAATTTCTTCAATACCTTCAAAATGATTACTCATATGATATATCCTTGTGTCATGGCTTGAAAACTCATATATCGAGGGATTTTTAGATGTTTTTGTAACTGCTTCCCCTAAAACCATTACTGGGTTTAGTTCTTGAAAGAGGTATCTGCACTGAATGCAAATACAAGAGTATTTGATTCATCCTTGTTCTCAGGTTATTTCTTCTTCCTCCAAATTTTTACCATTTCTTTCCTTACTTGTTTGGGATCTACTTGGCTCACAGGCTTGTTCTTCTATTCTAGATTAGTTTTCGTCCCAATTTTTCTCCTAGAAAATTTTGAGATATGTCTTGGTTTGTTGCAATTGTAGCACACAACATATCCTTGATCAAATTGATTTGCATTCATCCTTGACTTGCACTAATTATCCTTATTTCCAAATATATTGCATGTGTAATAATAGCCTTGAAAATATTGAATCCTTCTACTAACACTAAACCTATTCATCATCATTTGGTTTCTACTTTTGGTAGCTCTATGTCCAAACTTGTTGCAAACATAGCATTGTCTAGTAAAGAATCCAACATTTTGACTCATTCTATTCTGGTTCATCCTACTTTTTCATTATGTTGCTCTATGTTTGAATTTATTTCATGAGAAACAAAATCCATTTATAGATGGGTACCTTTGAGCATTATGTTGTTAGATAGGAATCCTTCTGGTAGTGTTCCTTTGGTTCTTGATTTGATGAGCATTGCCTTGAAATTTCCTTTTATTTTCCATTTTGTTGGAAACCAGTTTAGCCTTTGATCTTTGTCCTTCTTCAAGTCCTAGACCACCTTTATCCTTAGCAGGTTTCTAAGATGCAATCAACTCATCAAGCATTGTAGAACTTTTCTTGAACCTTTCTTGATGAGCTTTCACTTTTTCCATATCAGCTCTTAGGGTTACCACTTCTTGTTCAAGCATTATACATTCATTAATTTTATTTTGGATGTAGTTTTCTGACATTCCTCAATTTTCTTCTTCTCTTCTACTTGCACCTTTAGTCTGGTAATGTCTTCATTTTCCTTTTTCAATTGATCACTAACTTCCCTATGCCTTTCCTTGAACTTTTTGATCTACTCTCTTACCTTCCTAATACATTCATTTGCTTCCTTCAGATTTCCTTTCATATTTTCCTTCTCATCTTTTCTTTTATCCAATTCTTTAAGAGTATCATTAATTTCCTCAAATACAAATTTTTCTTCTAGAGAAGCAAGATAGCTTTTGTTAGCTATGTATTCAAATTACAGGACCTTCCTCAAGTTGTAAGACATTTTTAGAGGAACCAAGCTCTGATACCAATTGTTGAACACACCAAATACTGAGAGGGGGGTGAATTAGTATTTTGCTAAAAAAATTAATTATTAACCATCCAATTAACAATCCACATCTAGTTGCAATAGTGAACCAAAACACAAAAGATATCATAACATATTGACACCAGGATTTTTATGTGGAAAACCCAAAGTGGGAAAAACAATGGTGAGGATTAGCTCAAATTATATTATAACCGGTCATAAGATATTATAGGACTCACTATCCTTGAAAGACACATAGCCTAAATACAAAATATGGCTTATAGCCAAGATACAAAAAAGTGTGGATCACTACCAAAAATGAACTGGAGAAGTGCACCTACAAAGTGCAGAAAATAGTTCTGATTAAGCTCTGATAATACCAAAAATCTTCTTTAGTTGCAGATATACAATTATCATCAATCACTTTGCACTATTCCATTTGTCACATCACTCGGATACACATTCTATGTCTTCACACACTCTTTTTTCCATCATACACACACACACATATATATATATATACAATCATGATTTCCAACATCAATTAGGTCAACCTAATTGAGTGCAAACTAGATTCAAAATGACTTATTGGCCCAATTCAAAATTCCTTTTTGGCACATAAAACAAAACTTATCATCCAAACATTAGGTCAGCCTGAACCTAATAAGGAACACACGAAGTACAAACAATTCTTAACCTTGTCGGCCAAAAGAGTACCGAACATCTATCATATGGATAACTCAACTAGATCACACAAACTCACTGAAAACTTGTTTATACTTGTAACTGACACTCCTGGGCAACATATCAAAAACTCATAAATTTTCCTTTTACTAAGAGAATTTTTCAACCAAAATACCAAATTAGAATAAACACGCAATTTTCTTAGTTAGTTGCCAACCAATGTTGGCATCAATGACAATAGACTTGGAGGGAATCTTCTTCATTCTTCCAACACATTTCAAATCACCCATGCCTATAGCGTCATCAATCAAATGGCTTAAGACGTAAATCCATGCCTCTAAAGGGTCCACATGTACCTACAGTTTCCTTGAACAACTTCGCAAGCTCAATCACATCCATATAAGGGCATCCTATTCTTGTTAGTATGTGCCTACAATTAGTTGATGTCTTTTGAAAATACAAGGTTGCATGGTGTGGGTAGAATTTGTATTTACAAAATCTGCCAAATAAGTGTATTATAGGTGTGCAGGCTTGGGGAGCCTGTTTATAGTTTATAATATGTAGAGGGGAAAGATAAGTTAGTCCCATAAATGAAGTAAGTTGCAGGGGCTAGGATATATTTTGAATTTTACATAAAATGCAAATGGGGACCTATGGATGAACTGGGTCATATGGACAAGATGTGGGTTTTTAGTCTATAATGAGGAAGCACAAGTTTGAAAGCAAAGCAATGGTGAAGGTGGGGCATGGAGCACACATTACTGTTTGTAATATGCAAATTACAAAGTACAATTACACTTTTTGGCATGGGCTTAATGATAATTCTGGGTGTCAATTAGATCTTTGAAGACTTTCTTTTCAAGACCATCTGTAAAGAGGAGAAAACCTTCAAACATAGTGCTATATAAAAGATGCCTCATGAAAATATCACATAATAGCTAATGAACCCTGTGTAATAAAGGGGAAAGACCTTATAGAGGAGCAATATGAGACAACAAGAGTCCAAGGAAGATCATGATTATGAAGCTTGAAGAGGAAAACCTCCTTTTAGAAATGATAGTGAAAGTGCTCCAAAAGGAGTTTTAATGCTTAGAAAATATCACTCTAATGGACAGTCAAGAGGATCATGTCAAAGTAGAAGCCAAATAAGATGAGGATAATGAGGGTGAACAAAATCAATGGATAGTTAATAGTCTTTTCATAGGGCATGGTTATGATGTTGCATGGCATGTGACATTGGAAAGTGCAATAGGTTAGATTAGCTAGGGAGCACATGCTGGCATTAAAAGATTGGCACAAGAGAAATCTCCTGGCATGTTTTGATTTGCAAAAGAAGGAAATTAAAATTTTGGTTGCATGTGGAAAGTCGCAATCAAACTACACCAATAAAGCTAGAATTCCCATGATCACTTGGAATAAAGCCAAAATCTAGGTTCCCAATTTGCAATATGATGAAATTTATCATCTCAAAAGAAATTTTCAAATCCGTGAATTTAATATGCAAGGCTTCATTATTAACATATACATACCCCCATCCCATCCTCAGAAATTGAAAAATTTAGAACACTTAATAGAATGGAAGGATCATTTGGGAGGTAAACCGTAATATTAAATGGAGATGTTAATACAACATTTTATGCTAAAGAGAGGAAAGAAGCGCTCTATCATAATCAGAAGCATAAAAACTTATTTGTTAGTTACTGGAAAATAAGGATCTCCTTGATTTTTCCTTACAAAAAGGAAAATGCACTAAATATAATGATAATCAAAGAAAAGTAAATCAACTCATTAACAAACATCTTGATGGATGTTTGATTATATAGATTTAGGCAGAAGGATGATACGTATTGAGACCCTAAAAATCTTCTAATATAAATCATTTGTCCACTACCTCATTATCCTTAGGATAATAAAAGATAGCAAAGATAGTGGTCCAATGTAGTACATGCATGATTCAGCTAGTATGGTATGTAATATGTGTAATCTTAAAACATGCATCATGTGAATAGTGTATGTTTCATTTGCATCCATTACACTCCCATGTTCATCAAAACACACATGTTATTTGACATCCTTTTCCCATTTTCATGCCTAAACCTATGGATTTGGTATAGCTTATCATATTATACCCAATAGCTTTTGTCACAACATTAGCATCACATATATCAAAAGGAATGAATGTCATAGTTGGTATCCATATATGGTTCGGTATCAACATCAACATTGACATGATAAGTTCCTTTCTCTCATCCTCTTTGGCATTTCACAGTTTCACCCTCCACACATTGAACTAGTCACAACAAACAAACAAAAGCAAACAAATGTCATCATGTGCTAAATTTCATGTTCAATGATACAATAACAAGTTTCTCAAAGTGAACAATCAAAATGAGCCACATTGATTCCCTTCGGTTTCTCTTTCCCCACTAGATTTGACCCTAGGTTAATTGATTCTCTAAATCTTAAAGGTTTAATTATTTTAATTTAGTCCTTGAACTTTACATAAAATCTTACAAAGTTTCCTTTTAGTTTTCATTAGGGTAACATTTGGACTTAAAAATCAATAAAATACCATCATAGTATTCCACAAATAACCCTAGAACATCTTAGAAAGCCTCAAACATTTTAAAGTGTTAGATGTCAAACACTCCACTATGTTAGCATCCACAATTTACTTTTCCCCACCAAAGGCGTTTATGATGTAGATTACTATTTGTTTTCGAGCAGTTTAATGCAAGTTAGTAGAATTGTCTCAAGCTACAATTTTATGAACCTAAAAACTTGTACAATAAAGATCTAATATAGGTATTATACATTACAATGTTGAATCGTAGAAAATCTCTTTTCACTTACAAAACCTATAAAGGAGAGGCATTGTCTTATGTAATGGTTTATGAGTAAATCCACATGGATAATTCTTCGCTTAGGTGGCATCGTTATAGGTTTTAAACATCTATCATTCTCCTAATCTACTACAAGTCTTCTAGTTAGTAAATTACTCCATCATAAGTCGTTAGACCAATCTTTTCTTGGTCAATACTAGCATCAAACTTCATCAACATCATAGGAGATGCATTCCCTTAGTCACATAGAAAGTGAAAAGAAATCATAATGATACTTGATAAATTATTAATATTTCCTTGACAAACCTTTTCAAGAGAAGCTATGCTAATAGAATATTAAATGCAACAGAAATCCTTTTGGGAAAAAACCCAACAAAATACCACCACTAACTTTCTTAAGTTATTAACAAATAAGGATCACAATACAATGAGATTTCTCTTGTGCCAGCCTTTTAGTGCCAGCATGTGTTCCCTAGATAAGCTAGCCTATTGCTCTAGGACTTCCTTGATATCACTACTTGATATCTCTTCTTGTGTGTTTCTACAATTTCATGGCATGTGACAATAATCAAATGGATTGGACATTCATAGAGACCTTCACATTCTTAGCAATTATGCAATAGAGAACTTCCTTCAATGATTACATAGATATGATCATAAAATGGAATTGAAATTCAAACTTACAAGAGAATAAACAAGCCTTACGTCTATTAGAGAATCACAAGCACCATGATTACAATATTTACCTTGTGTAGCCAACCCACTGACAACCTTTTCAAACTAAGCAATGATGTGAGGACAAGCATAAAGTCTAGGTCATAATTATGCATTACCATATACAATTTATTGACAAGAAAGTTTCATGTCCCCTTTCTTTTTTTATGCTTTGATAATATTGTGTATGAACCCTAATGTGCATATTGAAAATATTTATCATGCTCTAGAGTAAAAGAGAACTCCCTTTGACCAAAATAAGATGAACATAAGTTGGTTGCTTGCTATCATGTCTACAACATAGCCACAAGCATTTCAACATATGGAAATAATTTCTCATAGTAAACCCTAATAGGTAATTAGAATGAGCTTCATGTAAAAGTATTCCCTTTAATCTTTATTTCAAACTCGACACTTGATACTTCCCAAGACTTCCCCTTGGGATCTTCTAAGGCTTTCTTTTCTCTTATGATATTGTCAATGTTGAGAGAGATATCTAGGCTTTCCCTACATTAGTCAAGACTTTTTACTAATTCTAGAGATTTTTTTACAGAACATAGAAACCCAAACTCATGCAAACCCTTCCAAAAGCTCAACAATGGTTAAAAATTGGGTAACACCATGCATACCTAATATTTATGAAACATTAATGCAATTCTATCTGTGTACCATGCCATACTCTCTCTCTTTTAAACTGCAACATTTATCTTCATCTAAAATGAAAATTTTTGATTCCACACTAGGCATCATGAAATTTTCTCCAAAACCCTACAACGTGCCTTTCAAAACTTTGCAACATGCTTCTAGATTTCAAGAGCTACTTGCCCCTTTGTTTTTGCTTCCATGGAAGACTCCTTCAAACACATATCTCCATCTGAAATGAAATTTTTTGATTCCACACTAGGCATGATGAAATTTTCTCCAAAACCTTAAACCTCCTTATAACATAGGTGTAATGAAGAAAAAACTAAAACCATTTCCCACTTTGGCACCTAAGCTTTGAACATTTTCTATTTTCCAATATCTTTTTATTTTCCCTTTCAAACAAAAATGTGCTTGCTTTTAGCGCTTAAAATTTTAACACTACGCTTTTCAAAAGTGAATTTGTATTTGTGTGACTAACTATTTAGTCATTTTTTTTATTTTGTGACTAAATAATTTTTTATTCAATGATCAAATTAGTCATTTATTTACTCATTTATAGCTGAGTTGCAAAAAAATAGTAGAATTTAGTCATTTTTGGTTATTGTGACTAAATTTTTTAGTCATGTAGTCATTTATTTTCCAAAATTCTACTAGTGTAATGAAAGTTGGCTATGACATAGAAGAATGGGTCATATTAATTTTGATAGCCTAGTAAGGATAAGTTCTACTGATGTTGTGAGATTTTTTCCAAAGATTACAAAGCCTATCAATGTAATATGCAAAGAATGCTAAGTTCGAAAGCAAACAAAGACAATATTCAAGACAAAGGAATATTCTACCACAAGTCCTTTGGAGTTAGTGCATACAGATCTATGTAGACCTACAAAAATTAGAAGGCATTTATCAGCCCCTAGAACTCCTCAATTGAATGGAGTTGTGGAAATAAAAAACATAATAGTTTTAAGAAGCAGAAAGGATGATGATGAAGGAAGATAATCTTTCAAATGTCTTATTGGAGAGAATCAATTCATAGTGCAATCGACATTCTTAATAGAGGTCAAGAAAGAGAAAACATTTCAAAGACTCCCTATGAGTTATGGTATGATAAATCTCCCACTATGAAATATTTCAGAGTTTTTGGAAGCAAATGCTATATTAGAAGTGATGAAGAAAACTTAGGAAAGTTTGATGCAAGATCTGATGAAGGAATATTCCTTGGATACTCTACAAGAATCAAGGCCTACCGGTGCTACAACAAAATATTGAAGAATATTGTTGAGAGTTCAAGTGTTAAAGTGGATGAAGAACCACATCAAATTTTAGTGTTGATAGAAGGATATGAATCTGATGAATCCCCTTGCAATGAAGAGTAAAATGTTGAAGATAAAGGAAAAGAGTTGATAGTTGAAGAGGAGGAAGCTCTGGAAAATAATCCTAAGACTCCTAAGTATGTGCAAAAGAATCATTTAGAAGATCAGATCATTGGAGATAAGAGAAAAGGTTTGCTAACAAGAAAAGGTGCTATGATAGAGGAACAATTAAATTCATGTTTACTTTCTGAGGTAGAACCAAAAATAGTGATTGAGGCATGCAAAGATGAGAATTTGATCAAAGCAATGAAGGAAGAGTTAGAACAGATAGAGAAGAATCTGACTTGGGAATTGGTCCCAAGACTAGGAAATAAGAATGTGATTAGTACTAAGTGGGTATTCTAGAACAAGTTGAATGAAGATGGAAAAATTTTCAAGAACAAAGCTAGACTCGTGTGTAAGGTTTACTCACAGGTTGAAGGCATATATTTTGAGGAAAATTTTGCTCTGGTTGCAAGAATGGAAGCTATTAGGATGTTTTTAGATTTTTTAGCACATAATATTTCAAAGTTTATCAGATAGATTTGAAGTCTACATTCTTGAATGGTGAATTGGAAGAAGAGGTATACATTGAACAACCAAAAGGTTTTTAGTTATTAGAAGATCCAAATATGCTCTACAAATTGAAGAAATCATTATATGGATTGAAGCAAGCTCCTAGAGCTTGGTACAAAAGGTTATATAAGTACTTGTAGCAAGGATTCAAAAAAGGTATTATAGATAGCAATCTATATTTTGAAGTTGAAGGAGAACAAATCTTAGTTTTTGTGGTATATGTTAATGACATAATCTTCAAAGAAAATTAAGGTATGTGCAAACTTTTTATAGAGGAAATGTAAAAAGAAACTGAAATTCCAATGTGTGGGGAGATGAATTTCTTCCTTGGTGTGTAGATCAGTCAATCAAAGAAAGGTATATTCATATCACAATTTAAGTATGCTAAGGAAATGTTGAAGAAGTTTGGAATGGATGACTCTAAACCAAAATGTACTCCTATGGTTACTAGTTGTAAGATGAGCAAGAATGATGAATCTCCTAAGATAGATTAGAGCAAGTATAGATCAATGATTGGTGAAATCTTGTACCTTACTACTAGTAGATTGGATATCATGCATTTAGTTTATCTTGTGGCCATATTTCAAGAAGATCTTAGAAAATATTATGTTGCATTAGTGGAGAGGATATTCAGATATTTGAAACACACTTTGGATTATGGTTTTTGGTATCCGAAGGATACTAACTTCTCTTTGAGTGCATATACAGATGTGGATTGGGTTGGATGTGTAGATGATAGGAAAAGTACAAGTGGTGGTGATTTCTTTCTTGGAAGCATGTTGGTTTCATGGTTAAGTAAGAAGCGGGGTCCAATGTTATTATCTACTACAGAAGTAGAATATATTGCAGTAGCATCATGTTGTTCACATGTATTATGGATGAAGTAGACATTAAATGATATCAGAGTTTCATATGATGAACCTATTTCAATCATGTATGAAAATACAAGTGAAATCAATATTTCAAAGAATTTGGTAATGCATTCAATAACAAAACATACCTCAATTTGGTATCACTTCTTGAGAGAGAAAGTTGTAGAGAATGAGGTGAAGGTGGAGTATGTGCCTACTAAGGATCAAGTTGCTGATATTTTCAAGGATCTTCCAAAAGATACTTTTGAGAATCTCATAGAGAAGTTAGGGGTTATTTCCCATCCTTCTTTCAACTAGATGCATAAGTGTGTGCATCTATTTGAGAAGCATATCAAGATACATTCTTGGTCTTGGACTGATGTTAAAGGCTACCTCTCAGGGGGAGTAGGTAGTAATGGTTGCTAGATAGTGCAAAAAAGTGCAGTAAAGAGTGAGTGTAGTTGCTTTTTGGTGTTGCAAGTGGTGTATGTAGATAAGTTACAAGTGTTTCCCTTTGAATGTTATCAAAGGGGGATATCAAGAGAGCTAGACAAGTTGATGACCCTTTTCCATTGATGTCATGGGGAGAGAGTTAAAGTGGTTGAAAAAAATGATAGTGCAAAAGTGAATATAGTTTGAAGACCATATGGGAAGAGAGAATCTATGAAGAGAGAAGATGAAGAGTAAGAGTTGTCCCTATTAGGGGAGTACTACTTATTGCAGAATTGTTGTTGTTTTCTTTTGTTGTTGATGGTTTTTCAAAAAGTAGGTTTTTCCATCAATGAAAAAAGGGAATATCATTGGAATTTTGGAAATGTTGGAAGCTTGAGTTGTTTGTGAAATGTTTGGGTTGTCATTGATGTGAACCCCTGGGATAGAGATAGTGTTGAGATTCTACTGGTATTGATGGTGTGTTTGGAATTGTAGGTATTGATGTCAACACATGCTAGTGTTGTCATTGATGTCATACTTTAGAGGTTGTTGACCTAACTTTTGTTTGATGAGATTCTTGTAGTTGGAAAGTATTGCATGTTGTAGATGTTGTAGATGTGTTTTAGAGATGTTAGTAATATTGTTGATGTAGTCAATTCACTTGGTTTCCAAGTACTTTTGAGAAAATTTGAATAAAAGAGAGTTCAATGTGACTGAGTGGTTTTTAGTGTTTTGCTTCGCATTTCTTCATGGTTGAATACATGCTCATGTGGTTTGTAAGTGATGATAAAAGGTGTTCAAAGGTTTCCTATCCATAGTTTTAGGTTCTAGATCATATTGCAGTAAAAGATGTGTTTGACAGTATGTTTGTCTAGTGAAACAAGATGTCTAGGAGAAATGAGATTGCTCTACATTTCTCTACAGTAAAATTTCTAGTGTTACGAATCTAGGAACAATATTATATCATATATATCTATCTTCTCTTGAAGTTTTAGGTGTTGAGTTATTCCAAAAAGTTTTCTATTGTGTTGGATGTCTATGCTAGTGTGTCTGGTTGCACAAAATGAAGGTGTTTTTAAGTTTCAGGTGATTTTTGTAGTCATGTAGAATATTCTAATGATGTGGAATAGTCTAAGATATTTTATAATTTTGTGTGGTCCACAAGAAGTTTCTGAACCTTGACAAGTGTGTTTGAAGTTGCTTGTTAGTGTTAGTGAAAATTTGGCTGACTTCACATGCTAGTGCTAATTATGGATGATAATTGTTATTTGAGGAAGTGTTAAGCATTTTTGTGTAGATTTGGGTCCAAATTAAGTATTTTCATGGTTTGGATTCACTTATTTATATTGTGGAAGTGTTTGGTGCTGACCTATTTTATGTTGCACGATTGAGGTGCATACATTTCCTTAAGGTTTACCTAATCAAGATTGTTTTAGGTTGTAGAGGGTATAAATGCAAGGAGAATTGTTGTATGGATTAAGATCAGAGTGTGTTATGTGAAAGATGCAAATGTGATCAAGTATAATGATTTGAGTGTGAGCCTTAATTCTTGACTTTGAGATGTAGTGAGTAAAAGGTGTCTACATTTTGGTATGTTTCATGAGTTGTTTGTGCTTCGATGGAACTGTACCTTTGGCATATGAGAGATGCATTGTTAGTAGTTCAAATTGGTAGTCAGAAACTGCTTCTTCTATTCTTCTTTCTTCTAGATAGTGATTCCATTGGTAGTGAGCCACCGACAATGATCCTTTCTTTATCTTTCTGGATAGTGAGCCTTATTGTATTTGGTGTTGCAATTCATATATTAGTGAACTAATCCTCACCTTGATTTTTTTCCTCCACATAATTCCGGTGTTCTTAAGTGTTTGGATATGGTTTCATTATTGTTTCACATGTTTACATTCTACTAATGCATGATAAGGGTTTAATGGTTTAAGGGCTAATACAAATTTGAATGTTAATGAGAGTTTTGATGTTTCAAAAGTATACAATTGATTCACCCCCCTTATAGTTTTCTTGTGCATCTAACAATTATAACTCATCCAAGCTAACCATACCTCAAAATAGGGTATACAAGTCATATATAGAACTTCATGCCATTAAAATACCAACCTAAAATTTTCAATCAATTCTCTATATATCCATCCTCCTATCTCAATGAAACATACCAATGTATAGATGACCACAAACAATTCCAACCAACAAAGTCTACATTAACACTAAAAAAATATTGTGGATATAGATATTCCACATCCGAGCTATCCCACTACAAGAAAGTGGGTAGCTAATCCACAACATGCATTATGCATAGATCCAAAACCAATGAAACATGCAAACTCATCATCACATCAGTAACCATCAAACCAAGATATCAAAGAGGATAACCAAACATATATCCAAAAACTCCCACTACATGAGTAATGTCAAATCTGAAAAAATAGATCAAGGTATAGCAAGTCTACCTATAGTACTTCACATAGAGGATGGAGCAAACTACTCTATTACATAGTGTTAAGGAAACACATAATGATATACAAATCTTGCAAACAAATATGATGAAATACCTCTCTCACCAATAGTCTCCATAGCTCTCCCAAGATCTTCACACTCAACCATGTGTAACCAAATATCTAGGAAGAATACCATGACTAAAGAGAGAACCTACAAATCAAACCATATCCATGTTCCACACTAACATGTACCAAGATGTGTAAAGTGAGATCTTGTTAACCATTCCCATATTGAAAGGATATCAACACTAACATTCAAATCAAATGAAAATTGGAAAATAATAGATTTAAACCTTTCATATAGAAGGTATATAAAACTAACCAATCATTCCCACAACAAAGAAAATATGCCCAAAGCCACAAACTATTTCCTATACCTCAGCTCGAGAGAAAAACAAGGAGAACAATGGAAATACATAAACCATGCATCTTCTTCTTAACAAGTCCTCAAAATTCTTATATTCAAGACTAACTCATATGAGAAGACAAGATATAAAATAAAGAATGAAACTAAAAATCAAGTGGGAAATACATCTCATATCATTCACCTATGAGGTAGACCAAAAATGGGATACAATATTGGCATATGCACATAACACCAAGAAATGGAAAATTATCTTCAGGTCCATAATAAATTCACATCCATAACTAGGTGTAGGATCCTTAGTCTTTCTATTGAAATCCTCATCAACAAGTAACCATATAAACATCTAATCCCATAAATTAAGAGGTCTCTTAACCTCACCCAATCCTGTGTAGTCTCCATGAGCATCAACAAATCAATGCATGCAAACTTCAAATGCAATCTTGCAAAATCATGAAGCTCCAAGAAAATAATTAATACTCAAAACCAAAGAGAAAAAAAATACCATTGTGAGCATTTAAACTATAGAATCAAGAACATATCATGTCTTCATGGTCTAACATCCCCTCCTGGGAGATCACATTAAAAGTAACCATCCATCATCAAATGATGAATCAACATCATTGCCAAATCTCCCACTAAATTGTGTAACCAATCTCTTTAGCAATCGTGATAACCATCTCCTAACTAAAGATCCTCCATGGCCCCAAAAATTTAAAGAACTCAACACAATGAGCTCCCAAAAGGTAAAGTAAAACCATAATCTCCAAACCAAGAAGATACAATTTCCACATATCGTTTATCAATAGAAGCCAAGACGTCATTAAAATATCACTTCTATCAAAAGGGAGTGTAGTGTAGAAAAAGGTACTCCTTTACATTTTCACACTATATTTGAGTCCCTTAATTAATTGGACTTAATTAAGCTTCTAATTGCCTAAATTATACATTCCTAAGCCTTATTATTCTCATTTTTTGAAAGGGAAACCAAAATTAAACAATTTCCAACATTAAATTAATTTCCTTGGAAATTGTGTGTCCTAGATTTAGGTCCAAGGATCCATTTACCCAAGGGCGAATGGGTCCTCCTTAAGTGCCAAGACCTAATTTTTAATAGTTTTTGGCAACATTTTAATTATTCAAATTCAAGTTTCAAATGTTGGCTTATGGAATCTAATTTTTGGGAAATTATAAAACACCTATAAATACATAATTATTTTATCAACTCAAACCTAGAGGTAAGAAAATGCATAATCAAGAGATCACTAGAGCAAAGATTATTTTCAAGAGGATTAAAGAGTAGATTTATGGGTAAGTGCACAAAGTTGAGTCCATGAAATGTGGAAGTTTTTGCCTTAAAAAATTGAAATCGGCATTGAGGAAACGAGATCCCGATTTTTAAAAATTGGGATCCTGTTATGGTTCGGGATCCCGAGCCTGAGACAGAACGGGATCCCGCTTTTTAAAAATTGAGATCCTGTTTCCCATCGGATTCTAAACCGATTGAAAAGGCACGAGATCCCGATTCTCACGAAATGGGATCCCGATTACTAAAAAACGGGATCCTGATTTCTATAAATTGGGATCCCGTTTTGTAGAAATTGGGATCTCATTTTGTATTGCTATTTATTTTTAAAAAAAATAGATTTCACTGCATAGTGGATGGGACCCCGAGTATTGGCGACAGCGACCCCCACAATCATCTACAGGAACCCACCTACATGCCATTTTTTTGCATTTTTTTATTTTGAATTGAAATTTTGAAGAAAATAAGTGAATTTAGCTTCTTCTTTTTTAATTTATTTCATGTTTTAAGTATTTTTTTAAACTATTATAGTAGAAATGAATAATTGTAAAAATAGACAAAAAAATGCAATGGAACCTAAAGGTTTTTTAATAAAAATGAAAAAGTGAACCTTGAATTGTGTTTTAGAAACAAATTTTAACTTTTGAAACCTAAATTGTTTGATTAAACCCAAAAACAAATTGATTTTGAAAAACCTAATTGAAACAAAACAAAAAAAAATTCATTTCAAAACCCTAGAAATCGAAATGAAATAAAAACATTGCATTTACAAATCCAAATCGAGCTTTTTGAAATCGAATTCAAATCAAACGAAAAAAATTGAATTTGAAAACCCTAGTTTGAATTGAAACAAAAAAATTGCATTAAAAACCCTAATTGTTTAAAATTGAAACCCTAAATTGAATTGGAACAAAGAAATTGTTAAAACCCTAAATTGGAATTGAACAAATCATTTTGATTTTGAAAACTAGGTAATTTCAAGCTCAAAAAAAATCATTTGCATTGCTTAAATGTTTTAAATTTTATTTTCTTTGTATGCAAAAAAGGATATATATTAAACTTTAGTTTCAATGTTAAATTATAATTAGATTAGAAATCAATATGTTAAAGAATAGTTAAAATTCATAAAGTTTATCTTGATGTTTGTTTGCAAATTTAGTTAGCAAATTCGTAAATCTAAGCGCAATTGATTCCAATTGACACTAACTTGCAAGTCTAAATTATGCCAAGGGCCACCCAAACTTCACCCTAAGTTTGCTAAACCCTAGACCCTAAACTGTAAAATCTAAACCCTCAACACTAAAGCATTTGAAATTTATGAACCCTAGACCCTAATCTTTCAATGGACATACCTAAAATTATGTAGGTTCAATGTCAAGAATGGGTCTATTTGGTAGATTTATAAAAACTATTTTGAATATCTAGAATGCCATAAAAGTATAATTATAGCAATTCCAATTGGAAACACTTGGGTACATATATATCATATGAAATTTAAATCTAGGAAGGTGTCTATTATATAGGAGAGTTGATAATACATGGAAAGAGGTTTGTATGGGATGTATTAAAAACATACCACATGACCTCTATAGGATTTTTAAGATGTGATCCTAGATAATAATCCACCCATCCTCAATCATAATGGATTCTTTAGCAATTAAGAGATTCAATAACCATAAAATTACCTATATTTTGATACTATATAGATTTATGTGGAAGGATAGAAATGCATCAATAAGGAGACCAAGATGGAACCATTTAACACCTACAAGGTACACCTATTACATGGGAAAGGAAGGAGGTACATGATGATAGTTTGGAGGAACTACATGCTATTATTACAATTTAGAGATAGGAGGATGATTCATATAAAAGAAATATAATTAAATATTTATATTATTTAATATATTATATTTAATATAATATATTAAATAATATAAATATTTAATATCATAAAATATAATATAAGATTACAATTAAGGATAGGTAATGTTACAATTTACTTGGGGTTTCAATGAGGATTAGGCTTAAGATTCAATTAGGTTTGTAGTAAATAGTTAGGTTACAATTAGGAATATATAATAAATATTAATATAATTATAATACAAATATAAATTAATTTAAATATAATATAATATAGGAATATATTTAAAAGATTAGGTAAAAGGTTATAATTTAATTAAGTTTCAATTAGGTTTACAATTCAATTAGGACATGGTTAGGGGTGGGGATCATTTAGCATTCTATTATGGTTAGAGTATGGGTTACATTTAATATTATTGTTATTTTTGTGACATGTATAGATTGATTCATTTTTAACATGAATCTTTTTTTATTAGAGGGGTAAACACTTTTGACCCAGAGCTAGATGGAACCAATGAGGCTATAGTATGACTAAATTTGGACCTCACTAGAAATCTAGATCCCCTTAAGCCATCCTATCACCCTAAATCATAAATCAATTTCTTAAGGGGGGTCCCAATGTAATAGAATTTCTTAAGGGGGATCAAAGAAGTTCTTAAAATTTGGTGAAGTTGTCCAAAGGCGACCAAATTTAACAATAATAAGATTGTGCAAGATTATAATATGAATGAGATTTCATGATCTAGGTTGGTCAGTTGAAACAAGAGTAGATCTCAATCAACTATTCCACAAGAAAATGTTCTTCACTAACTTGCAAGTTCAATAAATATTCCAAGGGGCACCAAAACTTTACCCTAAGTTTTGTAAACCCTAAACCTTGAACTCTAAAATCTAAACCCTAAACACTAAACCATTCATTTTGTCCTTAAAGGTTCTTAATGAAATTTGGTTTCATTGGGAAACTTCACCAAATTTTATTCACTTGAGCCATGTCATTTTCCCCTAGGACCTCACTAGACATAAATCCCCTTAAGCTATCCTGTCACCCTAAATCATAATTCGATTTTCTTAAGGGGATCAAAGAAGTTCTTAAAATTTGGTGATCAAAGTTACCATCATGATCTAGGTTGGTCAGTTGAAACAAGAGTAGATCTCAATCAACTATTCCACAAGAAAATTTTCTTTACTAACTTGCAAGTTCATTAAATATTTCAAATTCTAAACCCTAAACCTAAACCCTAGAGCACTAAACCATTCATTTTGTCCTACCCGGGGATAAGTAAAGGTGAAATTTGGTTGTCTTAGGAAAATCACCAAATTTCATTGCCTTATGCCATGTAATTTTTTCCTAGGATCTTACTAGATATATCCCCTTAAGTTATCATATTACCCTAAACCCTAAACTCTAAAGTCTAAACTGTAAACCCTAAAGCCATCATTTTTTTCTTAGGCTCTTAATGAAATTTGGTTGCCTTAGGCAACTCCACCAAATTTCATTCCCTTATGCGGGGTAATTTTTTTCCCTAGGATCTCTTACTACATATCCTTAAGTTATCATATTACCTAAACCTAAAACTCTAAAAGTCTAAGCGAAGTAAACCCTAAAGCCATCATTTTTTTCTTAGGCTCTTAATGAAATTTTGAAAAGTTTGCCTTAGGCAAGCTCATGTTGTTTCTTTCTGCATGAAAATTTTTTCCTAGGATCTTACCACATGTAGATCCCCTTAAAATATCTATTACCCTAAACCCTAAACTCCTAAAGTCTAAAACCCTAAACCCTAAAGCCATCATTTTTTTTCTTTAAAAGGCTCTTGAAATTTGAAGTTTGCCAGGCAGCTTCCTGAAATTTTATTCACAGCAGGCCATGCCATTTTTCTCCTAGGACCTCACTAGACATATAAAGCCCTTAAGCCATCTGTCACCTAAATGCGTGATTCAATTTTCTTAAGGGGTTTCAATATGATGACATTTCTTAAAGGGGATCAAAGAAGTTCCTTAAAAGATTTGGTGATCAAAGTTTCCCAAGGCCAATAATGAGATCTATAAGATTATAAAATATCAATAGTTAATGTTATTTTCATTCAAGTAACATGTGCCTTAGACATATAAATGAGGCTTACATATAATTTTATCATTTGTATTCAATTATTAAAGGCCATTTATATTGAATGGTTTAAAGGTATTTCCTAAACATGTATCTTACATCTTGAAATTACAAATCTAATGCAGGTTCACTCATATCTTAAAGATCACATGGATCCATTCAATAATATTTGCAATCCACCTCCACGCCATCCATCTCCAACACCTTCACCTCCACCACCTGAAATTAATGAACATGCTTGTTTGCAAGAACAAATCAATGCTTCTGCTAGAACCATCCAAGATCAAATCAACATTATTCAAAATGAAGAATGTGTCACACCTCCTGTGAGGATGTTCGCATCTAGGATGCAAAACCTTGTTGATGTTTCAAAGCTATGGATGGGATCATAGATGAGCATCGACAATGGCTAGAGGAGAGGAGAACTCCTGATTTTGAAAAGTAAAACACAAAGAAATGAAGATCTATGCAGTAGAGAGCCATAATAGTTTATAAATTAAAACAATGATCTTAAATAGTTATGAATTTATAAATTGGGTGAACGATGGGTATTTTGTGTGATGAATTTATAAATTTGGTTCCAAATGGATATTTTTAGTGACATGAATTTATGATTTTGGTTCTAGATGGATATTTTTAGTGACATGGATTTATGAATTTGGTGGAATTTATGAACTTATAATGAATAGTATATAATAGTATATATTTTATGACTATCTACGAGATCATGATTTCTCCCTCTGAAAATTAATATATATGTGTGTGTGTTAGACATAAAATGAGATTTTGTGAATGTTTCAAGTTTATTGTTTAGTATGTATGTGCATGTATTAAAATTTGCATATATAGTTCTTAAATTTTGAAATTTGTATGTATGTACATAGTTTAGTTTAATGATTTATACGCATGCAAATTATGCATTATATTTTTTATTTTAAATGTACATGTACATACATTTAATTTTGAATTTTGTATGGACATGCTCTTGAGTTGAACAATCAATGTATATATATGTGCATTTCAATTAAATATATGATCTTAATATATATGTTGCTCATCCTATTTCAATTAAATATATGATCTGATATATGTATGCACATGGACTATCTTGTATGATTTAACTTGTGGAGTGCACATTTATATCAAGCATATCATGGATGATTTTAACATTGATGAATCATCAATCCACCACCTCACCACAACCAGATCGCCTTCCCTCCCCCCCCCCTCCACCTCCCCTCTGCCTCCCCCCCCCCTCCACCTCCCCCTCCCCCTCCACCTCCACCTAATATGCCACATCCAACACCTATTGCATCTAACGAGGCTCACTTGAGAGCACGAATAAATGATCAAGTTGCATCCTTAAAAAATCAAATCAATTCTATGCAGAGTCAAGCATTGATTCCTCCACATGTGAGACGTTTTGCATCTACAATGCAAAACGTTGTTGATTCCATCAGGATGATCGATTCTAATCTTGATAGGCATTGACGAGATAGAGAACAAATGAGACAATTTTATTTTGATGGTCTCTCTTACAAACAAATATTAGACCTTAAAATAATGAAAGCCCATCTAGCCCCCTACTTTCTTGACCCCGTTACTCGACAACCCATTCCACCCAACAAATCTAGAATATCCATGAGGTGGTGCATACATCCGCAGATGAGTGCACATTTTTTGGATTGATGGTATATGGTTTTTGATAGTCCCCCACATGCTAATTGGGAGTTCCCATTGTATTTTTTGAGAAAACTGTATGTAGAGTTTGTTTTGGGGCAAAAGCCCAATTATTTTGATTTTACATCATTTCAAGGTGTTGGTGGCAGCATGCCACAACAAAGATTAGGGGCAAGAGTTGATCCCCGACGCCCCATGCATGCACAACCCCTTGTTGTTTCTCTTGGTCCTCCCATTCCTGCACCTGTACATCATCAATCTCTGGTCTCAACATTAGGTTCCCTTAGTACACTCGTAGGAGACCTTGATCAGCATGCTTCTACAATAGCGAGTGGGGAGCATAGAGATGATGATGATGATAGAGGAGTTTTTTATGGAGCTTGTCTAAGTACCACTCCAGGAGTGTCGAGGCTCGTCCCCCATATATGTACTAGTTGTCATCAAGTATGCTATGGACCTGATCAAGCCACACCTAGTTCAGGTGGATGGAGAGATTCTGGTGGTTCATATGGTCACATCAGTTCATTTGTAGAGTTCCTCGTAGCATAACATCACCCTGAGGACACTACGACATAGGTATAAATATGCATCTAGATGTACGTTCATTTTATAAGAATTATTATGGTTGTATATATCAAAGAAAAGTTTGTAATACATTTTAACAATCAAATTGTTTGGTGTATAGATGACACTAACGATGCAAGGGAAATCATCTGTTCCATGAGTACATACATCGACACCGGTCATACTTGGCAACCCTTATGGGGTATTTTAATTTCAATTTTAAAAATTATATATGAAATCATAAATTATTTAACTTGAGTTTTAAATTTATAATTGAATCACATATATGTTTCAAATATTCATGTTGGTTTAGGTGATTCAATCGACATCCACGTCGATTCCTCCTGAGGGATTGTCAAGCACTCCTCCACTATCAAGCGTCATAGATCAAAGGTAGGTACATTCATATTGTAAATTTGTTTAAAGTTTACATTAGTATAGTTACAATTTTATGAGTTTTGAATTCACTAGATATATGAAACACATGCATGCACACTTGTAAATATTATAAGCGTTAAATGTCTATGTACATGATGTCTAGGTTGATACCAAAATAAGAATGGGCATTGGGAAAACATTTGATGTTGCAGTTACTCGTGAGGCCACTGATTTCCAGGTTGTTTACAAAACTTTCTACACAAAATGTGCAAACTTGAATATATATATGTATATATTAACCTAATTAAATTGTACATGCTTTAATTTTGATCTTATAGAACTTTGTTAGTGCAACTTTCAGCCTTGACCCAGACATAGTTACACCACCAGGAGGACATGTAGAGCAGGTTTCAGATCAAATGGTAATTTAATTTTTTTATTATATTTAAAGTGAATTATAAATTTTAAATTGAATATATACATACTATGATATTTTCACATATTCTTTTTCTTTTATAGCATGAGACACATCTTGTAGTTGAGCACGTACAAATAGGTCCTAGAGAAGAGCCTAGTGCACAACCTCAGAATACGGTTCAATTAAAATATGATAAATTCTAAATTAAATTGAATTAAAAAAATTTAATTGTAGAGTTGTACATCTAATTTTGAATTTCTTTGTCTTGTTTATGTAGATTGATTTAGAGAATTTAGAGGTTTCTTCAGGTGCACCAGAGCATCCAGATGTAGATATGATAGTAATTTAATTTTATGGTGGATTATAAATTAAATTGTCATTAAATCATTTTTTATTGTCTTACATCTAATTTCATCTTTCTCTTATGTACAGAGTGTTTCAGGTTATCCACATAGTCCACATGGTGTGAAGAGGTCTCTTGATTATAGAGACAATACATGACCTAGAAACATGTGATTTTATGTGTTATATTTGTTTATTTCATGGACTATATTTCTTGTTTATCATGTACTCTGTTGGACTTTATTTCATGTGTGCTTAATATATTGGTTTCATGCACTTAATATGTTACATAAATTATGGACTTTATTATTGTTTGAAATTTTAATTTACACATGTACATTTATGCATTTTATGTTCATAGTCAAGACATTAATATAGGACATTAATGTGAAATTTAGTGATCTCATACATGGATTAATATAGGACATTTTAATATTTACAATAATCAGTCAATAAATCATAATTTACAAACAAAAGCAATCTATTTATATACTAGAAATTTAGGGTCTAAACCTGAATTGCGTTAAAATATGGGTCAAGTGGACATGGATCTTATGCTTAAAATGTGTAGATGCACTTCCAAAATCTACATAAGTTATTATTTTAATATTATTTGGAAATAATCATGTGAATGTAAAGTCTTTGGATTACTGCATATTTAGATTAATATCAAGTTGGTAATGAAAGTCTTTAACATGTCAAATTTAACTATAGGAAAAATTGAGAACATTTCAAAAAGGAAAAAACAGTTATAAAATCAAAATAATCTTCAACTATAATAATGACTGCTCAAAATACACATGAATTAACACTGTACATGAATAGTAGAAATCTTCCAACATAAAAAATCTTCAATATTTTTAAAAAAATTAAGAACATTTCAAAAAGGAAAAATCACTAATATTCTATTTTATTCAAAATTAACATATATATGTAAATAAATATTAAAATTTTAAGGCTTTACTAAAGGTTTTATTGTACAAAAATATAGCAACTTAGGATTAAGGTTAGCGTTATAGGATAAAGCTTTGGGTAAAGGTTAGGATTAGGACACAACTAGAGTTAGGGTTAGGTTTCAATTAGGGTTAGATACAACAAGGCTTAGGGATAGGATTAATTTTAGGACAGGGTAAGGGTTCAATAAGGGTTGGGTTCTAATAATGGTTAGGGTTAGGGTTCAATTAGTAAATACAGTTAGAATCAAGGTTCAATTCTAACTCTAATTAAGATTCTAATCCTAACCATAACAATACCATAGAAGATTAGAGAATAAAAGCATTAATAAATACTATAAATAATAGTTCATCTAACACTAATTAATAAGTTGTCAAAACAAATAATGACATCTTAAGGGGGTGTCTAAAGGGGTCATAATAGAACGTCTTAAGGGGATGTCTTAAGGGGTTATAATATGTCTTAAGAGGATGTCTAAAGGGGTCATAATAGAATGTGTTAATTAAGGGGATGTCTTAAGGGGTCTTAAGGGGATGTCTAAAGGGGTCATAACAGAACATGTTAATTAAGGGGATGTCTAAAGGGTCATAATAGAACGTCTTAAGGGGATGTCTTAAGGGGTTATAATATGTCTTAAGGGGATGTCTAAAGGGGTCATAATAGAACGTGTTAATTAAGGGGATGTCTTAAGGGGTCTTAAGGGGATGTCTAAAGGGGTCATAATAGAACATGTTAATTAAGGGGATGTCTAAAAGGGTCATAATAGAACGTCTTAAGGGGATGTCTTAAGAGGTTATAATATGTCTTAAGGGGATGTCTAAAGGGGTCATAATAGAATATGTTAATTAAGGGGATGTCTTAAGGAGTCTTAAGGGGATGTCTAAAGGGGTCATAATAGAACATGTTAATTAAGGGGATGTCTAAAAGGGTCATAATAGAACGTCTTAAGGGGATGTCTTAAGGGGTTATAATATGTCTTAAGGGGATGTCTAAAGGGGTCATAATAGAACGTGTTAATTAAGGGGATGTCTTAGGGGTCTTAAAGGGATGTCTAAAGGGGTCATAATAGAACATGTTAATTAAGGGGATGTCTAAAAGGGTCATAATAGAATGTCTTAAGGGGATGTATTAAGGGGTCATAATATGCCTAAATATATAGAATATTGATTTGATACATAGAAGTACATAGAGTATGTTTAATTTTGTAAGTATGTATGTGCATATATGTCATCTCAAAATGATGTTTACAAAATTTGGATATGCCATCTCAAGAACATCTCAAACTCGTGGCTAGAATGTAGTAGGTCTTCACACCACCTTATATCAAAAAGGTACAAGCAATATCAATGAAATCATCAAAACATACATATTTTAATTTATATAAAACTATCTATATGTACAGAACTCAAGTACCTGCATTTAAAAGTATTCCACACATGTTTGTAGGTTGAATCTAGGCATCCTCTCCTTTTTGTTTCAAAGTATGAGATCAATGCAATGATGGCATTAGGATACAAAAAATGACAATAAATCAATTTTAACTATTAATGTCCAAGCAATATCAATATGTAATCTAAACATGTATTTAAATATAATTTAACTGATAATTACCTATTTTTACCAAGTATTCCATGTTGTCTAGGTTGAATTTGCATGGACTAGATCCTTTTTGTGATTATGCCTTAAGGATATATAAAAGAATAATTTAAATCAATTTCAACTAATAACACACTTGACCAATGTCGAAACATGTTTTTAATGTATTTAAAAGGAAAAAATAAAACTAAAACTATATTTACCTATATTTAGTTAATCCATTGTACCATTTGCATCCTCTCTTTTTTGCAATGCATCTATGATTGCCTCATGCTCTTCCATAGAAATTGACCATAGCAATTTTTTTGAAGGTCTTCCACAATACCGCTCTAGTTTTATATTTGTTGCCACCACCAAATGTGAATAATGCATAATATTTTTATGTGTTTCATAGTCTTCGAATGCAAGTAGACCATTCTTTCTTCTCAAGTATTTTCGTAGCCAAGTGCCAACAACCACCACCGATCCTATTGGAAAACATGTTCAAAAACCATTTGCTTCAACTTCTTGAGGATTCAATGTCTTTCTTCTCTTATTACGAGTTTTATCTCCCATAATTATAAAATTCTCAAGCACAAATGAATGTTAATAGTGAAATAATTCAAAATATTCAATCCAAATTGGAAGTTGAATACCTATTACGACAAAATTCTTCCTCTTATATTCCTCAAAACAAGTAGAAAACTACCACAATTCCACTCTAAAAATTGTTTTCTTCATGCTTCCTTTGAAAAATTCAATCTATATTGCAAATTGAAACCTTTTGTTCCCCCAAACAAGCACAAAAATAACACAATTTCACTTCAAAAATGGTGTAGATGATGCTCCCTTTGATAAAATCAACCAAAAATCAAATTCACCACCTATAAATACAATAACTTACGAAAAATAATTCATTTTTAGTGCTCTCGGTCATACATATGAAGTTACAAAGTTGCAGACTTCACAGTAATTTTGCACAGTGTTTTTAAATAAAATAAATGGGATCCCATTTATAAAACGGGATCCCGCTTATTATAAAATGGGATCCCAATTATAAAACGAGATCCCGTTTATTAATAAGCGGGATTCCACTCTATAATCGAGATCTCGTTCACCAACATTGAATTTTGAAGCCGTTGTAAAGGTAACGGGATCCCATTCCATTTACAACGGTCAGAATATTGTCGGATGGGAATGGGATCCCGATTATAGTACAGGATCATGTTTATTAATAAACGGGATCCCATTTTATAATCGGGATCCTATTTTTTTAAATTTGAATTTTGTTTTGCATTGTGGGTGGGTTTTTTCCAAGGTTTTTGGTTCAGGAAAAGCATTGGAAGTCCAAACCTAGGCCTTCAACCTAGTTTGACCTACAAGTTGAAGGCCCTAAGAATGTCAAAGAAAAATACCGACTTTGGACATATGGCTGATGACCTTTTTGCAAAATTTTCCGACGAAATTAAAACCCATTTTAGATGAAACAATGCAAATTCTAAATATGTAATTTGTTTTGCAATTGAATTACTTTTTCTATTTTTCAATTAATTTCTAATAAAATTGGTCCATAAACTTTAAATATCAGAGTTTTTTTACTATTTTAATAACTTTTGATCAACATAACATTTTGACAAACGGATTGCACGAGAGCAAACTTCAGAAAATTATTTTCAATTTGAAAAAAAATAGAAAATTATAAGATTAGGTCATCTTATGCATGTCATACATGACGATTTTTCAAAACGATAAATCTGCCTAATAAAAAATTAACAAAAAAAAAAATATTCAATAAAAAATTACAAAAAAATATCAAGAGCAAGCTTCAATGAGTCATAAAACTTTTCCCAAAAGGATTTAGAAAAATATGATAATTTAAGTCAAAATATGGATGTCGTACACGTGCATGGTATGGTAAAAAAAATGACTTTTAAACAGTGGTTTTTAGAAATGCCTATTAAAACTCAATTTGTACAATCTGGGTATTGAAATAAATTACATATTTGGAAACTATACTTCGAGCACTACATTTTATGATTAGTGACTGTTTTAAAGATTTCATCTCTAAATGCTTCAAATTTTTGAGGTCAAATGTGTCAAATACTGAAAATCAGGGAAAACACTTTCACTTTTTGGCCAAAAAGTGGACTCAACTTCTTGCACACACCCTTATCAATCATCTACAACAACAAATTAAGATCATATCATCATGTCAAATTATGTGTTTTCATACTATATTTTGGAGCTAACATTGTGATGTAGGTTTCAAGCATTCAAGCATCAAATCAAGCAATCATTCAAGCCAATTCATGCAAGATCCAATCCTTATAGAGATGTGTTGGACTTCAGTCCTCTAAGGGTATCCATTAAGGGTTTGGTGAGTTATGACATAGACTTGTTCATTCATCATTCCTTATGATTTTTCATTATATTTTATTATCAAAGTTTAATTACCAAAACTGGATTTGACCAAGGAAAACCCCTATTCACCAAAAAAAACAATTTTTCCCTCTCTTTATGTGTCCATATTTGTAGGTGAAGGACTTAAATTTGATCAAAAGTGCAATTTCTCAAAGTTGTCAAAGTTTTCATCAAAGTTGTCAAGCCATGAAAACTCACCTATAGATTTTATTTCACTGAAGGAACCAGGGGTGTAGATCTGGGATTAGAGGACCATGAAATCATAATTTGAATCATTGCTCAGAGACCCATTTTCCCTAGTGAATTTGTCCCAGTAGGACACTTAGCAACCACGTTTGGTGACAGGTGCACATCATTTTAACCTTCTCAGATCTATCGGGATATTGTAGTTTCTATTTGTATTATCCTTTAAATCTACATTTCAAGTTTTATATTGAACAATTGATTTCATTAGGCATTTTATTTTTATCTCCCGAAAGTGCATTTTAGTCATATTTGTCATTTTATGTCACAAAGGAAATATTAGATCGCCTAATAGGGTTGACTCACCTTTTGGTTGAAAGTCAATCCTACCTTTGAGAGATCTCTTTTCCTAATGAAATTAGAAGAAATATAGGAACATCATCCTTATTATTCCATATTGGCACTTAACCTCATTTCATCCTGGTGAACCTATTTTTCTTTATTTCATTTTTGTGAACCTAGCATTCTTACATTATAAACTTTTTGATTTGGAGATCTTTCAAACCCTAGATCTAGGATTTTGAATTAATTTTCATTGTATCTTATTTAGGGTTTTCAAATTTGTGTTATTTTGTATTTAATTTAGGGTTTTAATAGTTTCATTTTTCATTTTTTAAAACTTTAAAAATTCAAAAATTGGCATACATTTTGCATTCATTTCACATAGTAGCATGCATATTAGTGCTCTTCATTCATTTACATCAAAAAATTCAAACAAAATTACATCTAGAAAGTTGTCATTTTTTTGTTGTTTGTCATCAAATTACACTTGCATTTGATCATAATTTTATAGAAATCTATAAGTGAAAGTGTTTGTTTAAAACCTAAAATGAGCATATTTTTCAAATTTCTTTTTTGATAATCTACTATTTTTCTACATGTGTAGGACTATTGGGAATAGGATGCCATTTCATTGCAATCCTAAACATTATTTCATGTATCTCCTAAGTCCTTGGAAAGTGTTCCTGAACACTAGGATTAGAAAGAGATTAAATTCGAATGAAATGAACATGTTAATTGACATTTGTAATTAATTCTAAATGATAGGAACATGTGGGGATGCCCATGAAGAGCTCCTACAAAATAGGAGCACATGGGGCACCCACATGGAAGGTGGAACTCGCCTTGAGTTAAGTTAATTGTTTGGAGAAAGAGATAACACTTCAATAATGTATGTAAAGATCCTAGAAGTTAGGGATTGATGTTTACATGCATGGAGTTTAGTTCAGTTTAGTTCAGTTTAGTTCAGTATCAGTTTAGTTTAGTTTAGTTTAGTTTAGTTTAGTTCAGTTATGGTTCAATTATCTTCAATTGCATATAGTTAGTTTTAGTTGAATTCTAGTTGACTTTAGTTGACTTGGAATGCATGACTAATGACTTGAGTTGCATGACAAATAACAAGTGATACATTTAGTTAAGTGGGGATGATCAATCATGCATGATATTTGCATGAATGGTGGAGAGATATGTTTTAGTTAACATAGATTGACTTGGACCAACCTTGGGTGCCCAAGTTGGCTTCTTGGAGTTAACACTTTTGCATGTTAAGATATTTTATAAGGTTGAGTTAAGTGGGCCCATTCTTGGGTGCCAAATTTGAGGATAAGCTTAGAAGATATCTTCAGAATCAAGGTTGAGTTATGACTTTAGTTTGGGATGCCCAAATGGATGAAGGACTTTTTTTGACATTGTTCTTCACAGTAGAACTCTACTTGCAAAGAATAGGCATGGGTTTTTTGAGATAAGCATTATTCTTTGTAATTACAAGGCTCATTATTGTCTATATATTGCAGCAAGTTGAAGAGAGTTTATCAAAATTTATTGCAGGTTGTAAAGAAGAATTGTTGAAGAAAAAAGAAGCATCCCAAGTAAGGATTGGAATTATTGTACTCTTATTCTAAGATTAAATAATACATTGATTCTTGGTGGAGTTTTTCTTGAAAGGGTTTCTCCACGGTATATGTTGTGTAACTTCTTTCTTCTAGTCTTATTCTTCTAGAATCTTTTGTCTACTTGTACAAATGGTAAAATGAATTGAAATAGATAATCATCCACAAAGAAATTGTAACAAAGAACACTTAATTAGATCTATAGTATAATAGTTTTACAATTTTTAAAGCTACATAACTACCTCCATTTTCAACAAGAAAAAAGAGCTTGATTTTCAGTCAAAAACCTATGTTTAATTAAAGTAAAAAAAAATACATAATAAAACCAAAATATTTTAAAATTATATTTGATGGATAGCTTGTTCCGAGGACTACTATCATCCAATTAGGTTTGTGAAGTTTCCTCCATTTTCATCCTCAACTTGAGTCTGCAAACGCAAAATTCTACAATAAAATGAGAAAGGAGGAGGAGAAGGGAAAAAGGGGGGTTTGAGCAAACCCCCCTTGACCTCTTCGAGTGAAGGAGGATTCACTTAAGGGGGATTCTCTCGAACCCCCCCTTTTTCAAAATTTCTTTTGTTTTCTTTGAAAAAAATGTACCATATGGGGTTGAGCAAACCTGGCATGCAAAAGGGGTTTTCTTAACTAGGGGGTTTGAGTGAACCATTTTATGGGTTCATGTGAACCCCCTAGTTCAAGCAAACCCCTAAAAAACCCAAAATTTTGTTTTTGGGAGTGTTTTTTCAATTTTCCTTCCTCAATGTAATTGTTTAAACCAGTTTTGTGGGATCACCCAGATGCAAAGTCTCAAGAAATGTAGGTTTCTTTCATGTTGATCCAAAAGGATTCTCCTTTATTTTCAATCTCTCTATGTGTCATTCTTCCTTTGTGCTTGTTGTTCCATGAGTTATTTGGGGAATGATGACAATTTTGAGCTTGATTATATCATTGTAGCAAAGACATACGTTGACACCAAATCCATGGATCCTTTATGTGTTATCTTAAGATTGCATATGGGGGGAAATCTCCTTTTCATGAGACGGCTTTATTTAGAAACATATCATTAGCATAGGGATTTCCAAATAAGCTATCATATCTCTTTCATCTATTGACTTTTATCATATTCTACTTTAAAGTAATTTCCCATAGCATAGTGTTTAGTAATTTCTTTAAAGTGGGGGGCATTATGCCTCCCACTTGTTGCTTGCTTGATGTTGTGACCTCTTGTTCAAAGTGTGGTCTTCTTATTTCATGTGATGTTTCTTCTTGTTGGTTACATTGGGATTGATGTTCTTCAAGAGTGTGACCTTTGTTGGTATATGGCATTCCTCTTAGTTGTAATGCTATGACTTACATTCCCTAAGGTGAAAATATTTTATCTCTCAACTAGTCCTCTCTTGATGGTGATATTGAATGCGATGTTCCCTAAAGTGACACCTTTCATGAACTAAACAAAACCCCTTTGACTATCTTAAACCAAAAATTCTTGCCACTAAGCATAACACAACTTGCTTGGTATAGTCTTTGTTTCATGAGTGTCTAGCATAACTCAGCTTGCTAGCCTTTTGTTTGTCATATGTGGCGCCTTATGGGTGTTACCACAATAATGGGTTACACTTTCTAGGACATCTTCAATTTTGCTAAAATCACATATTTTTAGAAAATATAATTATTTAAGCCTTGAAAGGTTTCATTTAAAGGATTTTAATTGAAGAGAGTTTGACGAAACCCCCTTAGATCAAACCTCCTTTGATAGAACCCCACTAGTTTTAAACCATACCTATAATGGAGTCTCCTCTACACCTATCAAAATGCTAATAAAAAGACACTTTTGATTTAACTTTTGGGGGATCAAATGAATTCATTTAAATTTTGTTTTGTAAGTATGTATTCCTTATTATAAGCTTCCCAAAAATTATAATTTTAAATATATTTAATTTGATTATTATATTTATTTTTTATTTCTTGTGAATGTAGGTTTTTTGCTGAAAATCAAGCTCTATGTTCTACAAATGTGGAAAATATTAGATTACCAAAAATAAATTATAAAAAAAATTTATGCTCTTGGTATTGATTTCCTTGATCCAACCAAAAAAAATTGAATTTAGATACATACAAAAAAAATTATGTGTTATACGGTAAGCCTATGTCTAAATTGTAATTGGTTTGACTTGAAAACTTAATTAAGAAAAAATAATTCAATAAAACACTATGAAACAAAATGAAGGGGCTAGATGTCATAGTTATAAATCTAAATTCTAAAAAATTAGAATTTTATCCTTCATAGAAAAAATGTGTTATACAGTAAACATCACTCTTTAAAAATGTTGTTTACTGTTAAAAACTAGTTATCGAAGGAGATGGAAAAAGAAATGCAATTTGATTCAAAAAAATTTAAAAATATATATTTAGAATCTACCAAAAAATTTCAAAAATCACTAGATTGCATCATCTTCAAATTCCTCATGGTTTAGCAACTATAGGTGTCCAAAAGTGAAGATTTAGTTAAAAAAGTTTAGTTCAATGTCAAGTTTGGCCAAAAAGTGTAACCCACTTTTGTGGGATCAACCTTATCAAAGTTATAAGGGAGTATAAATTTTAGTATGGTTGATTTATGGTAGCATTTATACCTAGCATGACTTTCCCATTGCCATTTATTTTTTGGGTTCACACCTTGTAGACCTAGTGTGTGTTTCTCACTTGTATGGGCTCATTAAATGTATATTAGACTGCACTTGTGAGTTTTTTTCCTATGGCCACCTTGCATAACACAACTTTCTTGCTTGTGGTGTCATGAGAGTGTGTTTGATGGAATTTGCATAACACAACTTTCTATTTCATCTTTTGTTGCATTAATTTTGACATTGTATGATGTTGTATCTTGTGTCACTATTGCATTTACATGTATCTTTGTGCCTTTGTTGGTTTTCCATTGGATCTTTAATCATGGGGGCGTGATAATCCTCCTTGATCTTTGTTATCTCATCTTTCTAACGATTGTACAATTAAACCTCTCTTGACTTATTTTTCTACTTGAGTGTGAGTTTGAGTGTAGGGCTCATACTCTCACTAAAGTGGGGGCTAAATATAGTGTAGAAAAATGTACTCCTTTATATTTTCACATTATGTTTGGTTCCCTTAATTAATTGGACTTAATTAACCTTCTAATTTCCTAAATTATGCATTCCTAAGCCTTATTATTCTCATTTTTTAAAAGGGAAACCAGCATTAAACAATTTCCAACATTAAGTTAATTGCCTTGGAAATTATGTGTCTTGGATTTAGGTCTCAGGACCCATTCGCCCTCCTTAAGTGCCAAGACCTAATTTTTAATATGTTTTTGGAAGCATTTTAATGATTCAAATTCAAATTTCAAATGTCGACTTATGGAATCTAATTTTGGAGAAATTAGATAAACACCTATATAAATACATAGTTATTTTATCAACTCAAACCTAGAGGCAAGAACATGCATAATTAAGAGATTGCTAGAGTAAAGATTGTTGTCAAGAGCATTGAAGAGAAGATTTATCAGTCGTCTACAATGGAAAATCAAGATCATACCATCATGTCAAAGTTATGTGTGTTCATATTATGTTTTGGAGCTAACATTGTGATGTAGGTTTCAATCATTCAAGCATCAAATCAAGCAATCATTCAAGAAAATTCATGCAAGATCCAATCCTTAGAGGGATGTGTTGGACTTCAATCCTCTAAGGGCAGCCATTAATGGTTTGGTGAGTTGTGACATAGACTTTCTCATTCATTGTTCCTTGTCATTTGTCATTATCTTTCATTATCAAAGTTTAATTACCAAAACGGGGTTTGACCAAAGAAAACCCCTATTCACCAAAAACAAACAAATTTTCCCTCTCTTTATGTGTGCAGATTTGTAGGTGAAGGAATGAAATTTGATCAAAAGTGAAATTTCTCAAATTTGTCAAAGTTGTCACCAAAGTTGTCATCAAAGTTGTCAAGCCACAAAAACTTGCCTACAAATTTTATTTTTGACTTTCCAACAATGGAATCCAAAGGAATTAGGAGTGTAGATCTGGGATTAGAGGACCATGAAATCATATTTTGAATCCCTACTCAGAAACCCTTTTTCCCTAGGGAAAATTTGTCCCAGCATGACACTCAGCAACCACTTTCGGTGACAGGTGCACATTAGTTTAACCTTCTTAAATCTATCGAGAGAGTGTAGTTTTTGTTTGTATTATCCTTTAAAGTTGTATTTCAAGTTTTACATTGCACAATTGAGTTCATTACATATTTTATTTTTATCTCCCCAAAGTGCATTTCAATCATATTTGTCATTTTCTATCATAAAGGAAATAGTAGATCCCCTAATAGGGTTGACTCAACTTTTGGTTAAAATTCAATCCTACCTTTGGGAGATCTCTTTTACTAGTGAAATTAGAAGAAAGATAGGAATATCATCTTTATTTATTCCATATTGACACTTAACCCCATTTCATCCTGGTGAACCTATTTTTCTTTATTTTAGGTAGAATCTAAGAACTCCTTATATGATACCAACAACTATTGCAAAAGAGAATCCATCTGCTAATCAAAGATTATTCATGGCTCACTACACACTGTAGCAACAACTTATAACCAAAATATTGAAACAAAGAAGATAGAACATGTCATTATATAATTACATAGAGCTCCCACTAAACTTGTAATACTAATTTATACATGGCATTATAACCAATATCATTTTCAACACTCTAGTGAAAAAATATTCTCATGCACCATAAACTATTGCTAAAGATTCAAATTCACAACTATATCAAGTACTCTCACTAACCATCTCTCACTAATATAAGCATACCAATGTAATAATGGTGATCAATAATATGGCCTACCAAATAGAATCCATAGATCAAACAATTGTATAAGATCTACAAATATGTAACATCTTAATTAATAAATACATAATCAATGCTCCAATATCAAATAACTAAAAATATATTCAACAACGCATTAGTATCATGCATAATAGATATAATTAGGTATAACGTGTAGCTTTCCAAGACTCAAACACTAGGATCAATTATAGATCTAATTTTCCAAAAAAACCACATAAGAGTAACCATAGATCAATAAGAATCCTCCAAGAATTCATGCAAACCTATAACTATATTCATATATAACACCCTAAATAATGCAAAACCATCTTTGTAAATTTGAAATCTATTTAAACATCCATACATTCACATTAAAAATGTCATCTAAATAATGGAATAAGCATAGATCTATAAACCCAATAGCTGAAAACAAGAGTAAATTGCAACCCAATAGTAAAAACCAGGTTGTCCAAGAGCTTATAGCATATGAAACATATTATCTCCACAACTCACAAAGATGTTAGTGGCTTATCTTAGAGTAATTTCACGTAACCAAGGGTTAAAACCACGTATCCAATCTAAAAACTCCATTTTGTAGTCCAAACCGAGGTTGTTTCTCCATGTGACCAGGATGTCACTACTCATCCAACATGAACACCTTTTCACTGCACATGACCACAAGGTAAAGGAAAAAAACCACCAAAAAATAGGATACACACATATTATCAAAAAAGGGCTCCAAGTTACAAAAACATAACCAAATCCATAAAGATCCATAATTGTGATCTTCAAATTCCCAATGTAGATCACTTTGACAATATCCATGGCTTCCAATCTCACAAATATGAAAAAAAAAATTAACTCATAGAACATTCATTGCAACCCCACAAGCCTTCCAATAACCTCCAATTCCTTATAACAAATTCCCACAAGCTTTCCAAGTTGAGAAATAAAAAAGAAAGAATACCCAAAATCAAATTTACCTTAAGCTTTGATACCAAATGATGAGAAATAAATAGGTTCTTATACCAATTATTGGAAAAATAAATCTCTATCAAAATACGACTTCAATGGATAACATATAAGGCTTGGAATAGCATAAAAATCTGAAACTTATATGCAAATCTGAAAATTAAATTTCCTTAATACAGAATTGTCATGGTTAGATCCATCTTCTTTATGATGTCAAAAAACAACCAACATAATATTCTTGTTAACGCAATATTATGTGAGCTTATTATAACAATATATAAATAATAAAATCACCATAAGATAGCAGCAATGAGGCACAAATCAGCAACATAAGAGCATCACATAACATAGGATTTGCATGGAGAAACCCTTGTAGGAAAAAAATCCACCAAGAAGAGAGGCCAAGTATGCATTATGATCTTCAAATAAATGAGATTACTGTTGTCACCTAGAAATGCACCCTATGCAAAGTTGTAAAAACTGAGCTTTCTAGTGAAACATTGGATCACTCCAAGGCTGTGGGTCACCTTAGATTGGAGTGAACCTCCAGAGAAGGCCGGCTTCCTTTGGGTATCACCTAAACTATTGATCCTTGTGGAGTAAAGGGAGAAGAAATGCATACAAAATGAAACTATACTGAACTATTCCTATGGTGATACACCGAGTTGATAAGAAATCAAGAAAATGAAAACAGGAAGCAATCACAATGAGAAAACTAGACTGCACCTGCTTTACTTATTCAACATGACCCCATGAGACTTATGCATCACTCTTGGTAGGTTTGATCTACATACATATCTCAAGAAGGAAGAAACAACTTCACAGCTTTGTGGTATGAATACAGATTTAGGAAAACACTGTTAAAAAATACATACATAAGCTAACATATAGAAAATGAGAGTGGTAAGAGCATTAGTACTTGTTTTCAAGGTGAACTCTATTTTACATTCCAGATTCCAATTGAGTTACAAAACATACATTTAGTCAAAAAAGGATTGATAAAAATCACTAACTCTTTGAATGCACAATCTGAACTTATTACAAAAAGGAAAAAAATCCTTATATATCAAAATGTGTCAGCCCCTTAGGGCTTACAAAAATATCCGACCCTAGAAAGATCCCCCCACGGATCTTTTGACTGAATTAATGTAGAACCCCTATGTGTCCATGACGGTGAAGAGTTATCCCCGAGGAAGCCTTCTTCAGATATTTCACAGCTACCGCATTCATTCTAATCCTGGCATCATGTCCTGTTTGAACCACCTTGGCTGAACGCCTTGAATACCCTGAGCTCAGAATAGATACACATTGCATTCACATTCTGTTGATGTTGTTCATCTTGGTTAGACTACCATGGCTCATCTCAACTCCTCCTGGTTGGTCGATCATATTCCACACAGGCTCTATAGGCAGTCAAAACTCTTTTGAAAAGAATCACATCCCAGCGAGACACTAAAATTGTCTCATCGATGTGATTATGTCCTCTAAATCCGTCAGCATAGTGTATGATAGTTGATGAGAGTTCTATCAAGCTCGCAAAGTCATACCGATTTTACTGGAGCCATCAATAAGACACTGTTTATCGCCAAGAGGTCCAGTAGGTTTAACAAGCCATGTGGAGATCCCTTTCTATCACTGAGACCACCCTCATTCGGGAAGACATCCCACCGAAAGCCCCATCTCCTTTCTGAGTCTCCCTGAATGCAATATTCCTTTCGGTGTGACTCTTGTTGGTCGGGAATACATCTTGGAAAGGTCCAACAGTCATACCAATTTCTCCTCTATCGTTGAGACCATGTGATGTCGATAAGACATCACTCTGACAGTCAGGCACTACATCGATGAAATTCATGTTAGGGAGACCTTTGCCGATGTCTCTAGAAGTCATCCCACTGAGCTCCTTTCCTTCTATTGGCCAAACATCCTCATATCGGCAAGACCTTATGCCGATTTCAAGCTCCTTCGGTGAGGTCTTTACTTTCTAGTTGGTGAGACGCCTTGCGGTCACTAAGACCTCATAGTGAACTCCTCCTGTCTACCTAAGCTGTTCACTTTACTATCAGCGAGACATCACTGAGTCAGGGAGACCTCCTATCGAACTCACAAGACTATGTCGAAGTATTGTCACCTTCGGTGAGACTTTGGACAATTGTCAAGACACCATGGTGAAAGCCCCAACTCCTTTCCAATACATAATGTTTTGTTGGTGGGACCCCCACTTTTTTTCTTCAGCCATCAAGACCCCTTGGTCGGGGAGACACCCATTGGTCAGCAAGAGGTTGTGTCGAAGGCACTTTAGCTTGGCGAGGCCCCATTTCATCTGTTGGCAAGAGACCATTAGTGTCTCCCCAAATGCATTTTACCTTACTAAGCTCCGCATTCCTTTTTCCAAGACATCATGAAGTCGGGAAGACACCATAGCGAGGATCAAATTTTGTACCGATACCTGCTTCTATCGCTGAGACCATATGATGTCGGTAAGACATCCTACCGAAGGCACCCACCTAAGCCAAAGAATCCATCCTCCGCCAAGTCGTTCACCTATCAGCTAGACACCATGAATTGGGGAGACTTCTCTTCGACTTGGAATGCTATATTGAAGGCCTTCTTATCAGTGAGACTTTAACATGTCGCTGAGACCATACCCAAACACTTTGTCCTTCGGCGGGCTCCCTTTCCTATCGCTGAGACACTCACACTTTGGTATGAACTTATTCTGTTGACATACACCGAAGGCTATCCTTTTAGTGAGACCCCCCACAAATCGGCGTGACATCCTGGCGAAGGCTTCAAACTATGTCAAGGCAATTCACACTTTGGTATGACTCAACTCCTTCGGCTAGACCTCTTGGTGATAACCTCCATCCTGCCCGATGATGCATTTATTTCTCCTTCGGTCAGGGAGACATCTTCACTTCAGGGAAAACTCAGGGAAAAAACACAACACTGTATCGAAGGAAATTCATGTCAGCAAGATCCCCTCAATTCGCCAAGACATCACGTAGAAACCCCTTCCCTTTGGTGAACTCCTTTTCATTTTGGAGGCTCCATTGGTCGGTGAGACCTTTGCCGATGACACTTTCTATGTCGCCAAGAATTCTCGGTGTCAGTAGGACCTCAGGGCGATATCTTCAATTGTTGGCAACCCTTTCATGTTTTGGTGGGGCCTCCCTTTGATCAGAAAGATCGTCTCCATTTGTTGAGACCTTTTGTCGAGCCCTCCGCCTCTTGTCAAGCTCTGATCTTAGTGAGACATTACGAGTCGGGGAGACCCTTCTCCAATGGTTGCTCCTTATGTTGACAATGCCTCAACCTTATCATTGTTGGGGAGACTTCAATGGTTGCCGAGACCTTTTGTCGAAAGACAACTCACGCCGATAGGATCCTTAGTTTGAAGCATTCAGACCTAATGGAACCCCTACTAGTCAGTGAGACCTCAGAAATGTCCTGTTGACTTTCTCCTTAGATGATTTTCATGCCGAATCTCCCTAGGAAAATTTCTCCCACTGAGTTCCCCATGACCTAGCAATAGATGTAGAGTCTTTTCCCTCGTGTGAATGTTCCCTTGGCCTCTGAAGATCTAACATATGATTATCTTGCCTAATTTAAATTGTAGGTGAAATATAGGCAACAATTACAATACAATTACTTTCATTCTCATTTTTTTCCTCCAACATGGCAGCACCTGTGCACTTGTGAACAACCTCCTTATTCCTCAACCTATCCTTATTTGTGCAATGAAACTCTACATCCAACTATTGCTCATATTTTCTACATCCAAAGGCTAGATTTATAGCCTTGTGAAGATATATTAAGCCCCAAACAAGGCTCCTAAATATGTCCCCTCATTCCAAACATACCCAAACCTTGGAATACCTCCTCAAAATGCAAAAGGACACTAGTTATGGCTCTAAAAATTTTCCTCCAACTTGGGCACCCAAAATTGGGAGATAAACATTATGTTAAAAATGTAATAAATGATAGAATACGAAGAGACACATGTTGCCTCATTTGAAGCTCCCACTTGGATAATCCCAACAACCACTCATTTTTTCTTTCCTTGTCTTTTATTATCCCATTCTAGGCATCCACATGTGGGGAAAACAATATTAAATATTTATGTTCATAAATCACATTTACCGTTGCTAATGGGCCCATCACCTCTTATGAATATATTACAAACAATGGTGAGAATTAATATTACAAAATATTTTCCCAACACACCCTAAGTTCATAGAGACACTTTCCAAGGATGTTGGAACCATGAAATATGATTTACAAGGTGGATGACACCTTAATCCTAACAAAAACCCTTTTATTGCATGATTTAGAGGATGAAAACCCTTTGTCCTTATGAGACAATCTCATATAGAGGTCATGAATGAAATTCATAGTGTAGGATCATAGCTTCATCCAATTTACATAGTTCATTGTCAGTCACAACTTTGAATTCATCACATCTATGATATTTGTAGCTTATTATAGGTGTAAGCATTATATTTTTAACTTTATAGTCATTGCTATTGTAGTTTTATTTTTTGTTGTTGTAATGATTCTTGATGTAAGGTCAAATTCTATTATAATAAAGAAATTATCTATAATTATTTTTCTTGTATTGGTTTCATTATAATTTGGGTTGTTAATGTTAATGTTAAAATCATAAATAAATATAGGTTTTTATAAAGATATGGGTCAAGTATTTAAATTTGAAAACTATTAGCAAAGGATTTGAGTAATATTTTTATTAATATTTTGTTGGGGAGATTACACATTTTTTTTCTAAAAGTAAAAATATCATCAAGGTGGAATCCAACAAATAAAGTGGAAAATGGTCCAATAATTCCATTCATCTACATGAATGTAGTTGGAGGATTGATTATGTGAAAGGATATGACTAATGACTTGAACAAACTCTATTTGGCCTTGAAGGTTGTCTTCTAATTGTTTATTGATTTAACATAAATTTGATTATTTCTACATCACAAAGCTATTTTAGTAATTCCTTAATCCTTTAAAGAGTGTATTTTTTTGTCATCATGATATTGTTAAGATCTATATTGTGGATGTACAACCTCCATGTGTCATCCTTCTTCTATTTGAATGCACAATTAGGTTGCTAGAAGGAAAAGGGATAGAATTAATGTGTCCTTTATTTACAAATCATACATATGTCATTTTATCTCTTCGTTCTCTAGAAATGATCCATAACATAAAGAAGCATTAGGGAGATGTAGTCTAGGATTCAAATAAATAGTATGCCATACTACATAATGTGTAGGTACTCCCTTTGATGACTAAAATATATCTCAAAGAACTATTATATTTGTAATGTTGCAAGGACACACTTACTTTTAGGTCTCACCACTAAAGAAATAATTCTTACTAAAACTAATTATATTTTTACAAAGTTTGACACTAATAATTGATAGCTTAAATACTACCTCTAATATGTGATCTCTTATTTCCAACATCTATAACAATATTTTAAAAAATTCTTCATAGACTATATTTTGATGATAAAAATATGATTTCCTAATTAATACATAATATACCTCTACTAGAAAAATGTTATAAAGGATTGTACCTTGGAAAGACTTGATATTGTACACTTGTTGACATTAGTGATGCATTTTTTAGATCTTGCATTCAAATATCTAATGGGGTATAGTTACAGGCGACATTTCAATGGAATATTTTATCTTTGAATTTATTTAAGAGAAATAAGGTTATTCTAACTTCTATTATCAACAATGTACTAGTTCACCATGATTTGTATTTGGGATGGAACAATTATTTTGTTTCGTATGTCCACAATGGAAGTGGAGATGTGTGTGATACACAACATAGCACTAGGTTCAAATTTCATGATTTGTTGACCCTTACCCAATGCCAGAATTATAGTAACCACTATGTCAAGTTATGCAAGTAGAGTCCTCTAAGCATAGAAATTTTCATAAAAATGAGTGTTGGAGTTGTGAATTTAATGCCACTTGGTAGTCCTATATTTGTTATTTTGGTCAGTAGGAAACTATCACTTCTTTTATGGATGATGTTGAGATTCATTTGCTAATTTGGAATTTCACTTTGAGGGTTTAGGCTATGGCTTGCTCTGGAAATTAAAATATTTGGTCTTGATCATGACTTTGGTTGTATTTTCTTAAAATTTTATAAGAAAATTTATAGCCTTTTCCAATTGAAAAGATTGATAGGAAATCCATATCTAATTAGATATGTGGTCTCAATCCTAACCTATATTTGAAAATATTTTTTGATTTGAATCTTAAATACCTAGCTTAGAAATAAAAGTATGAAAAGTATATGTACATTCTTACACAAATTGACCCTAGCTCCTTGGTGCAATTAATATAACTTAATGTACTAATCATCAAAGTTTACAATAAGGTAATAGGATTATTTGATGGTTACTATGAATCCATTCCATTTATCTATAGTTGTGTCTAATTTATCCTCTTGTGTTATGAATTTTTATTCTACCATTAATTCACTAAGAGAGAAAAAATCAAAATGTGAATGCAATATTTTCTTGGTCAAAGAAATGATTAACTACATAGTATGAACATATTAGGTTTAGATAATTATCTTGGGCATCTACATATATCTTTCCTTCAAACATATATATGTTTAGATTGAATTGCATCTTATATGGTGCATGACGACAAAATGGTTGATGCAAATTAGAAGGGTTCTAAAGTTGCTTAAAGAGTAGCAATAATTGATCAAAAAATATTTGATCTTTCATGTGCATGGTGTTATTTCGATTCTTATCTTTATTTTTGCAATGCATCTTCTATCATTTTATATAACAAATCACAATTTGACCTCCTATTGATGATTTGTCTCTCATTTGAGGACATGTAGAAGTTCTAATGAAGGGTCATGGGTCTCAATCCCTAAAATTATTCTTTCAAACCTTTAATGAGTGTGCATACAAACATAGATATCATTATAATACCACATGGAAATGATATGAAGTGTGTGTACATTCTAATACTACTGATTCAAGAGAACTCTATGGATAACCATAATAAATGGATTCAAGTAGGTTATGCATATAAATAGTTTATGTGCATGCTAGAGGTTAGAAATATACAAAGTGCCAATTGGATAATGAAAATATAAAAGACATTTTTAATAGCATGTGCAGAACTAAATAACAAGGTTGTATTATACTAGTTCTATACAATATCTATTAGAAAAAATGTGTGATCTATTTATTCTCCTTTAGTTACTATAAATTTCTTACTACAAAGAATGTTTACATAAATTAATATACAAATAGGGAAGTTAGAATGTTGGTTGGAATTTAATTGCTCTAGATAGTAGTCCCCAACCGCTCAATAACCATGGAAGTCAAGTTAGAATTTGTAGTGTGACACATGGGTGTCAAATACAATAAGGATCCTAATAACAAAACCACAATTGTTGTTGAGTGATACCTAGGATTTCTAACATGATTTGGTGACCAAGATCATATTTTATCGTATGGTATACATTCAACTAAATTTTAATTTAGCATGAAATAACAATACTTTGTAGTTTTTGGATTACTTTACTATGAAGGAATTTTTAGAAATAATACTCCTAATTTGTGCATATGATTATGAATGTTAAAATATGTTCGTGAACACTTAAGTCTATTTGTTATAATTATAATCACTTTTTGAACTATCTATATAAAAACATTGGGACAAAGTTCATAGAAAATGTGATGTGGGCTTGGATATTTAATATGGTTGTAACTCTTGATTACACCCCAAGATGCCCCATTAGCAACACATAGGGGTGACTTTAGTTTTATATGTCAACTTAAATTCAACCCGTACTTCAAAATATTCATATCACCATTACAAGAAGCTCCATTTGTGAAAATGGGACCTATTTTATCATGTAAAATCTATGATTCCACATAACTTAGCTCAAATCCATCAAACTATAAATAAAAAATTAAAGAGACATCTACTTTTTTTAATGATTTTCATATTTTTTACATAAATCATGTATAAATTATATATTTATCTATACGAAATTGATAGTTATATTTTAAAATACTAAGGAAGTTGATAAATCTCACATATCAAGATCATATATATAATTTAATAGGCCCTTTTATTTTTACTATGTGGAGGTGTTTCAAGATTTGAATATCCAAATACAAAAAAATATTCCTTTTATTTGGTAGATGTTATTTAAGCAATGTGTATTTATTTTATTATACTAATAAAAAGCCTATAGGTGCTATTGGATGACCAATATGAACATATGAATACTCCTATTAACCAAGCACTGCATGAAATGATTTTCACAAAAAAAAATGTGTGATGCTTGGCTAGAAAGACTATTTATATGTGCCTATCAACCATCTAGTGGCACCTATAGGTACTTTTACTATTTATGTATATCTTTTCAATCTTAGTTGAGATTTTTTCTATCATAGAGATGTAAGATTTTTATTCTTTTGTTGTTGGAGGATAAATGTGTTATTATTATAGGAAAAAATGACTTATTTAGCTTAGCATTAAGGATTGGGGTTTCTATTCTACCAAATTTATGCAAGATTCAAACTAAATATCATCTCTATCATATTAAACCTTTACAATCAACAAGATAAGAATTATCATTCAAAAACCAACAACCAATTGACTAATGCAAATAAAATATGAACCCTTTAACAAAGGCAATCATATATGAAATGCATACTACAAAAATCAAGATTCTATGTGAATTATATAGCATATAATGAAATTATAGTTTAAATAAATTTAGAAGAGAATGATAATTAACATCATTTGTTGAGGAACCAACCAACTTAGACAAACTTTGAGTGCAATCTTAGTACATATAGCTAATTATGTACAAGCTACACATGTGAAAAGTTTCTATAGAGCCTATCACAAATGTTTAATCATAGATATCTATTTAAAATATGCTAATTTAGGATGATGAATATGTGCAAGTAAACATTAATTTTTACATAAAAACAAGTTTACTTACAAGTCCTTTACAAGTAATTACAATTTAGTGCTAATTAGTCCAACTTCAAGCTACAAATAATACCTAGCAAGAATAATTTCAAAGAGGGAAGAATTTTACTTAGTCATTCAATTTATTACCATTAATAAAGTGTGAAGCATGATTGATACCAACCTAACAAAAAGGAGTGTATTGTCCATAAATCCAAGATTTTAGGGACTACTTTGTACTACCCCTCTATCTCGACCTTTGAGTTGACTTAAGGTATAAGACAACATGCCCATTCTATAAGGATACAATCAATCTGTACTTATCATAAATTAGATGATTGGAAGCTCTACTCCAAGAGTAAGTGATGCTAAATGACATATAAATAATGTGTTGTATCATTTGTATCAATTTTGAATTCAAGCACCATAGGCCCACATACACCATAATCAATGACAATTGTAGGAAAAGGTTATAGCCAAATAGTCTAGGTTTGGATACACAAAGGGGGAAATAAGGTGGTAATATTGTTTAGAGAAAAAAGAAGTCCTCATAGATAGAAAAATGTCCTCTCTGTCAATTATTGGAGCATCTAAGATCCTTTCAATCATCTTCAAATCACAAAAAAAAGACATAAAAGAAGTCATTTTTGTTCATTTGTTTGTACCTATCTCCTTTGTAATCTTTGAGGCAATTATAACACTCATTATATACATAATCTTCTCATTAAACATATGGCCACTTGTCTTCCTTTCCAATGATGATTTTCCCCACTTTAAACATTAGTGTCAAACTACAAACCCATGTAAATATATATATAGTGAGTGAGAAAGAACTAAAATGAAGTGAAACAAAGAACCTTTTCAATATTAGAAAGAAAATCTATTCAAAGGCAAGATCCAAATCTACATAGAAAACCATCAACAACAGACTACAATGCTTAGCATCATGTATTCTCCACCATAACATTTAATTGTTGTTTAGGGCTTTGAAATGAATGGAAGAAGAAAAATAAATAAATTTTGTTCTTCCAAAAAAAAAAATTACATCATAATCTTTCTAATCCAATTAAATTATATCAATATATAATTAGAAAACATTATATAAAAACAATAATTTGAAAATGCTAATTAATTCTCCAATTTGAATAACTTAATTTCCTAACACCTTCCATATCGAACTGTCTTAAGGGACAAACTAGTGAGTTGTCAAATCTTCGAAAAATAGGAAGAAACCAAATATCATTCAAAAGAAGAGTGCTTGAAAAACGTAATGGAGATACGTAAATAGGGCATCCACACAGACAGCCATTTCAACTCATGCAAAATACCGATTTTGACGATAAAATTATTTGAAAGCATTGACGGAAAGATAGGGATTCTGCAACAGTGGAGATGTAAGTATTGGTAGATTGGGTGACGGTTATATATTTTTAAAACAAGGGAACGAAAAGAATTTGGAAATGCGGGGAATCGAACCCCGTGCCTCTCGCATGCGAAGCGAGCGCTCTACCATATGAGCTACATCCCCTTTTGTTGTGGTTAAACTGTAGATTGTGTAATTTAAATTAAAATATCTTGCACTTTTATATAACCTTACGTGCTATTCCAATGTTTATTTTCTCCGCAGATTTCTAATGTCCCCAAATTTTCTTGTGCTCATAATTTCTAGGTCGCTTGGCAATTAGGGGAGAGGACCCACTAGTTGAGCACTCTAACTTCGCGCTTCTCAAAATCTTATGTGGAAATTTTAAAAAAAATTCAAATTTTTACAAAAGCTTCCTGGACAACACTCATGCTTATAACTAAGGTTTCAGGGCTACATCATGTTTTTTTGTCGAGGTGTCCAAAAAAAGGGAGGTCGATACTTGTGCACTAAATCATGTTTTATTGGTGCCCTGATGTGGCATCACATGATTTGTTGCTTTTTAGATCTAAGGTATTATTCAATTATCGGTAGTTATCATCAACACTAACAACTTTAAAGTCACAACTGTTGATTCAATATTGTCAAAAATATTGGGCACTAAATCAACAAATGCTATAACATCTATTGGAACATGCTCAACTACTAGGTCCTTTCTCCTAGTTTAAGAAAACTATGATAAGATTGTATATAGAGATTGTTCACAAATTATCATCTCACTATTTTAACGTTTATTTTTTCATAATTTTTTAGATTACTTGTTCATAATTGAATTTTTTTTACTTTTATTTTTAAAATTTAATTTGGTGATTATAAACCAAAAGTTTGTTGATTGAATTGAGGGATGTTGATTTTCAAGTTGTATTTGGTTTTGACATGTTTTTCTTAATTGTAGTTTGAGATATTTCTAATCATGTGTATTGTTTTAGTTTTTGCAAGGAATAAGATGAGTTAGAAGAATTCTCATTAAGTAATTTGATATATGAGTTAGATGTATTTTTAATAAGTAATTTGATAGGTGGAAGAAGCTATGTATGTTGTATTGAAATAGAGGTTATAGAAGTCAAGAATAATGTGAGTATGTGAGAGGTAAGAGAAGTAAGATGGTGTGAAATAAGACAGATAAAGAGATTGATAATTAGGAACATAAGAAATAAAGTGGGCCAACATTAAGGTGAGAAAGTGATGGTATGCACAAAGGATAAAGTAGGAAAGTGGGGATATTGGCATACACTATATGAATTAGGCTACACAACACTTCTATCCCTTGCACATTATTGATTAGCTTTCTAAGGTTATCCATAGAGGAACTATTTCTACAAACAAAGATTCAGTGCTTAAGTATTGGGAAACAACAAGCTCCAAGTCCACATAAATGTTAGGTGACGAAGAAGAAATAGGCTATGTAGGAGTAGGGAGAGAACCAAGGATAGATTATGTAGTTGTAACTCCTTGAGTGAAAGATTTATAAGTCTTAGGCTCAACATTGGATGTGATTGTAGCATTGGAAGTTGTAAGTCTATAACTATGTCTCACATGAGTATTAGATATGGGAAGCAAGGTCGTGAAGCTCATAAATTTGTTATAAGATTCAAGACATATAAGTTCTCATATAATGGAGAAAAAAATAGATGAAAATGACATAAACTGAAACAAATTTCAGAAATAAGAAACAAATTTGCACATAGATCACAAAGACAAAACTGAGGCTGAAATTTGGACAAAATTTAGCTAGACAAGGGTGGCGGTGCCCTAGACTAGAGGTGCAAGATTTGAACAATTTAAAAATATAGAAATGAACTACAATGTTTGAGGATTTGAGGTTGCACAAGTTTAGGTTTGAAAGTAAATAATTTTTTGAAAATGCAAGAAAACCTAATTTGTTTATGTGAAACACACACATGCATAAAATTTTATGTTGTTAAAGTAATGCAATATGTTCAAATGATAATTTCTAAAATTTAAAATGATGTAACTAACTAATTTTATCTTGAAAATGGTGAAAGATAAAAAAAAAAATGAGCTTTTAAAATAAAAACAATATAAAAATCTATACTTTTTCAATGTTTTTCACTAAGATGTGCATGCACTTTGGCACATGAAGACAACCTCAGATTGCACTCAAATTTTACAATGAAACTTATGATCTCAGAAGTTTTTACAAATGTAACAAGCGTTGAGTTCACCAAAATGTTATGTGGGAAAAGGTAACTAGGGCTTAAATCATGCCTTTCTCAACATTACATTAGAGATGAACCAAAATTGATCACACTAGACCACTTGGCTACTATCCTCAATGGAAGAGCCAGAATGGTAGATCAAGGGTTTGGTCCTCTTTTGGGGGTTTTGTGTTGTGTGTTGATTAGATAGGAATTGAATTGATTTGATTATGTAAATGTAAACTAGGTTAACCATGTATCTACAACAAATTGATATGATTTCAAAAATGTGCAAAACTGCAACATATAAACTAATGACAAAAAAGATGAGCACAAAGATTGAGAAACCTGACATGCAAATTGGGGTTGAAATTACCTCTAGGCAAGGGTAATGGTTCCCTAGACTAGATAATACCACTTTCTAGAATTTGTGAACAAGTCTCAATAGGTTACAGTTTGTAGGTTCTTCCCTCCTAGACTCAGCTTCAAAATTTTGTTTGTTGATGGATAATACTTTTTTCCCTAATTTGTTGAATTAGGAGGCTTAAATGCTTGATCTTGCAATTAGGTCTTCAATCTTCTCCCAAATCCACTTTAGATCTACCACCTATAAACAAAATAGGGAAGAAAGGGTTGTGTCATATAGGGGCTTGCCTAAGTCAATCCCTATTTTGGTGTTTCCACCTCCACAATGGTTATGATGATGTAAAGAGTGTTTACCCTCGGCCAAGTAGAGGCAAATGGATGAAAATAAGTGATAAATAAAAAGTGCTACAACTTGCCACTCAAATATGCTTTCCTTGATGGAATGAAGTCATGGTACTCATCTCATACAAGAACAATTGGATGCTTAATTGAAGGTCTCGTAAGTGTTAGTACTCTCAAAATAAATGGACACAAAACATGAATAATCTTACTCATAAACTTGATGCATTGCTAACATGAATCTTGACCGATGAAATTGTTGTAATAATGTTGCTTATTTTTCTCTTGATTTATTTTTAGGATGCACAGTTGGAATTCAAATTGCCTTATTGATTGCTTCTAGTTTCAAATGATGAAAAATACTTGTATTTATATGCATTTATTTGTTTTCCCATAAAATTAATTATGAAAAGCCAAGAAATGAATTTAGATTTGCAAATGTAAAAATGGTGATAATAACATATTCAAATTTGGGCCAAAATAGGCTAGTCAAGGGCGGTGGTGCCCTAGACTAGGCCTATTTTGGGCTTATAGTGTCGTTAAATAAATAATTAATACTAATTTCCAATTTTATTACGATTTACCGAAAACAACAATAAAACAAGTGAATTATAAGCACAATAAGGTCCAAACACATAGAGGGGAGCTTGATGCCACACTTTCATCTCTAACAAAAAAAGGGAAGATGTGTCATTTGTACACAACAACACCTATAGCAAGAACTTCTTAATTGGGATTGAGAGTGTAATGAATTGAAAGAAACATGTCCATGACTTGAGTTTGATTCATGTGTACTCTTTTTATAGATAGCATGGGACCTACAATTCTCATTTAAAACCAAATACCATGGTAAAATATACTCAATCAAGATCTACCAAGTTATATTGACCATCTTTCAAATACACCAACTACTATAGGACATGTTGAGCTCCACATTCTACTAGCACATTAAATTCACAAATTCTCTGCATTCTCAACATGATCCATAACTACTATGTCACAACCACATGGCACCCCTTATCACACTTGAGCACATGTAAACACCAACACTATTAATGCAAATGGTCCATTGAAAGGTCAAGAGAATAAATTCTCAAGTCCATATGATCTCTAGTGCAATGCATTCATAGATAATTATGAGCACATTGAAATATTCTTCAACACACGAGAGTTGATAAAAATTAATCTAAGGTTCCCATGGCTTCCAAATAGTCACAAACATAAAATGAACACATGGAGTGGCATGGGTCATACATCTGAAAAGAGATGAACAATCCACACAACCCCACACTAATATATTACAAATATTCAACCAAAAACCTTGCTAGCCAAATGTTCCTTCACATCATCACAAGAACAAATGGTTTTGTCAATTAATGGTATCATTTTTACACATGGGAGCCCAAGGGACCACCAAGATTCCCCACACCAATAATTTCCAACATAATATTGAGTGCACATGAGCAAACAAGAGAGGGGAACCCACTAAAGATGACTTAATACAACCACAACCAATGGCACAACATGAGCCAAACGTATTTGAATAGAGCTCAAAGGAGGTGCATAGATTGCATGATCATCCACATCATATGATCAAACAATACATAATCCCATGATATTATAGTTGTTCGCAAAGCTCAAGAGGCCCATCACAAATGTTGAGATCATCATTCACATGCTAAATAGAACAACACACAATCCTTCCATATAACACCAAGCATAGAGGGTTGTGTGGAATGTAGATCACATTATGCACATATATCCAATGTATAACACAATTAAAGAGATGCAAGGAGCTCTAACACAACCCAAGGTTGCACCAACCACACGATTCTCCAACATAGCATCAAGATCAATGGCTAGCAATCGATCCATGAGCACATAAACATATAAAAAACAAGGGACCTACCACCAACTAGTATGGATGTAAACTAGCCAATGACAACAAAGAACCAAGCATTCTTTCTCTCCTTTAAGAGATGCAAGAGTGCACCACATTGCACTTGATGGCATCACATGACATCAATAAAGAAAACACAAGGCCCACATGAGATGTCATGAAACCCATCAACCAATGGTGCAACCATATGAGCATGAAAACATTGGAAAACTTTAATGATTGTGTGGGTTATCTGATTAAAATCTAATCATTTTTTTATGGGCATTCCATGATGCATAAAGTCTACAACACACCAATATTGAGCTTCATCATGTAAACAATGTTTAAAACCTCCTCGACCTTAAGATCCACCATACAACCCCTTAGCACAAGTGATCAATACCCAATACTTAACTTTGAAGCTCATGATACCATAAAATCAAAGATTAGTAAACATCATCCTTCTCACTTCTTTGTAGCACATAAGATCACAAAATCATATTATAGGCATTGATGGTTGCAACATGAAGCTCAATAAATACATGACCAAACATGAAGATTAAAGGATATCATAGGGGGACTTGGAGAAAAATACAAAAGCATAAAAAATATTTAATGGGACCCATTAAATTGAACTTCTCATATTGGTTATCAACATTGGGCACATAGAGCTTAAGGGGGGAAATATGAAAGCATAGATTGTCTTTTGGCACAAGCCAACACTACAAACTAAACTTACGTGATTTGTAATCAAATTTTCTTCACTTTGCGCAAGGTACCTTGATTTAATCTGTGTTTCTTGGTATTTGCAAGGGTTGGCAATATTGATAAATACCCATACTTGGTTGTCATATGACCAAGTCGTTGAGATATCCACATTGATCAATGCCTTAAGTAAACAAAATCAAAGAAAACGCTCTTCAATAATGCAAGTCATTCTAGAATGATTGTGCAATGTTAGATTATTTTTAGAACATCAATTGAAGTGTGTAGATGTGAGTGATTTCAAATCATATGCTTGACTTCTAGATTATTTGATGATTAGAATGGATGCATTAAATGGCCTTTAAGTACAAAGCTATAACAACATATCATGCAAACTTGTGTTTAGTTGGCCCTAAATGAGAGGAGTAAAGGTGGGAAGTTGATCAATTTTAAATTTGAAAATTTCTAGTAGTGCAAGACGAATCCACAACTATGAAGATGACTCCACGATTGCAAACTAGTCCGAAGACCAAAAAAAGGGCTAGATTTCAGTAGATAATGTGTGCATGGAAATTAAGTGACCATAGATATAATAAATAAGAGGATAGGACAAATGTATATAGATTTGTGAACAATGGAAAGGGGATGAGTAATAGATGCATAAAAAGATGTCTAATAAAATAAGTGGATAACATAGAACAAAAAAATTCAACTTTACACAACGTTATTTGTTAATATATCTACATATCAAAACACTCCCCACAAAATAAACAGAGACATAAGCATAAATTCGGCTGTTACAGTAATTGATTGGAAAATTTTGCGACTTAATTTGAAGAAACCCAAATCAAAAAGATGCCGAACTAACTGTACCAGTAAAAAAAATGAAAATGGATACATGCACGGCAGAGGCAAAATAAGGTTAATTTAAAATTCATCTTTTGAGATTTCCGTTTTAATATTTACAGTAGATTTTACATCAAACGACAAATTTCTTCCATGCCTTTCCTGCAAAATTGCCCTAACCTTTCCGATTATCATCGGAGACTGAAATATTGAGCTCACTCATCGCTGCAATCACACTCTCCACGCTCTCCAGTTCTTTCAAAACCAGGGCATCAACTGAAGTTTGGCTGCCGGAGAAATCTCGGGCGCCGTCATCCGCCTGTGTGTCCTTCAGAGAGGACGCGAAAATGTCCGTCAGGGTTCCCTTCTCCAGCTCAGGATCCGTGTTTATTTCCCAAACGCGAAAAATATCGGCAATATTTTCTTCTATATCCTCTGCTTTGTCAGAAAGAGAATCAGAGCTAGGGTTTTCGTAGTCCCCAAGGTCTGCAGTTCGAAACTCGTCTCCACCCTTGTGGAGAGTAAGATCCCTCTCTGTAGCCGGGGTTTGGTTGTCCTCCAGCTCCTCCTGTAGGTCCAGGAAATAGCTGGGAAGAAATGAGGTCCATCGGGTGTCCGGTGGTCGCGGGTTCGAGCCCACGGAGGCAGCAGCGTCATCGTCTTCTTCCGCCGTGCCGACCAGCCATGAATCTACCTCCTGTTCGTCCTTGTCAGAGGACATTCTGTCGGGGTTAGGATTCGATCCTTTGCCCTCTGTTCGAGGTTGAGGAATTGAAAATCGGAAAACTAGAGGCTTATGAGTGACAGAGGCCGGGGATTGTTTTGCAGGGGAAGAGGTAGAAGGGTATTTCCTACCGACATGGGAAAGAATGATATCTTTGGCCGAACTTTACTTTTTACGCAATGAACTCGTACTTTACTTTTGTGGTCAAACTTTTATTAGGTTTGTGCTACTTATGTACAATGGGCACTTAGGGTACGTACCATGCAGTTGCTTAGGGTAGGGTCTAATGGAGGGGGCTTCACCAAAAGTTTCAATGGGCGCTGTTCAGAATTTTTAGGAAATTTTTAAAGGTGGTGATCCCATCAACTTAATAAAGTAGTTCAAGTTAAAATATTAAGCTCCAAATTTTAAGGAAGGTAGTGGTCTTATGAACTTATTTACTATGCAATTCAACTTAAAATTTAAGCTTTAGAATTTAAAGAAGCTTAAAAGTTGAGATGATTGACAAATGACAAACAAAATTTCTAAACTATAGGGGCAATCTCTAGCCCCACCCTATTTTCACCCCCTCAAATCTGTAGTCCTAAAAGGTAGGAGCTGCTATTCTTCACGAAAATATTTCAATTAATCCTCTAGCAATTTTTTTTTGACTTCATGAGACCTCTACTCCTTAAAAATAGATCATGAAGCCCTCCCATGGGATCCAACCCTTAGTTTATTTTCGCTAGTAGCCACTGCTCAATTTTTTTAGGAGTAATTTGTGGAGCTAGTGACCCCATGAATTTAATTTGCTTCTTATTTTTAAGCAGCCATTTAAAAAATATGCAATAAAATGATGTGGCAGCCCAAATTCAAGCTACAACTTCAAACAACTTAGACATTACTTTCAATCAAGTTGAGTTACCTTCGTTAGGAGAGAAAAAACAAAATGAATCTTTCATGATAATAGCTTATGTTAATCGAGTAGTGATAAAGATAACTCTTGTTGATAGTGGCTTAACCCTTAACATGTGTAGCATAAACATTCTTGATAAGATTAAAGTAGACAAAATCCAAATTCAACCTAATTCTTTATCCATTCATGGGTTTGATAACATAGGAAAACAACTACCTGAAGTCATCACATTACCTATTAAAGTTGGAAAGGTGCTATTAAAAACTTTGGTCCATGTTATGCCTCACAAACTTTCATTTAATCTTCTTTTAGGAAGGCCATGGATTCACACAATGAATGGAGAGCCTTCTATTCTTCATCATAAAAAGAAGTACATCTATGATAGAAAATCTTACACACTTAAGGTCGATCCTCAACTTGAAAGTTGTTTTATTGTTGAGAAAGAAGGGTGAGATCCTTTGGAAGCATTGTATCGAACTGAAAATTTGAAAGTCAAAAAAGAAGAAGAAATGAGAAGAACATTGATCAAATCACTAAGTTATTGGAAGATGATTGGGGTTCCTTAGATTTCACACCTACATTCATGGGAGAATACAATATCATAAAAAAAGATTCTGAAAAGGGAAAGGAAAAATCAATAATGTCAACAAAAAATTTGAAAGCATCCACCTCAACTAATTTACAAGATCAAGCAAATTACACAAAATACTTTGACGAAATTGATTATGAACATCCACCGAATCCAAAAGAAATGAAAAAGCTTTATGGAAGAGTTTATGAACTTATGAGACAACTTGGTTATAGTGGAAAAGGATGTGGTGCTAGAGAACAAGGTATCCATGTCCCTATAGAACCTAACACACAAAAAACAACTAATTTGGTATTGGTTATTGTCCTTTGATAGAAATAAAAAATCCTTCACTTAATATCAACAACATTACAAAAGATTCTCCTAAACCAACTTTAACATTAGTGCATCCTAAACTGATAGAAACTAGTGATCTTGGTTATTGTCCTTCAAAAGAAACAAACAAAATAGAGAAATTTTCACTTAACATCATTGTCATCACACAAAACACTCATGATTGGCATTTGTTAGATTTTACACCCTCCTTTCAAGGAGAGTAAAATATCTTGCAATCTAAAGAGTCTTGTGTAAGTATGGCACCTTGTACTAAGTAAGCAATATCTTTGTCAAAAAATAAAGGAACATCTACTATTGACCAAGCGAGTATCTTGTTGAGACTCCTCCAAGATCGTTAGATATCTCTCCCTCTGAGAACAAGAAAAAAAATTATTACAAGAATTAATTTTGTGCATATCATAGAGCTCATGGTCATTCTACTAATGAATGCAAGGCTTTGGGTAGTAAAATTCAACATCTTAAGGATTGTGGTGCTTTTCCTTGTGTTACACCACCTAGTTCCTCTAATTGATACTGATTTTCATGTTTCTCATCAATCATTTCGAGTCACTCTTGTCCTGCACTCATTGGGGGCAAGGGGATAGGTAGTAGGACACTTTGCACCAAAGTACAACACTTTGCAACAAAGGTGGACACTTTGCAACAAAGGTGGACGCCTTATGCCATTCTTTATCTTTGTCCTCATATGTCACAGTCACTTGTTTATATGTTGATTGTCTCTTTTGGCTAGTTGACCACCTTCCATGTTTATATGAAAGCAAGCTTGAGATGTGACTGAGATGCCTTAAGTTGGCTTTCATGTGAAGTACTGAGTTATCTTTAGTATTGTATTTTTGGGGGAAACCCTTCCTTCCTATTTCATGATGTAGCTTTATTTCATAAACATGTGACTTGGAATAGGGTTTTCCAGGGAAAGCTCTCATGTCTTAAGATAAAACATTGGCTACTTTAAAGCAATTTTTCACAGTGATGGTGTTAGAAACCACTTTAAAGTGGGGGCATACATCAATGACATCTTTTAGAAAATTTCATGGCGTGATTTTCTTTTTCTTGTGACATGTCCTTTTCTTGGTGGCATCATTGGGTTTGATGTCCTCCAAAAGTGATATTTCTAAGCATACGATCTCCCTTCATGGAATGATGTGAATGAGGCATCCCATAAGTGGCGATCTGATATCTTTGACTTGTCCTCTCTTGGAGATATTAGGCATGATGTTCCCTAAGAAGAAGACCTTACATGAACAAATAAAAACATGAACAAATAAAAATCCCCTTTAAACAAAAACTTACATGAAATTCAAAAGAATTTACAAAAAGCATTACATTGTGGTGCCTTATTGAAGTTATCAGGAGGATAACTTTGGTATGGTTAGTATAATGAGAAGCTGACACACTAGCATAACTTTCTCATTATACAGTGAGAAGCCAATACACTGGCATGCCTTTCTCACTAAACCACCTCATTGCAACAACTCACCTAGTGGACAGATTGAGGTTCCACTACCTTAGAGTGAGCACACATATTTGGGACAACTCACCTAGTGGATAGACTAAGGTTCCACTACCCTAGAGTGAACAATGTATGTTATGGAAAAACAACCCCATTCCACATCGCATTGGAATGGTTGTGCTTGATCCTTTGTTTTCTTTTTTTTTTTTCGCAGCCTTTGATAGGGTATGATTATGTATCTTTGTTATTGTTGCATACTTAAGCATCTTGAATGTCTAGTTTAGTGTGATTTTGACATGGGTCCATCCTCTCACTAAAGTGGGGGGAAAATGTACTAACAAAAAAAGTATCCCTTTTCCTTAATTGATTTGGAAATAATTGACATTGAATTAACCTAAATTTTCCTAGGTTTAGCTTTGTAATGTGTTGTACACATTCACATTAATCTTGGGCCCCTTTTTAATAAAATATACCTAATTTGTACTGTCTTTTAGGTGTTGTAAAGTGTTGTAACACACTTTCACACTTATATTGTGTCTCATTAATTAATTGTGGTTAATTAGAGTTAATTAGCCCTTTAATTCAAATTTAAGTCTTATTTATGACAAATTCCAAGGATCAATCTTGACACCCAGTATTCAAATTGCATAACATTAAATTTGGAAAAATTGAGGTCCTAGAAAATCTAGATTTAGTATAAATATGGGGTTAATTCACATTGTTTCTTCTAACAAATTTGAGAGAGCATCCTAATACTTTACAATAGCATTATAGAGCACTTCAAGATCATTTTCAAAGGCATTTCAAGGTAGATTCTCAAGAGTTTATTGCAACAATTCAAGATCATTTCATCATGTCTAAGGCATAGTGCATTCATTCATGTTGTTGAGCTAAGATAATGTAGCATTAAAGATCTACTTGCAAGCATTATTTCACATCTTATTCAAGGATCAAGATCTACATTCTTCATGGCCACTACATGTTAGATTGCATATTTACACCCCAAGACAACATCCAAGGTATCATCAATTACATATTTCATGTTTCATGCTTCAATTTCCTTATCATTTGGTTTAATTACCTAAATGGGGTTTGACTTAGGCAAATCCCTATTCACTAACAATCAACAATTTTTTCTCCTCTTGAGTGTGTGTTTGAATATTTATAGGTTGAAGATCAAGTGGAGAAAAAATTGGAAGGAAAATTGCAAAAGTTGTCAAGTTGCAAGATTGTCATTTATCTAGTGCAAGAGGATAGAATTGAATCTACAAAATTTGTTACAGGTTTTCAAGAGCGAATGACCAAGGATCTGAGAGTGTAGACATCAAGGAAAATAACCTAGATCTCAATTTTAGAAACCCTAATAGGGACCCATTTGCCACTAAAGGCGAATGAGTCCTTTGTGCCCTAAAAACAACCTTCTCGCAACAAGGTACACATCACTTTGAGCTTTAAAAAATCCCCTCATAGTTGCTATAATAGTTAGGGTTAGTTTTTGATTGTTATTTGCATGTTTTGTCCCTCATAATTTAATGTTTCATAGTGAAAATTAGTGGCTCATCATTTTGATCTATTCACCTTGATGAACCCTATTTTTCTATGTTTCAAGAACCATAAGTTGGTAATATAGTAAATATGCTAAAACACACAATAATTGCTAACAAACAATTATTTTAGGCTTTGCAAATACTAAACAAAAGCTCAAAATTCTTTACAAAAGATGGCACTTTCAAGAGAGGCTAAAGAAATGCACATATTAAACCTAATTTGATAGTTTCAAAAAAAATTCCACCTAATTAAAAATATATATAATATTTCTAATAAGTAGAAGACATCCATTATTTTAATCCTTTACCAACTTCTCTAATACTCCATTTGAAATAATAAATTTATATCAATATTTATAAATTAATTTTTTTTTAAAAGACCATGATAAATCAAATCACATATTTAACAGTTCAAAAAAATAAAAGACTCTACATTTAATTAAATTGTACCCATTTTTCAAACATAAAAAGAACTACTAACAAAAAAAAATTACAAAACTTGCCTAAAAGCCACCTAAATTATATAATTTCAAACCAAAGAAAACTCAAAGAAATCTCGAACTAGATTTATATGCTTAAAATAAATATATAAACAATAGAATGGCTGAAAGTGGCTCAAATTTCTTGTCAAACATGGGACATTAATACATATATTGATTGGTAAGGCACCTAAAGATTCTAAATACCTGCTCAAACCATAAACAATTTTGGAAATACCTAGGTATGCTAAGTGGTTGAAGCGGCTAATTCTTTGCCCCGATTTCAGACCAAATTAAAAAATCTTACAAATTTTTGAACGACATGTAACTCTATATACAACATGTTGATCTCCACAAAATGGAATATACTTTAAGAGCCGCTCAAGAGACACTCAGAATTCGGCCTCCTGCGGAAGACATGTGGCACAAAGGCCATTGTAGAAATCTTCTATTGTAGTTTTACCCTTCCTCAAGGATGGAAGCCATACGCTTCCCAAGTTTCAAAACTTCAAATGAAAAATGTCTATATAGTAATTTATATTTAGAATTAAATGGTCAAGATTGTTCTATAAAACAAGAGCTGAAGGGCAGTGAAGTTCCTGCCAAAGACTGGCAGAACTGTTTTGGTAATGATTGTTCACAAAAGAACTTTGAGGTGGCATATGCTTCCCAAGCTTCAAAACTCGGAATGAAAAATGTCTACATAGTAATTTATATTTAGAATTAAATAGTCAAGATTATTCTATAAAACAAAAGCTGCAGGGCAGGGCAGCGAAGTTCCTGCCAAAGACTGGCAGAACTGTTTTGGTAATGATTGTCCACAAAAGGACTTTGAGGTAAAAATCAGGTTCAAATGGGACAAAAAGCCTCACAAAATGCCAATGTGGGTATGTAGACTGGGTGTTACATGAAGAAAATATGAGTCAGTTCAAAGCACCTCTACTTTCAAGCATGTCAACTTGGACTATGGATTAGAGATAGAACATTAATATGAAGAAAGAGTTTATCTAAAGGTCAATGAAATGAAAACTCCTTGGAACATGAATTATGAAGTGATACAACTTTCTTGTTAAATCTATATGATATAATGTGAAATTAAATATAAAATACATGAAAGACAAATAGGTGTTTAAGGATGTGTAGGGCTCCTAATCTGTCATAATAGGCAGGGAATATGCTAGCAAAGATCATCAAATTTAGCTTTACAATTGCCAATTGCGTGTGTTTGAAATTTTCTAAAGCCTTTTCAACAAATCTCATTTGTGTATGCCCTACAATATATAGGGACATATGTGCAGAGTGCTTGTGAAAAATATAGTATACCCAATTACAAAAGAGGAAATTGAACTGAGGAATTGTAATCATCTGCAATGGTACCCTCTTGCCCAAGGCAGTCTAAACTCAAGTACAAGGCCATTGGCATCAACACAATAGACATTGTGAATGCTTATACCCAACTGTGCTTTCCTAATTTTTGTACAGGTTCACTATATGGAGGGTCACCCATGGTTATAGCAACCTGTCAAGAGACAAAAATGAGAGACAAAAATGAGAACTAGGAGTTAATAGTTCATAACAAATGAACAATGGGTTTTCTGTCATGTAGAATTGGATATAGGCATAGGATGGCTTTACCAAATAAAGCTTGAGCAAGGTTGCCATTTTCCATGTATTCGTATACCAAGAAAAGCTCTCCTCCTCCTACACAACAGCCATAAAGTTTAACAAGATTTGGATGTTGGACTGCAAATATTGTGCTTACTTCAGTCAAAAACTCACGATTCCCCTGTTTGGACAAGTGTGACAATTGCTTTATTGCTACTTTTCTTCCACCAGGAAGTATGCCCTGCACAGTATATATTCTCTGTTATAAACTTACAAAAATAGTTTAATAAGCATTTCATACTTCCCTGAGAAGCACCAAAATAAATGTTAGCATGTGTTTCATGATTTTATTGACCATGTAAACTCAACTAAAATTTTAGGATGCATATCGCTATACCTTGTAAACTGCACCAAATCCACCTTCCCCTATCTTATTTTTGGGATCAAAGTTTTTTGTTGCAATTTTTATCAACCTTAAGCTGAAATGATTGCCTGCCATTTTCTTTAATTCCGCTAAGCCTCCAACCACATACAAGAAGAATTCGCAAATGAGTTGCAAGTCATAAAGCAAAAACATTGATGGAATTAGATGGTATCAATTTTGAAAATTACTCACCTTTGTCCCTTCTAAGAAAGTTGAATATGTTTTCCCACGTTTTTTTCTTCTTGATAAAGATTGCAGAAATAATCAGCAGAATGCCCAAAGTCACCACTACTCCAACAATAGTTATAGCTAATTTAATATTCTTAATGTTCCTTGGAATATGGTACTTGAAATCTGCCAGATAGATATTCAGCAATATCAAATACCGACAGAAAATGGAGGGATAACAAGAAATTTATTAGAACACCATAATTTAAGTAATTACTACATGATTAAAAAAGTTCAAGCTATTCCCTTGGCATTGTTGGAAA